>LR990868.1:11036812-11403731 GCA_905163395.2 Endotricha flammealis
TTAAGCATACAAAGGGACAAAGGGACATAGGGACATAGGGACAGAAAAAGCGACTTTGTTTTATACTATGTAGTGATTGCATAACAAAACAAATGTAATAGAATATGGCATTAAACTCATCTGAAAGCAAGCAATGTGTAGCCAATGCGGTGCCTACATTCTGCGTGACTCGATACGTACTTGCCCGGTTTTTGATGTCGATGTTATTTTTTTTCTATAATTAGTACTTTCAATCATTCATTGGCGATCTCCGTGGCGTAATGGTTACCACGCCAGACCGCCACCCAGGAGGTCCCGGGTTCGATCCCCGGTCGGGTCATGATGAAAAACGAACTTTTTCTGATTGGCCTCGGTTCTTGGATGTTTATCTATATATGTATTTGTTATAAAATATAATATCGTTGAGTTAGTATCCCATAACACAAGTTTCGAACTTACTTTGGGGCTAGCTCAATCAAATGTATGAATTGTCCCTATATATTTATTTATTTATATTATTTATTTATAATCCTTAATAATATTTTAAATATGAGGCTACATGTATCCCAGTGCAAAATAGCGTACCGCTTCTCTGTGTTTGTTTTTAACTGGGAGTTTACTAAGTAATAAAAATTTTAGCTTACTAGTGTTGATTACTCAGATTATTGCTATACCCTGTTTGATAGATAAATAATGATTAGTTATTACGCCTGCTGTGCGTGCGACTGTCGTCCGATTCTATTTATGGTCGTCCGCAATCATGATTATTATAAAGTGTATATTTTTCGCATTAGCGTTAATTAGTGTTGATACTTATAAAATTTTATTGTTGGTCTACGCCCCTATTACGAGTCTAAGCATAATTGGTGAAGGCTTTGTGAAGAATCTAATTGAAGCTGGACATGAGGTAACATTTAACATCATCATCATCTCAGCCACAAGTAGTCCACTCCTGGGCACAGTCCTCACCTAAACGTTTCCAGCGCGACCGACCATCCAGCGGTTTCCTGCAACTTTCAACTTAGGTCAACTTAAGTCATCTGACTATCTTGGGCGGGGCGTCCTACGCTGACATTCATCATACAAAATGCTAATTATCTTGGAGCGGAGATACTTTCAACTCGATCTATGTAGTTAAATTTTCGAGTAGTAAGCCTAAGAATTACAATGTTGTAAAAGTTTTATTCGATACTTCAGTGGGTAATTTATAAACCAAAATAATTTTCAAAAGTCAGTGAAGAAAATAATAAACTTTTCTACACTACATTCTTCTAGATTTAGAGAATCAGTGTTGATTTCGAAATTATAATTCATTTGGTAGGTTTCTTTTACAAGTTTAGGTAGTATTTCAGTTAATAAGTTTGTAGTTCTGCCAGATTAGAATTCACAACGCTTACATCAATCTGCTGTAATTTTGACTATCCGGAGAAGCCCACCACACATTCCCACCGTTGTGTCTCCTGTAGCCCTAGTATCGAAAACGGCAAACTCATATTGACAATTAAGCAATGAAGCTTATTGACGTCCCGGGGGAGAAACAGTGTACAGTTGTCTTGGAGTTCACAACAAAAATCATTAAAAAAATTGATGGAATATTGAAAGGATTTCTGACTAAGCTCTATTTTTATAATTACTAATATTTTCACAAATTTTGGTTTTCCACTTGTGACTAATCTTGCAATACAGGACATCCTAGTGCGAGAACCAGGATCCATTTATTTGTAAACAAACCTTTTGAAAATAAACTATTTGATTTGATTTGTTATATTTAAATTTTTTTCAGGTAACTTACATAGCAGCAGTGCCGACAAAAAGGGATTATGGACCCAAGCTTCGACAAATTGATGTCAGCAGCATATTTGAACTTATGACAGGTATAACATATTTAATTCGTTAATTTATTTAATTGATATTGTTATTATTTAATCGTATCGATATACTAAATACAATAATATTATTTAAACCAGTACCTAATTAGGAGATAATACAACACCTCCAATGTTAAAGAGAAGGCATGTTAAAGGTCAAACTAAAAAAAATAACAAAGGCATTGTTTTGACTGACCTAGCTGACGAGTGACCGACGGACGACCCCAAAAATATTTTTCTAGTGACGGATGACTCGAAACATTTTCGAATAATTTGTTACTTATAGAATGACAGCACGACGGACGGCGGCGGCGTAGTTGGTAGTGATACCTCCGATACTAGAGGATGCGGGTCCGATATTGGTCTCGAGTCTATGCAGACTTATATTTTTTTTATAACTTATAAATTGTGTTTTCTATGTATTGTTAGATGTTATGTACCCATAACACAAGCCTAGTTTGCTTTGGGACTAGGTGGCGTATTGTTACTTGCAGACACAATATATCATCAAAATCAGATTCTTTAAGTAATATACACTTTTTATGTTAAGTAATAAGTTAAATAGTTAAACATGACGACAATTTGTGCTGTGTCATGTAGGTTATCAGATAGTAGTGCGTATATGCAATCTATATCATACATATTGTGTAATAAGTTTCTGATATATGGTATCTTATTTCCATGATACTGTACATGTTATTTATTATACTTGTACAGGTTGGATTTTTGAGATGGAACAGTAAAGACAGTTACTTTAACCCTAACCGATATAGCATAGTTATGGAAATCGTTTTCAGTAGACTATCCATTTTACTAAACATTTGATAATATTCTGAACAAATGCCTGTAATGTAAGATCCGTCAAAATTTATCAGTTTTTTTTTTTGAGTTTTTGTTTAGTATTTCTAGTTTTTTTTAATACCACAAAGTTGGCAAACAAGCATACCTGATGGTTAACCATCATCGTAGCGTATAGACGCTTGCAATACCGGGGGTATCACTCACGCGTTGCGAACCCTCCCAACCCTCGCAAGTGGAGCTCTGGAGACCTTACTCTCAGTAGGAACACAACATGGCCGAGACCAATGCTATTTGGCTACGATCTTCTGTAAGGTGTCCTTCTGTCCTATGTCCTTCTGTCCTATGTCCTTCCCCAGACGGGCTGCTCCGATTTGAGCGGATTATCCGCTGTGTCCTAATAGGCTATGTATTTCTTAGTGATATAGGTACCTTAGTAATCTTTTGATCTTTTGATTTTGAATGAATATAACCCATTACCATAATAAAGTTTTTTGGTGTTGTGTTTTATATTTTGAATTCCGTTACTTTAAAAAAAATGTGAATGCAGTTCAGAGTATCTTAAGAAGCTATTCAATTCAAATTCAAAGTATTTTTATTCAAATAGGCCTAATATAAGCTCTTTCGAAATATGAATGGTGTCCTAGGAATATTTTCCTGTAATAGTACCAACACTTATTGTCCTCTCAAATTTGACCTTGTATAGGCATCCATACGCTGATATAAAACAACCTTTTCTTTGTTTTACCTTTGTTTTATCTAAGATATTTTTCTTCTTGACTACTTTTTGTGTTTACTTAATGATATCTTTAGTAATAGGCACATTGAAAAAAATATAATAATTCAAGATAATATGTAGAGAATTAATTTTAAAATACCTATTCTTTGTATTACAGCTGACATGTTAAACATTACTGCCATAATGGAAGGGAATGTTGAAATTAATGATCTTAGAGAACTACAAGAGCTAAGTGCAGAGTTTGGAGCCTATATATTTAAAAAAGATAACGTTAAGAAACTTTTGGAGGACGAGAATGAAAAATTTGATGTAGTTATAGCTGATTTGTATGAAACTGAACTATTCTCTGCGTAAGTAATACATTTTTTTTGCCGAATAACGAAGTAAAAGAACACTTTAATGAAAGAATTATAAACTAGTTGGACACATGTCCAACTAGTCTCGTCGAGTCTTATAAGACATGTTATAACATTATAACATGTCTTATAAGACTCGACGAGTTTATCAGAAAGAAGGAAAGATAGAGGGTAGACGAGTAAGGGGAACGCCGAGAAGTGTTTACATGGATCAAGTGAACGAAGAGGTGGGCATCGTGTCTTATAGATGGAGGCTGTTACACCGAAAAGAGAACGACTGTTAAAAGTTAATTTAGTCGTCATAATAAAATAAAGTTTGTATACTAAATGTAGTATACTTTTCTATTTAAGCATTTCAGTAACATCAATTTTATTATAATTATTCTCTCAGATTTTCCGTCGTATTCGATTGTCCAATGATTTGGGCTTACTCAATGGGTGCGCATTGGCAGGTGTTGCGATTGCTAAATGAACCGATCAGTCCTGCATACGCAGTGGATTACTTGTCCTCAAATATACCACCTCTGAGCTTTAAACAACGTCTAGAGGAGTTATGGTCGCAGGTATATTGGACCTGGCTTAAAAAGTAAGTTTTTTTATTATGTACTAGAGATAGAGGGTTTAATAGATTTTGAGATATACTGTTTAGTTGATGCGAAAAGAACACATTCTAGACAAAACGAAGTTACTTTTTATTGTAAAATTGTGAAGGAACTGGACAGCAATATGGAAGAATTTGCAATGAACAACACGGCCACACTGTAGCCGAAATACGCATACAATAGCAGAAATTAATATTTTATTACATTGGTATCTTACATACTAGTGTATTAGCAACAGGGCGGCCTTATTTAATTAGTTATTAATTACATTAAATAAAAATCAATTCAAAATAGTCGATCACATCTTCATACGATTGTGATCCATTATAGCAATTGAAAACTACTATCTTCACATTGCTGAGATTTCAGACTAAGGTCTCTTCCATCACTCATGTACAAAATTTTGGAATCATTTCAGAACGAGTACTTTGCCAATGGAAGAAGCAATATACAAACAGCACATTGGACCGATTATGGCTAAACGTGGCAGGAAATTACCAAATTACGAAGATGTCATATATAATGTGTCTTTAATATTTAGTAATGAGCATCATACTTTTGGTGCCGTTCCTAGCATTCCACTAAACTTTAAACTAATAGGAGGACTTCATATTCAAACACCAGCAAAGCCTTTACCACAGGTGACTATCATTTATTAAAACATAAATCTTAACCTAATGTACTGAAATGATAGGTCGGTCAAATGGTTGATGATCCAAAATGACTTACAGTGAGTGGTACTAAAACATTATAAATAATGAAGACTCAATTTTCTTTAATTTAAGATTGTCAACGAGACTTGAGAGAAAAACACATAAGTTATTCATAATTTAGACTAAAATTTTATTATGTAACTGCGACTTCTATGAAGCATCTTAATCCTTTCAGGATCTTCAAACATTGATGGACAACTCAATACATGGCGTCATATACTTCAGCATGGGATCATTATGGAAAAGCAAAGATATACCTATGCCAGTTACATTAGCATTACTTAAAATATTTGGTGAACTAAAACAAACAGTCATTTGGAAGTATGAAGATGATTTAAAGAACGTGCCTAAGAACGTTCATATCATTAAGTGGGCTCCTCAACCCAGTATATTAGGTTAGTATTAAAGTATGTGATTTAACAGTCAGATACTTTTAAAGTAAATACATTGCCACCTCTTTTGAATAATCTTCTCTTATCCTATCATCAATTAAATTGATTACAAAATAAGTTGCTAAAAATTGATTAATATTAACTGCAAATACGTTGAAATCTATTTCTAAAGGATGAAGGTAAAGGTGAGAAGTGAAAACAAGAGAGCTCAAAATAAAATAGAAAACATAATAAAATATAGGTTACGTACAAGAAATCGAAGAAAAGGACAGTGAAGATTAAAAGACGAGCAAAGACAAAGCCAGTTATAAAAAATAATAAGTATTTACTTCCAGCCTGATGGGTAGTCCGTAACACTATTATTAAAGACCATGTCCTTTTATTATCTCAATAAAAATAATAACATAAATCATTTGGTAGACATGTAAAATGGAGAGAAATATTGACAGAAAAGATTAAAAAAATAATAATAAAAAGAAGAAGTTTCGCCGCGCCGGCCAGTATAGGCTAGCCGCGCGGAATGCGGCCTCATTCGTCGGGAATTCTTCACATCCAACAACTATTAATTGATGTGAAAATCAATTAGATGTACATACAATACAATACAATACTCTTTATTGCACCGTTAAAATACAAACAAACAGTGAGAATAAACAATAATGAAGTATAAACGGCGGTCTTATCACAAAAGTAATCTCTTCCAGATAACCTATTAGACGTGGAAAAAAAAGAAATAGACGGGGTATGTGGCGCCGATACAAAACAAAATATTCAAATAACAAAATTACATAATAAATATCTTTATACCTACATACAATTACTCATTCAAAAGCTAGATCCACAAGGGCGCATCTGCAGTACACTCACTACTGCACATGCGATGTAACTTTATTTTTAATTCTCTTTTTCCAGCACACCCAAAATGCTTACTCTTTATCTCCCACGGTGGTCTTCTATCATCAACGGAAGCTCTTCACTTTGGAGTACCAACAATAGGAGTACCTGTTTACTTCGATCAATTCGTCAATGTAAACAAGGCAATGTCAAAAGGCTACGCGATCAGAGTACCTTTGACATTTAATTTAGCTAAAGATCTGAAGGCTGCCATACAAACTATGGTTAATGATCCCAAGTAAGTTTTTTATTCTAACAACTAGTTTCTGAGCCGCATTTTAATTTGAAGTCCATGTTTAAGTCTCCGCCGAAGCCGTTTTATTGTGACTTTGGTCAAAATTTTTTCTGGCAGGTACGATATCAGGAACTGATCATGAAAATAATCCTGACAATCCTAGGGTTCATTTTATAATTTTAGATCCTGTTTTAGTCTTTTCTAATTTTTTATCATATTAATATTCATTATTGGTTATGTCAACAGATATGGTCAAAGAGCCAAGGAGTTATCAGCAATATACCACGACAGACCTGTATCACCAGGGAAAGAGATGGTGCACTGGGTTGAGCATGTGATAAAGACAGGAGGAGCACCACATTTGAAATCATCGTCATATAACGCTGAAACATATCAGAGGCTATATCTAGACTTGGCAGTTTTGATACTAATTGCATTAATAGCAATATGTATAGTTATAAAGAAAATGTTATCTGGTAATAATACAAATAAGAATAAGAAGAAGAAGACGAATTAAATTATTTAAATAATATTGGTTTATGATGTTATTTTTTTTTTGTTAACCCGTATCATCCTAATGGTCCATTTTTGGATTGGTTAATTTAATTTTTTTTTTCTAAAACTACGTGAACGCGTCCAGTATTTTTTCTTTATAGTGGTAACATTGACAGTTCTAGTAATGAAATTAATCTGTCAGATTTTCGTTCGCGCGTGAAATTTGTGTTACTTTACGTGGTAATTTTTATATTGAAGTTGGTGAAAAAATGTCACGTCAGCAAATGTAAGTATTTAATAATTTCTTATATGTTTACAACTTTTGTTATATCGTGTTTTTGTCGGTCATAGGTTGAGATAGCGTATAGTAATACAAAGAAATGTAAATTGAGGGTATTTGTAATAAATTTTTACATTTATATGTACCGATCCAGTATTGGATCAGTAGGATAATATGGAGATGGTACATTATATGTACAAACAGACTTACAAACATACTTTCGCATTTAGAATATTAGTCCGATGTAATTGTAACTAATTACTTTTCATTTATTTTGTTGTAGATTGTCGGTAAATGAGATTATATCGCATCTTGAAGAAGACGATGACGTGTTGTCTGCGGATATTTACATAACACCCCCCGATAATTATGACAAGAGTGATGAAGATAGCGGAGATGAGGAGTCTTCGAATATAAATCATCTGTCCAGGCATCAGCTCTTGGCACAGGCTGAATTTAGAGCTACTGTATCTTCCCAAAATAATTTAGGTATAATAGAAAACTTCCCAAATGAACCTTCCTTAGAAAATTATCCACCCAGTGTTTCAACAGTACAACCACCTCTACCAAAAAAGAAATGCCCAGCTACCCGAAAATGGAGGAAAAGAGATGTTCCGGAAAAGGCAGAAAAACTCTCAGAGCCACCAAATTTTTTAGAACATTTAGATTATCCTGTGCACTTTTTTGAACTTTTTTATGACAAAGAAGTGTTTGAACTGATTCGCTCTGAAACAGAAAAAAATGCGATTCAAAAAGGGCATCATTATTTCAAAGTTACAACTGAGGAAATAAAACGATTTATTGGGATTCTTTTGCTGTCGGGTTACAATAGTGTCGCGAGATATCGAATGTACTGGGAGCAAAGTGTCGATTGCAATTTTCAAGGTGTGGCAGCTGCTATGCCTAGGAACAGATTCGAAGAACTGTTGCGATTCTTTCACGTCGCCGATAACACTAAATTGGCTCCACAGGATATCTTCGCGAAGGTTCGTCCTCTATGGAATCTACTCAACAATAGATGGCTAAAATATTACCCTGGCGACAGAAATCTGAGCATTGATGAGTCCATGATTCCATACTTTGGAAATAATAATAAAAGCATTAGGTATAATATTTCATATATATAATAAAAAAATATGTTTTGAATTAATAAATAAACAAAATTCTGTACAAAAACTCTTTTATTTACAATCATCTTTCTAAGTAATATGCAATTAATACCAGTGGCATATCTTCCTACTGTTCCATTTTTGGATCGGTACTGAAACTGAAAGACAAAAAGTCTGATATTTTTTTTTAATACATACTAGTGTTCAGTAGGTTACTAACAAATAATACTAAAAGTTTCACTCAAATTGGATCAGCCTTTAGGTCCTTGGGATGATACGGGTTAAGAATTGAATTTTGTTATTGCATTTGAAGTTAATAAATAATGCATCAAATGTTCGGCTGTTATTTTATAACTTAAGATGAAAAAAGAGACAGCTGTATACTCAACATGTCGTTAACTTTAAGAGAGGTAGGGCACAGTGGATAACCCGCTCAAATCGGAGCAGCCCGTCTGGAAAGGACCACCACCTTACAGAAGATCGTAGGCAAATAGCATTGGACTCGGCCATGCTGTGTTCCTACGGTAAGTAAGGTCTCCAGAGTTCCACTTGGGGGGGTTAGGAGGGTTGGCAATGCGTGAGTATTACCCCCGGTATTGCAAGCGTCTATAGGCTACGGTGATGCTTACCATCAGGCGGGCCGTATGCATGTTTGCCACCTTTGTGGCATAAAAAAACTTCTCTCGACAAATAGCAACTGTAATACTGTAATATGTTATCATTTTTAACGAATAATTTTTATTATTAATGTTTTACCTTTAATGTTTTTAAACAACTCCTTGATTAATATTAAAATAATAGAACATAATATAAAGCTAAGACGATGATCTTATGATGGAGCTGGCTGAAAAGGTGTGAATAAAAACGTTAATTGGCACATTACTGTTGTTTACCGCCTTGACCTTGTCTAATTCTTGGACTAATTCTATTTTAGTTAGGGTTTGCTGGCTGGAAGAGTTTTATTACAGAGATAAGGTCATCTTTTTTCAGAAGATCTAATACTGTTATTGTTTTAATTTACGTGCAGTAAAGAACATGTTCATACGAGTACTTATTTAAAAAAATCTTTTTTTACTTTCTAAGTCTGGTTTTGTTCATGGGATTTTAATAAAAGATGGTGAGTATGTGAATTTCTAAAAAGAAGTTCAAATATCGAGGTAACACACTATTATTTTGAACGAACACTCTTTATTTTTCAACTCACTGCATCGCCATAAGCTATAATTTTGTTTCGCACTGCCGGAAAATTCCTCGTTGGCACAGTCTCCGGTGTCTGCTTGCCAAATAAAAGATTTAGGCACCATTATCTAACTAAATGCTTAGCTGTTATTAAACTACAGTACAGTCTGCACAATGCATTCATCATAAAAGTTTTTAGGTAAATTTGACTATTTTTCGATCAGTTTTTTAAAGGAGTTACACAACAATGCCTGTTCCTAAAGGAAGCAAAGTTGAATAATGATAATGAACAGCAAAAGGTGACAGGTAATCATGAGAAGGTAGCACATAAACAGGAAAAGGCAACAGGTAAATATGAGAAGGTAGTACATAAACAAAAAAGGTGACAGGTAAACATGAAAATTTAAAAGGTAAATATCAGAAGGTAGCATATAAACAAGAACAGGTGACAGGAAATCATGTAAAGGTGACAAGTAAGTATATGAAACTTCGTTAATACTTATTAATGAACACCATAACTCGTCCCAATTTAATTCTTCGACCGGCCATTAAAGAGCCTTAAGTAATTGTTCGCTAAGAGCCGTCGTTAGCCAAGACTAGGCATGTTTATTGTTATTATCGAGTTAATAACTAGTACCCAAGTCCTCTTTATCACGATTATCTTTACAATTCATTAAGCTTACGGGGGCATAAACTCTGTTTACGGTGTAATACCAAAAAACGTCCTATCTCATTAAGGCCTCTTACATAGAGCCTTTATTTTTTGAAGTGACATGATAAAATGGTATTTTTTCAGAAGATGGTGATCATCAATCAAATCTTCAAATTGATTCACAGAAGTACAGACTTAACGGATAGATAGATGAATATCGTAGTAAAAAAAAATCACAATTCACACAGAGCGTTACCTGGTCCCAAAGCTAGGCTTAACGTGCTTGTGTTATGGGTACTAGACAACAGACATAATTATTGTAAATAAATATGTACTTATAATACATGGAAGACGCCCAAACACAAGAACACAAATTCCATCACATAAATGTTTGCCCCGAGCAGGAATACAAACCGCGCTTTCTGGTGCCGATGATAGAATCACTATAAACGCACTACCAACTGTCAATGACTTCGTATATAAAATAGAAAACATGACAAATATAAACTTTTCTTTAGTTTGGCGACTTCAGTGGCGTAATGGTTACCATGCCGACCTGCCACTCAGTCCCGGGTCATGATGAAAAACGAACTTTTTCTGATTGGCCTTGGGTCTTGGATGTTTATCTATATACGTATAATAAATCATCATCACTTCTAGTTATAATTTTGTATCCATTAAATTCCTATAACGTATGGGACGTGGGGTTTAATTTCCGTACACTAAATAGCTTTTAATTATGATAAGGCTTTATTAACAATGACCTTATATAAAGGTCTCTGTCGTGTACTCTATATCTTGGGTGTTCTAATATCTTCTAAGAGATTATGTGGAGCCTCAGTTGTAGCAATTTATTGTGGGCCTCAATGACCAAATAACGCTTTAATCCAGTTTTTTAATACACAAGGTATCGCCATTACAATGCAATTAGTTTCTATAGGTTATGTAGGTTAATGTACGTATAAAAAAATATTACTGTTTTTTTTTTCTAATATAAATACATACTTCATGATGATTTACATGATGACTTACTTTAAAAATAAACAATTTCATGTAATTTTTTGCTAAAAAAAATTCGACAAGGATGTTTATGTTACAGCCAATGTGATTAATGTGATATTACACATAACAACTTGTTATTATAATAATATAATGACTAAAATGACTAGTCACGACTCATCTAGTAATTGTTCATAATGTCTAAGTGTATACAGCCTCTGTGTAAATAGCCCTTAAATGTAATAAACTGTTTTTTCCATTCGTTGTAGAAACGGAAACATCTTTGTTTCAGCTGAAACCGCGCGGCGTCGTCGTGCGTGCTGCGTATGACCATTACCCATGTGGTATGACTACGCTTTATGCGGTCAAAGAATGACACGCTAAATACTTTTAATATTATATTTTGCTAAATAAACACGAGTAAAGTTAGTCGCAAAGGCTAATCATCCAATAAACGTGTTGATGGTGAAAGAAGTGAGTCCACGCCGTTCGTAGTACACGTCACGTAGATCGTAAAGGATAATAACATCTGTTATTAAGTTGCCACGTATTATTTTTGTAATACAATATGTATTTTGTTTTTGTTAGACTTTGTCAATGATGTCTAAGGTGTAGATTTGGCTACATCATTTTCGATTATGATAGACAATGAATGAGCAAAATATAGATAGGTAGGTAATATAGATAGACGTGTAGTTAAACGTATTTGAAAACATTTTAAACTACCAGTGTAATCATCCATCACTGTGGATGTCGTCTCTAATTATAGCACTGGACTCTTCATAACGAACGTAAAAAAAAATCAGGATGGGCAGGTGGTTGGTGGCCTAAAACTGGAGAAAGTGGGGTCGGACGTCCTGTGGCGAGATGGGCGGACGATATAGCTAAAGTCGCTGGTCGTATGAGAATAGAACAGGACTGCGTTGGTTGACGTACAAAAAGAGAGGCTTATGCTCAGCCGTGGGCGGAAACAGGCTGAGATGATGATGGGCAGGTTGTTAGTTTTGTTACCGTTAGTGTTTATATTATATATTATATTATATACGTATTTATTATATTGCCTTAGCCACAGAATCAATATACGTTGCCTTAGCGGTGTAAAAAAACTGGTTATCTTTTATTTTACCCAGTTTTACCAATACATAGACATAATGTCGTACACTTTTGTTATTAATGAAAACACTTGTGGCAGCTGTTACTTAACAAAGTAATGTTTCGTTAGGTTATTAACGCAACATGCGTTATTTTGTGAAAACGAGTTATTTCATAACAAAATGTTAATTTACTTTCAAAAGTCGAATTAAGTTATATTCGTTGAGAAACTCGATAAAGTTAAATGAATTGTAAAGCGAGTTATTTTGTTTAGAGAGTACGAATATTGTCTAGTAAACTTTTGTGTTGTCGCAATGTGGCGTAAATTGCATTATGGAATATGACAGGAGAATGTGTGAGGGAGCTTTTTGTGAAGTAAAAGTAGCGAGGAGTAGCTGTACTCAAACTCGCAAAACTGTGACGCGAATGTATGTACGACACGGAAAACTGCGACGTGAATTTCTGCGACACGATTTTTTGTGACACAACCTTCTGCGACGCGAATATCTGCGATACGAATTCGGCTTTACACGAGAACTTGACCGAGACCACAGATTACTTAATTACATCGTCCGAGACGAATTCTTGTCAGAACACTTCTCAGGAGAGATTCAAATTGGTCGCGTTTCGTGCATCGACAGTTTTTAGTAAACAAAATTTTTCATAGAATTCGTCGCTGTTCGAAACGCGACCAATTCGTTAGAACAGGAGAAATTAAATTTTGAATTGGTCGCGTTTCGTGTGAATTCAGTCAACTTCGCGAAGTCTCTATTTTAACCCTGGCTCTACAGTAGAAGTCATAAGAATTTCTTTTATATTATGATAGTATGATATGAAATATTGCAGATGTTGTATATCTCAATAAAATAATGAATGACAAGGTTGATTCTCCGGAATTATTGAAGGCAATTGAATTGAATGTTCCCTCTAAGAATTTGCGTAACTATCACCTTTTACATGTCCCTAAATGTAACACTAATTACAGACAAAACTCTTTTATTTGTAGGGCATGTAAACAGTTGATTTAGGCCTCGGTCGTCCTCGAGGCTCGTCCCGCATTCCAAAAAAATCCTAACTCGTCCTCCATCGGTTTTGTAGCAACGACTCGTCCTCCATTGCTAAGTACTTTAAAAGTACAGTTAGCAAAAGAAAACAAAAGTATTTGGGATGATTTAAAGAATAATATTATTATATTAATAAAATAGACCTTTTAAATATAAATCATCATTATTAATTAGTATCACATCACTAACTTAATAAACTATTTAAAGCGATATAAAATGTATTTTGTATAAAAAAATACGATGGAATAGAAATTATTTTAGAATATTTTGAAATGTTTTAGAATATATCAGGAATTCTTTTAGAATTATTTTTAAAGTAAAATAAAGTGTTCACCGGCTTTTTATTGCGTCTTTTGTTTGTTTACTTGAATAGACTCATTTGGCCAATTGAATTGCTTTCGGATATCAATGGCAAAACGGGTTTCGCACTAGTTCCCGTGACGTGCATTCAATATTTTGACTCATTTTGTTTCTTATCTGTTTTTTAAGCGTGTAAAGTGAAATCTTGAAATAAATTTGCCAAAGGTAAGTTTATTTTATTTTGAAGTATTGTTAAATTGGCAGTTAATTAGTAATTGATTTTACATTTGTTAAGTTGCCTTAATAGTCCAGCCAAATTAGATATGACAAGGGAGTCGTGCTCGCAAAAGATCGTGTTATTCTGATTTTTTTATATGTTATTATGACCTTAATCAATAATAAAAATCCAGATTTGCAATTTCGAAAGTGCTGTGCGAGCGACGGTATGCCCAAAAAAAACATAAAATTTTCGGATTTTTTAGTGCTCAATATCTCAGTGAAGGAAGGGTCTGTCCGGTATAATCACTTTTTTTAGTAGACTAAATTTGCTACAATACAAGACTAAGGCGAGCTCTATACAGATTTTCAAGATACAGTTCTTCGAAAATAGCCATTTTTTTCCAAAAAGAGCAATTTTTCGGAATGTTTACTTGTTCTCTGAAATATCTTCTAAAATACGCATCGCATGTCAAATATTATTAAAATGAAGTTGTAGTCAATTTAATTAGATTTCGTTTAAAACTAAATTGGCACCTGTAGGGTCAGCGGTTCTCTCAAAAATATTTGTATTGATGCGAATTTTAGAATAAATTTCACAAAATAAGTGAACGTCCGTTCGTCTAGTTTAAAAAACACTATGATACTGATAGTAAGAACTTGCACAATTCTTAGGCTATCCAATTCTCTCAGTCTCATATTGTAGCAAATTTAGCCTACTTAAAAGTATTAATGGAGATTATACTGGTCAGATCCTTCCTTCACTGAGAGATTGAGCAAAAACTGAAAAATCCGAAAATTTCATGGTTTTTGGGCATACCGTCGCTCGCACAGCACTTTCGAAATTGCAAATCTGGATTTTTAATATTACTCCGGTCAATTTAAACATTTGAAGTTACTTTAACTTCCAACAAGCTGAAAATCGGTAAAATCGTTCAGAATATAATTATGAATAAAATTTGAAAGTTCCTTATCTTTCCCCTGTATGGAAAAAAATATATTCAAGGCCAATGGTGGAAACTGGGCTTTTTTGTATGGGAAGTGGTCTATGAACCAATAGCAATGTGGGTATGCAATTTTTTATAGGGTACCTCTCCTAGACACTCATGCGTAGAGGCATCAAAATCTGTCCCGGCAGTTCCGAGATAAATGGCAGTTTATTAATATCCTTATTAATACGGTTTTTTTCACATTGAGAGTATCAATAGTGATACGAGTGTAGAGTTTATGACTGGATATCTCCACTAGACATTCATGGTAAGTGGCATCAAAATTTGTCCAGGCAGTTCCGTGCTAAATGGCAGTTTATGAATAACCTTACTATTACGGGTTTTTTCACATTGAGGGTATTGATAGCGATACAAGTATAGAATTTATGATGGTGAAATACGCTTACCAAGAGTCTAGTGGAGGTACCACTAGACTCTTGGTAAGCGTATTTCGCCAAAAACTTTTATTATTATTTTTGGCCTTGAATAAAAAAAACATATAGGTAAAAGATGGGGAACTTTTAGATTTTATTCATAATTCTATTTTAAATGATCTTACCGATTTTCAGCTTGTTGGGGATTAATGTAGCTTCACCCCTATTTTTTGTTTAATTTGACCGGAGTATATTGATTTAGGTCTTAACAACATATAAAAAAATCAGAATAACACGATCTTTTGCGAGCACGACTACCTTTTCATGTCTAATTTGGCTAGACTACTAAGGCAATTTAACAAATATGTAAAACCAATTACAAATTAACTGCTAATTTAACAATCTTCAAAATAAAATAAACTTACCTTTGACAAATTTATTTCAAGATTTCACTTTACATGCTTACAAAACAGATGATAAACGAAATGAGTCAAAATATTGAATGCAAGTCACGGGAACTAGTGCGAAACCCGTTTTGCCATTGATAACCGAAAGCAATTCAATTGGCCAAATGAGTCTATTCAAGCAAACAAACAAAAGACGCAATAAAAAGCCGGTGAACACTTTATTTTACTTTAAAAATAATCCTAAAAGAATTCCTAATCTATTCAAAAACATTTCAAAATAATCCTAAAATAATTTCTATTCCATCGTTTTTTTTACATAATACATTTTATTTTGCTTTAAATAGTTCATTAAGTTATTAACATTAAATAGCTAGGTAATAGTTTTTTTTCTGACTGTACAAAATTTCAAGATTTCTCATACAAAAAAAACAAGGGACGTATAAGGCTTATGAAAAGGGACGAGCCGGGAATAAAATATTAAAAAATAAATTTCGGGACGACTTAGGCCTATAAAATTTAATTATGGGGGACGACCTGGGATATTTATTATGGAGGACGAGTCTCGAGGGACGACCGAGGCCTAAATCAAACAGTTTAATAAGATGGTGAGTTCTTGTCCACATGTCGACATGTTCTCCATAAAACCCACAGCAATTAGGAGGTTACTGACCAACTCGCATTTTTCTAAATAGTCACGTTTAATTTAATTAATTGTCTTATTTTACTTAGCTTTTTCTTTTTTCCCTCTGTTTTGTTTATTGTTAATTTCAGTAGTCCAGCTCAGATTGACCTAAATTTTAACTTTTAGTCATTGTAATGTTTATCTTTTATATCTATCTGTGAAAACTTTTTAATGGCTCATAGTTTTTAACATATATATCTATACTGTAACTCATAGCTGTAAGTTTTCCGAACGAATAAAATAAAATAAATAAAAATATTCCTATAAGTTTTTGTAAAACTATAAACGTTTTTACTGTAAGCCGTCGCCCTTCGTCCTCGTAAAATGTTACAGCGATATATCATAGCTGTGTGACAGGAACAAAGGTTCCCCATGATTTATACTGCGCGTTCCTAGTGCATATTAAAAATATACCAGACTGATCTATTTCTTGAAGTGTCTAAGAAGTTTTCCTCTAAGAAATATGTCTCTCTGTATTTTTTGTAATGGGTACTTTTTATAAAAAAAACGGTCAAAAATAAGTTGATGGCCTTCAGGAAACAATGGCCTCCGCCATTTTTACTATAGGATGTAATATATATTACATCTTGAGCTATATATTACATCCCGCGATTGCCGTAAACACTGGGATGTAATATATATCATGAGCTATATCTGTTCACACTGTTTTAACGGTCTCGTACAAAATGTATGACGAGCGATAAAACATTATATTTCAAGATGTAATATCTATTATATTATATACCGTAGTGAAAAGCCGGCTGTACTCCTTCAAAATATCGCTCGAAAAAATATTTATAGTTTGGGATGTAATATATATTATAGCACAGTGTGAACGGTCTCGTACAAAATGTTTGATGAGCGATAAAACATTATATCACAAGATGTAATATATATGATATTATATCCCGTAGTGAAAAGCCGGCTTTAGTGCTCTAAAGCCGGCTTTTTCGCGTGGCAGAGGACGCTCTAACTACATTCGACTGAAAGGAGACCCGTATCCCTGCAGTGGGATGATGATGGGTTGAAATGGATTTAGAATAAAAACTGTAAAAAATTTGAAATACCCGGTTCTTTTTAGACTGATATGACTAAAATTATAAATTACTTATAGAAAATCCAAGTACTCGGAGAACACAAGTATATGTGGTATAGGGATCATTGTCTTAACTACAGGCAATTCTCGTTTAACCAGTAAGATTAATTACTAAATCACCATACCACTAAGATTCATTGCAGTGAGCAAATCCTTTGGGATGTATATCAGTCTCTTTGGAGCACGAGACACAGTAGAACTAGGTCACCATCTTATTTAGGGCACAATTAATGCGTGTGACAAAAGAAGACAGGTAAAAAATCACCGGTGTGAAGTTAGCTGCTATAAATTAATAAATTTAAAACAAATTATAAATCAAAATATCATACAACAAAGCCTGCCTAGAGCCAGTCGTTGTGTTAACTTACGCCAGGATTAAGAACGGTAGACAAGAACTTTCTGTTAACACCGATTTTTTTTGTTGGGACGCGCCATTTGCCGCCAGCGCCTGCCAGAAGGGCCGCAGGTCACTGCGGTCCAGGAATAGGAGCAACGAGACATCCTTTATGGTGTCTCGTCGCTTCTACTATGCCGGCCTGAAAGTGCCTCTTCACGCTCCGCTTCAAGGAACCCATGTCGTACACGTGTGGTGCTGTGAACACATCGTCGGGCAGCTTGTTCCACCGTTCAATGATTTCTTAAATTAGGTCACAGATGTTAAGAATAATATTGTGTGGCAAATAAACTGTCTTAATTTATCGTTGTTTTTTTATATAAGCATTTATATTTTGTAAGTATTCGTTTACAGAGTAAAAAATGATTCAGTTGGTTTTTTTTTTAGATATTTCTCTAACAATGTGAATTCCCTTTCATTTCTTATTTTTTTGGGTAAATCGTGAAATAAGTTGTATTGGGCTAATTCATAAGAACAACTTTTATTACATTTTTATTAAATTAAGGGTCGCTGCACGGTCAGAATATACGTCTTTTAAAATGAAATTATTAAAGTAGTGAACACGTACAACTGAATGTAGTCGCGAATTAAGACAGTACTGACTTTTGATAAATTGCATTTCTTCATCAACGCCCTCTGGTTATGAAACTTATAAGATTAGGATCGTTTACACCTTCAGATGTTAATTTCTTTAAATGTAAGAGCCGCGCTCTTGTCGGTGTAGCAGTCTCCATTTTACTCTCTCCCGTGCCAGCTCCTTCACCTCTCTATAAGACACGACGCCTGCCCTTTCTGTCACTTGATCCATGTAAGCTCTTCTCGGCTTTTCCCTCAAAAGATTTTCAATAATAGTATTCAAATACTTTAAGGCCAATGGAGATCCAAATGAAAAAGTAAATAATTCCTACAAAAGATTTTATTGTTTTAATGGCTTCATTTGTTACCCAATATGACTATTCTAAATTTTCAACCCCTCGACGGAGTTGTGCATAAGTGGTGAGAAGTAAAAATGTATTCCAAAAATGGGTGCTTATGCACTTTCCGGCCATATCACGTAAAGGACTTACAACATCCAAAACTGTTCTTCGAAAGAGTTAAAATGCATTTATTTCTGCATATGAAGCTCATTCTTTTTGGACACACAAACGCTCATCAAATTTGAACAAGTTTGTAATGCATGAGAAAAATAAAGTAGCAAACATCGTCGGGTGTAAACTAAACGTAATTCAATTTAGCAACAGTAACAGTCACAAAGTTCCTAACTGCTTTACTATCTGCAAGTTAATTTAACCGCACAAGTTTCGTTATGTCACACTATACTAAACACATCTGGTTTTCTCCTCAAATATAGCACGAATTGTCATATTCAAAGATATAAATCTATTTAGATGATCTTTGAAAACGTTTGAAAAAATAGCTTCTATGAAAAACAGCACCATGACAATTACACTACATTTTAGACATTAAAGTCATTGTAAATTATATTAAATCGACTAGAAAATTTGCCCCACTCGCAGAACATTGGCGTAGCCGTAAAGCGTTTACAATTTCAATCAGTGAGTAATAGATCTTGAAAATTCCTCGGACTCTTTCTCTACTTATGTTGAGTCAATGTCTTCTAACTCAGACTTCAGTAGATTTGCATTTATAGCATAGTTTTTTTTAGGTAAATTTTAACTCAAAGAGCGATATAATATTTTTGTTTGAATCGACTTTAAAAGAAAAGAAAGGAATGACTTGACACTCCATTTCATTCTAACTGTCGGATCGGTAGTAGATGGTATTGGTAGTCGGTGCATATTTTTTTGTTTGTTTTCAGGGTGAATAGTTAATATTAGTTTATCTATACTAATACTATAAAGAGGAAAGATTTTATTGTTTGTTTGTTTGTTTGTTTGTTTGTTTGTTTGTTTGAATTGAATAGACTCCGAAACTACTGGACCGATTTCAAAAATTCTTTCATTATCAGGGAGTAACATAGGCTATAGCTTTTCCCGAAATTCAATGTGGTTCCCACGGGACCGGGACTGGAACTTCACGCAGACGAAGCTGCGGGCAAAAAAGCTAGTGCTTAATAGAAAGATCTGTTTATTTTGTTCACTTTCGTTTAAAAAAAAAAGTTTTTTACTTCAGGGAAAGCTCTACGTATTCGCCTACAGTTGGTAAGTTTACCGGCATCATCTATTTAGATTCATGTCTGTAGTCATATGCAAGTTTATGTGGACCTTTGCTTTGGGGTAATATGGTAACTTTGTTAAGTACTTTTGACATTGCGGAGTCACTGTACTTACCTATAAATCCTAACCTTACATATTACAAAACAAAGTCTTCCGCGACGTCTGTCTATCTGTTCGCGACAAACTCAAAAACTACTGAACCTATATTCATGCGGTTTTTACTTGGGATTTTACCAATGTTTAGAGTACTTTAGAGGGTTCTTGAGGAAGGTTTTTGTATAGGTTTTCAAAAACTTTTTTGAGTTTGTCGCGAACAGATAGACAGACCAGATAGATAGTACCAATTAAGATCATTTAATTCAATTTAAAAGGTTTTGTTTAAATTGAATTAAATGATTTTAATTGGTACTATCGTAGATAAAAAGCGATCAAATATTTAATCGGTATCAGCTACTCTTGAACTCCGCTGGACCCATGACACTTCCACTCTGGCAATGAAGGAGTGCCGCGGGGTTTAGTGGGTGCGAGTCCTACACAGCCGCCGTCCTCCGGCGGAAGGTATCGTGCATAAGGCATTCTCAGCGAAAAAAATAAATAAAAAGCTACTCTTGAAACCAATCCTGAGCGATCGGTATTGGATTTTTACGTTTAGGTACTCTTGAGAAACTGTACTAGCTTTAACTAAACACTAAACTAAATGAAATTGTAATGTACACTAACAAATTAATTAGTAAAGTACAAAGTTTCAAAAGAACGAATTACGATTTCCTGTAAATTTTAATTTGAAATAATACAAAATTGAATTTGAAATCGCGATTTCGTTGCAGAGTAACTAAAAGGCTTAAAATAAAATGCTAAAATAAGTATTTGTTTTAAGATGAGAACGTCTTTCGTAGAACAACGAAATAAAAATTGTCTATTAAAAAAGCAAATTAAAACGCTTAAAGAATAATATTTTTTATATTTCGTTCATAAGAAACACTGCTTTATTTCAAAGGTCATAAAGTTGTTTTTATGATTCCCTATAACAGATATCAAGAAACAAGGGGTACCCTTGCTAAGAAAAAATGACAAATTCGTACTTGTTTTGTGTTCGGTCATGTAAGAAATCAGAAAATCGAAATTTCTTTCATGTTGAGGTCTTTGTTAAATGATCTATGAACACAGAAGATTATACAGGATGCGTATTACATAGTTGTGTATCTTTCAGGGAAGAAAGAGTTCGTCGTTGTGTGTCGTACTTTAAAACGAACGCCCAAGTTAAGCAATGTCGACCCTAGGCAGTGTTTGGATGGGGTTTGTTATCTCAAGCTTATCCGTGCTTCGGAGGGCACGTTAGCCGTCGGCGTTCCCGGCTGTTATGTGTGTTAATTTTACTTTGAACTAGTTTTATAATAATCTTAAAAATCTACCACGGATGGTAAGAATTGTGGAAGAAAATAATTTTGTTGGAAAAATTTATATATAGGATAATAAATATAATAATAAAGAAATATATAGGATTTATTTATTTATTTATTGGAAAAGATGGGTCGAGAAAAAAAAAAGTGAGTGGCAGACACGCAAAAATATAACTTAGACAATAAAGACATAAAAATGTTAAGATAAATAAAAAAAAAGTTCAACTTGCCACAGCTACATAATAACATATTATTTTCTTTAGGCTTACTATTCCCTATACTCTCTTTAACATTGAAATTTTCTGAATTTCATATCAATTAGTAAATTAAACTCCTCAACGTCATTGCCAGCCTTTATGCTAATATCGTTAGAAAATTAATTACGACACCAAGAAAATCTGTACGTATTTATATGTAAATTATGAGTTAATTATGTCTACCGTAGACTTGGCAAGTTAAATAAATCCATACGATAATATTATAAGTGCGAAAGAGTATTGGTTTGTCCTACTTTCACGTCGAAAGTATAACGAACGGATTGTCATTTTTTTCGGGTTAGGTTTTCTATATTTTTTATCCTGAAAAAACATCTTATTCCCATGAATTTGTATGTGAATTACATTTTTTTTAAACTTTTGCATGATTACTAATATAATTTTAATTCAATTTCATTTATAATAAAATAATACGATTACATTAATTACTCAATTTTACATTCATTATTTCAATTATGTTTTTAAAAATACCTACCGTATCTAACAATTCACACTCAACACCTAGCCACGAAACAACAAATACAAATCAAGAACAGGATTTTTTTCGTATATAACACAATTAATGTACTACATCAAAATATTAATGGACTTTTAAGTAAATCTGATGTTATAGTAGAACACTTAGATACCCTCTCAAAAAATGAAAAAGAAATAAAAGTATTATGCTTCACAGAGCACAACATGATCTCAAGTGACGTAGACTTTCTTAATGTACCCAACTATAAATTGGCTACATTTTCTTCTCGGAAAAATAGAAACGGTGGAACATGTATATTGATCCACAATAACTTAAGTTACAAAATAATTGATACAGTTTCAGAACTAAACATTCCAAACATTTTTGAATGTAGCGCGGTTGAGTTGATTGATCACAGAATTATCATAGTATGCATATATAGGCCACCAGGACTAAATAAAAATAAAATAGATATATTTTTTGATAAATTACATGAACTCTTACAACTGTTCTCATATAATAATAATAAAAAGTTAATAGTCTGTGGAGACTTTAACATAGACATCCTTAAAATAACACCACACTCTACACACCTTCAACATCTATGTAAAGAATACAACGTAAATATAGCAATACGTCAACCCACACGTCCTGCAAGCGGCACTTGCTTGGATAACTTCCTACATAATATACGTGGTAGTAAATCTGAAATAATAGAATTCGGAGTATCTGACCACTCAGCTCAATTAATAACTTGTCCTACAAAAAAGACCTATATTATGAAAAACTGGTACATATATAGACCTGATTATAGTAAACATAACATAGAACTTTTCAAAGCATATATGAGTAAACTAAGTTTTTCTGAGGTGTATGAGGAAGTAAAAGATGCTAATAAATGTTTTGATAAATTTTACGACCTATTCACACTCTTTTATAATCAATGTTTTCCCTTCAATAAACGTAAACTCTTAACAACAATTACGCCAAAGTGGATCACACGTGGAATTAAACTTTGTAGCAAAAAAAGACGTGAACTTCTTTGGAAACATCGACTAAAACCAAATGACGACACAAAAATTGCATTTAAAACATACACACAAAGATATAAAAGAATAATTAAATTAACACAAAAGGCACAAAACAATTATTTCATTAAAACAAGTCGTAACAAATCAAAAGCCACATGGAAAATAATAAATGCACTAAAACAAAATCTACCCCGAGAAAATATTAAAAAAATAGTTATAGGAAATCAATCAGTGACCAACCCACAACAGATAGCAGAATATTTTAATAACTACTATATAAATCAAGCAGTAAAAATCAAATCCAATCATACAAATACAAATTTTAATAATTCAAAATCTTGCAAATCCATTTTCATGAAACCAACAATACCAGACGACATTATCAAAATTATTATGAACCTGCGAAACACTAACAGCACTGGATATGATAATATCTCTACAAAAATAATAAAAGAAGTAGCATTTATCATAGCCCCCGTGTTGAGCGACATTATAAACAAATGTATTCAAAACGGAACATTCCCGGAAAGATTAAAAATAACTATTGTAAAACCATTATTTAAAAAAGGTGAAAAAACAAATGTAACTAATTACAGACCCATAGCGTTATTGCCAGTATTCTCTAAAATCTTTGAGAAGGTAATTTATGACTGCCTGTATAGATACTTTGAAAGTAACAATATATTTTGCGATGAACAGATGGGTTTTCGGAAAAATAAAAATATAAATATGGCAATTTATAACTTTTTATATAAAATTCATATAAATATGGATAATGGCAAACCGGCTACTGCTATGTATATGGATATGACCAAAGCTTTTGATCATGTAGATCACAAGAAACTTTTACAAAAAATTAGTAACTACGGCGTGAGAGGCAACGTATTAGAACTAATAAAATCTTATTTACTAGGTAGGAAACAGTCAACTCATATCTCACGAATAGATCCAAAAACTAGAATAGAAAGAATATATGCTTCAAAATACAACACCATAGCTTATGGAGTTCCTCAAGGCGGAGTTCTCGCTCCTTTATTATTTATCATTTATATAAATGACCTACCAAAAACTGTGAATCATCAAATGTCTTTATTTGCTGATGACAGCACCGTAATATATGATAATGATAATTTTGACAGAATACAAAATGATATGAACAATAGTTTGGCATTAATTATAGATTGGCTAAATAGAAATAATTTAAAGATTAACCTTAGTAAAACCACATCGATGAATTTTCAACTAAGACAAAAATATAACAGGCCATTATATATTAACTATCAAAATCAAAGTGTAAACGAAACAAGTGAAACTAAATTTTTAGGCTTATTAATTAATAATGACATGTCATGGAAAAATCAAATAGAACACATCTGTAAAAAAAATTATCAATTTTCATATGCGCTATACATGTTAGGCAAGGTTGCTAACCACATTGCACTTCTTGTGGCGTACCATGGATATGTTGCATCCATCCTCCGATATGGTGTTATGTTCTGGGGAAATGCTACAAAAAGTCATGATGTCTTTATAGCGCAAAAGAAATGTATACGAGCTATATGCAGATTGAAACCCCGCGATAGTTGTAAAGTTTACTTTCAAAACCTGAGAATATTAACTCTACCGTCGTTATACATTTATGAAACTGTTATTTTTGTAAAATGCAATATTAATTTGTTTCAACGTGTGGAAAGTCAACGTCGCTCAGACAAATTAAAATTGGTACATGCAAATACTACATTCTTACATAAAAGTGTTTATGCAATGGCACCAAAACTGTACAACAATTTACCTAAAATTATAAGGAATAATAATAACATAAATTCCTTTAAGAAACATGTTTTGGATTTACTCATTGATAAGGCATATTATTCTGTTAATGAATACCTAAGTGATCATTTGTAAATGCAAATGAATTGATCAAATTATATACAAATGAATTGATTAAATTATAGGTACCTATTTTGACATTTAATATTATATAAGTAATTATAAAGTAAATTTTGAACAATTTTGAATTGTAAATTAATTTTGATTTTTGTTTCTTATTTTTTTATTTTGAATTCTTTAAATTATGTGATAAATTTTGTATGCCTCATAAGGCGGGACATAGAGAACCTCCTATTCTTTGTTAACATCCCATACCTATGTTCACGAAATAAATGAATTGAATTGAATTGAATTGAAAATTGTATATTTGCATGCCTTAATATTTTGGTAAATGTGATGGAACCTTGCTTATTTTGTAACATCTATATACCCACATTTTGAGCAAGTAAAGTATTGTATTGTATTGTATGGGAAAAAATAAGTTTATTTACATTTTTCAGATCCTCTGGAATCCGTGGTACAGATTACTAAATAGTTACTACGTAACCCGCGGGTAACAGCTAGTAGGACATCTACATAATATTTTCGCTGAAGTTTTTTTTCGTGTTAAGAGCCATTTTCTTTTTCTTCTGTTTATAGTCAGAAAAATGCATTACCCTCTCGCATTACAGAGCTAAAAGCAGGGTAGGGTTTTGGGCGTTTTTTTTGTGAATTATTGCCAACCTCCCGTATCTCAGAACTACCGGGATTTCATCAGGACAAGCCCACCACACATTCCCACCGCTGTGTCTGCTCTATAGCCAGGATCAACAACGGCGACCTCATATTGACAATAAACAATGAAGTCTAATTGCATTAACAATGAAGGCACAGCGATGCCTGACTCTTGCGACAACTCGTGAACGGGTGCTGCTTGGGACTGGTCTGCTCACTCTTATTCGTACTGACTTTATTTTATTTTATTGTAGATTTAAGACTTGTTCTTTCCACAACATTACGTGGGTGATTCTTGGAAATGCGATTATTCGGTTGATTCCACTGGCTAGTTTTTTTTTTCAAAATATAATGAAACCTGGTACTACACGTAAAAATAGGCTAAACCTGAAATATAAATTTCGAATAGGCACTCATTTTGAACCTCTAAATTCCAAGATATTAGACATTAAAAAAATCATGACCAGGGGAATCAATTAATAGTTACAGGGGAATCAAAAATCAATAACTCTTTACTTTTTTTAAAGAAATTGTAAGTTTTTACATATCAAAAATTACAAAATTAATTCTCAGTTATACATATCTAAATAAAATTAACAAATGTGAACATGTATTCTTCAATTTTCAGATATTATTATCTACTTTTGTAAACAATCACATAAATATCTAATAATCTATTGGTGTCGTAATCACATTCGTGTTCCTTGAGAGCACCCCATTTGTACAACATTATTGTCATATTCCTACAATAAAAAAAGGAATATTAGGAAAATTGCGAAATTTTAGAAATGTTTTACAAAAATAAAGTTTAAAAAATGTTACTTAATCCAGCTTAAGAACAACAAGGCGCCAGGCGAGGACGGAATCACAGCAGAGCTTCTGATAACGGGTGGTACACCGGTGCTTAAAGTCCTGCAGAAGCTCTTTAATTCCGTGTTGGTCGAGGGCAAAACGCTTGAGGCGTGGAACAGAAGCTTGCTGGTTCTGTTCTTTAAAAAGGGCGATAAAACCATCTTAAAGAATTATACCACATCCATACGCTGCGGCAGATTGTACAGAAGACCGAAGAGTACAATCTGCTATTATGCTTAGCGTTTGTGGACTATGAGAAAGCCTTCGATTCGATCGAGACATGGGCCGTGCTACAGTCTCTCCAGCGATGCCGCATAGACTGCAGGTATATCGAACCTTTGACGTACTTATACAAAAACGCTATCATGTCAGTCCAAGTACAGGAACAGAACACGAAAACAATCTCATTACACAGAGGCGTGAGACAGGGAGATGTCATATCTCTGAAACTGTTCACGACCGCTCTGGAAGATGCCTTCAACTTTTGGACGAGAAAGGATGCGGCATCAACGTTAACGGCGAGTATTTCACTCACCTTCGATTTGCCGATGACATCGTGGTCGCTGGAGGACCTCAGCACCATGCTCGAAGGCCTCAATTGAGTTTCCCAACAGGTGGGTCAAAAAATGATCATGGTCAAGACGAAAATCATGTCGAATATCCATGTCGCACCCGCCCCGGTCTCAGTTGGGAGCTCGATCCTCGAAGTTGTTGACGAGTACGTATACCTTGGACAAACCATCCAATTAGGTAGGTCCATCTTCGAGAAAGAGGTCAATCGACGGATCCGACTTGGCTGGGCAGCTTTCGGGAAATTACGGCATATCTTCTCGTCCAAAATTCCTCAGTGCTTGAAACGAAGAACCTTCGAGCAATGTGTGTTGCCAGTGATGACCTATGGATCGTAAACGTGGTCGCTCACTATGAGCCTCATAAGAAGGCTATGGGTCACTCAGCGAGCCATGGAAAGAGCTATGCTCGGGGAGATCGAATCAGAAATGAGGAGATCCGTAGCAGAACCAAAATAACTGACATAGCCACTGACATAGCCAAACACTGAAGTGACAGTGGGTAGATCACATAGCGCGCAGAACCGAAGGCTGATGGGGCAAAAGGGTTCTGGAATGGCGACCACGTACCGGCAAGCGCAGCGTAGGACACCCGCCTACAAGGTGGTCAGACGACCTAAGGAAAGTCGCAGGAAGCCGCTGGATGCAGGCCGCTGCCAGCAGGTCGCACTGGAGACGTTTGGGGAGGCCTAGTTGACTTCTTGTGGCTGAGATGATGATGATGAAATAATTTTTCAGTCAAAAACTTTATCACATTTTGATTTCACTGACCTTAGAAACAGAGTAATCAATGTCAGGGAATCAAAAAATGTAGCAAAATTATCGATTGTCGCTAAATGACTGTATCTAGTACAATGACCTTTACACCCTAGGTAGTCATTAGAGTGGCGATAGTGCATAATTTTTTTTAGTCGTCTAATAAAATTAATTGATGGTAAAATTGAGGTCAAAGTAATCAACGATGTACCAAACCAAACCCAGTGGAATCAGATACTTACCTTTATATTTCTGGAATGCAGCAAGCAGCCGCGCATCTCTTCCCTCGACACTCAAAACATGACTGACGGTTAACGCTCGGGGGGTACACATTGCTTCCTAATTGTGTCACTAAGGACGTACGTACATTTTAGTGATGTACCAGTGGAATCACTGCTAAGGCCCGGACAACATTTAAAAAATTCATATAATTAAATGTACTATAAATACGTGGTTCATCTATTTTATTTATTAATTCTTATCAATTTGGGATCTAATATAAAATATTGAAATATCTATGAACTGAATGGAAAAAATGATATGGATGATATTGTGTACAAATTTGGAGTACGGACACGCCAGTGGAATCAATTTTTAACACTTCAGATATTTTTTTTACTCACTTTATTTTATATTTTTCTTAATTATCGTAGTGACTCAGTTAGATTACAGTTTAAATTTTAATAAAAAAAATACTTCATACGCTTATTTCAATTATACGTACACTTTTTACTTCCGGACAACGAAAATCCAGGTTTTCAAGAAACACCCTTGTGTATAACATTCCGCGTACTCTTCTTATAAATTTTACAAAATGACAAAATAGGCCGTAACCGGTTTTCTTTCGCCATTTCTTTTTACCGGTGGCCATTTTGCTTGTGTCCGAAATGGTGGTAGTTTATAATGTAGTTTATTTTCTTTATTTAAACAAGTTGTAAATGACAATAAAAAGTGCCTGTGAAGGTCTAATTTCTGAAATAAACGATTTCATTTCATTTCATGACGTCCCGGGAGAGAAGCTACAGCTGTCTTGGAACTCACAACGAATTTAATCAGAGAGAAAATAGACAGAGAAGGAATAACTGAATCTGAATACTGGAACCCCTTTCAGTATTCAGATTCAGTTCTTCCTTCATATCACCCGCGTCACTCGTACCCGTCCTGTTTCTGTTATGTTTTAGAGATTTATTTTAGAGTACAGTACGGTGTGAGTGGCGGTCTTATATTTGTACATAAGTATTATTATCCTTTTCATTTTGAGTACTTTACATGAAAAATGATCTTGTTGTTATCTGCTGGTAAAGTTAAACGAATTATTCGCGATCAATACAGACTTTCAGTTTTGTGCTTTGTTATTGATTTTTAATGCTAGATGAAGGCAAACAAGTTACTTTACACCATGATAAAGGCGCGGTCCCACTGCTGCGCACGCTGTGCACGGACACGTGGGCCACGTGGCACATTACAGCTGCGTGGATGACTACGTGGGTCTACGTTTCCACAGCGTGCGCAGCGATGTGCACGCTTTGTGGAACAAGCTGTGTACCGCATTCACTGCGTGCATGGCGTTGACATCGTTGAGCTATGTTGAGCAAGCCACGCGTGTATCAATGACGTCACTTGATGGTTAACGTGTCCGTGGGTTGCAGTGGAAACAATCACGTACATCCTCTTGCAAAGCAAAGCTTAACACACGTGCGTAGCCTCTTCGTGCGCAGCAGTGGGACAGCGCCTTTAGGTAGCTTAGCTGAGGAGCTCGCTGACGTCGATGTGTGTCGCATTCAACGAACACGCAAGTTATGCAACGTCAACCGTAGCCAATGTTTGGATGGGTTTCGATAACTCGAGCTTCTCCATGCTTCGGAGGGCACGTTAAGCCATTGGGCCCGGGTACAGTCCTTATGCCACGTCGGTGGCCTTCAGGTTTTATAAAACACTAGTCTCTGCCAATCCGCATTGGAATAGCGTCACACCCCGGACACGTCATACAACGAATGAATTTTGAATACCTACCGGTTTCAGCACGACAGGGTTGGTAGGTATGAGATTTAAATCTTGTGATATAAAAAACTTCTAAAAATCTATATCGCCACATAATTGCAAACACAATAGTTTCATAACTATCGATCTACACCTCACTGGATTCACTTTATAAAGATATCTATTATGAGCGCTGTCACAAGGTTAGTGCGCCGCCGTGCGCTTATGGCGTTGACTATGTAAATATTACTAAGATCAATTATTATTTTTATTCTTAGAAAATTACGATACTAAATTAGAATCACGGTGAAAACGCTAAAAAATTATTATCTAGTTCAGCCTTGAACTGCTATAAAATCATTATCTCATCCAATCTAGAACTGCTACAAAATTATTATCTTAATACCTAGACACTTTCAAATTTTTTGTTGCTTACCTTGTTTCATCCGAAGGAAATGTATAAAAATGTCGGTTACGGTTCCGATCGGTTTCGAGACACCCGTAAACCGAACAATATTTCACCATTTTTATAGATTTTTCACTTAACCAGAAACGATGAAAATTTTGACATTTGACATTTTGACACGCCATGTACCAATTGCCTTTCAAGTACCCCACTCGTTGTGGGCGAATGCTGCGGGAGGGGAGGGGTCGCCCAAATAATGGCAGCGTGGCAAAATACGCTCTGATCTCGATAGAAGGGAAGCCGGTATCTTTCCAGTGGGATTATTATGGGTTGATATGATGATGAAATGAGAATGAACTTTATGCCTCGTAACACTGATCAGAATCCACATAACAGGTAGCCTGTCTTACCCAAAATCCAATTAAGCAATAATACTAAGGCTGTGTAACAAAGGTTTCCTAGTCAGTGATCTGCGAAACAAGATCTTTTGTACATTTATTGGTGTTGCCATGCGTAAAACATCGAAATTAATAAGCTATTATAGATTGCAAGGTTCAATAACAATAGTTTGTAATAAAATAATCTGAATATTTTTTGATAAAAAAAGAAGCTAGTTTTTATATTTAAAAATAGAATTAAAGCGGAGCCAGATAGATATTTTTATTAAAAAAAAAACAAATTGGAATATAATAATTATATTTATTTTATTATAAACTATCCGTTAAAATATTAAAAAGGGCATAATCTAAAAACTTGTTTTTTTTATTTTTATTTTGTGTTGTAAGTAGTCAGCAGTATAATAGGTTTACTGAGATATATTTTTTTATGTAGCGTTAGAAATGTTTATATCCATCACAAATTAAACATTCAAAAATATAATAAATTATACTACTACTATTATCCTTTCAATTCCTCCGACTATCTTCTTTCTGATTAAATTCGTTGTGAGTTCCAAGACAGCTTTAGTTTTCTCCCCCGCCGTCAATAAGCTTCATGGCTTATTGTCTATATTGCGTTGTTGATCCTGGCTACACAGGAGACACATTCCCACGGGTATTACTACTACTAGCGGTTAACCACGGCTACGCCCGCGTGGTAAATAATAATAAACTTAATTTTTTCCCGTGAGAATAAGACGCTCTTCCGGGATAAAAAGTAGCCTATGTCACTCTCCAGACAAACCTATCCCCAAAAAAATCATGTCAATCCATTCGTTACTTTTGACGTGAAAGAAGTATGAACAAACACACTTTTGCATTTATAATCGACCTCCGTGGCGTAATGGTTGCCATGCCAGACCGCCACCCAGGAGGTCCCGGGTTCAAATCCCGGTCGGGTCATGATGAAAAACGACCGTTTTATGATTGGCTCGGGTCTTGGACGTTTATCTATATATGTATTTGTTATAAAATATAATATCGTTGAGTTAGTATCCCATAACCCAAGTTTCGAACTTACTTTGGGGCTAGCTCAATCTGTGTGAATTGTCCCTATATATTTATTTATTATTATTTATAATATTAAAGTAAGTATGGATATTAAGTTTAGAAAGTCAAGCAACTGTTTGGATCAAAACAAACACAAAACAAATTTGGATCCAGTAAATTCGTTTCATCTCCATTTCACTGATTCGGCTATTTCCATTAGAGTAACTAATTTGCCCGTTGATTGCCGCGCTAAGTGTTTGAGTTGGCCGAGGTGGAAACGGACTAAAGAGTGACTTCACTCCTTATCAGACCTCTAAAATGGAGGTCCCCTACTATTTGTTCGACAGATTTATTAACTCAAATTGTTTTATAACTAGTAGGTATATAAATAAATATAAATAAATAAATATATAGGGACAATTCATACAGATTGAGCTAGCCCCAAAGTAAGTTCGAAACTTGTGTTAAGGGATACTAACTCAACGATATTATATTTTATAACAAATACATATATAGATAAACATCCAAGACGCGGGGCCAATCAGAAAAAGTTCGTTTTTCATCATGACTCGACCGGGGATCGAACCCGGGACCTCCTGGGTGGCGGTCTGGCGTGGTAACCATACGCCACGGAGGTCGTCAAAACGTAACGTCGTGACGTAACGCTACGGTGGACATTATTATACGGTGGTCATAATAAAAAGTGGACGTTATGAAGGGTGAACATTATGATACTGTGAACGTAACGCTACGGTGGACATTATGATAGAGTGGACCACGTGGTACGAACGGAAATTTAAATATAGAAAAGGTCGCCTAACTTCTAAGTTTTTTTGCACCTGTAATTTTGGTTCTAGGCTTAAAAATTTAAATGTTTTTATGGAAGAGGTTAGCAAACTAGCATTCTGATTTACGGTGGTAGCGATAACCGCTGCTCATTTTGTAAAAAAAAATGTAAGACGTATTTTGACAAAAAAAGGCCGTAATTGGTTTTCTGTCGCCATTTCTTTTACCAGCGGTAATTTTGCTTTTGTTTCTGAAATGGTGGTAGCTTGTAGAGTAGATTAAATAAACATTATTGTATGTACACTGGCTGGCTGTACACGTACACTTATAATAGAGGCACGCTATGATGGCCGTTTTGACGATTATCCACTCATGAAGTTTCGTTTTATTTAATAATTACATTTGAAGGAGCAAATTGCTGTTCTTTATTGTCAATAGTGACGTTCAGTGTCATACAATTTATCGAATGTATGATTTTAGGACACAAAAATTATTTATTACATTGATTTCTAAACTATTTATGTATGTATTAGAGTCCCGCGAACATTTATCTTTTATTTTTATAAGATTATAATTATTTTTGTACTTATTTACCACACAACTCGGCATTTGTTTTTCGAAATTCAAAGTGTGCATGTATTTATTTTCATTTCAATATTCAGTTCGTTCAACAAATATATTAAGTTAACATCATCGAAATAATATTACTACGTATAGAAATGACAGCGCCTTCAAATTTTGGCGCCGTGTTCGGCCGTGAGGGGCGCGCCCCTCCCTGGCCCCGCCCCCAACCGAGTCATAGAATATGCATTAACACGCAGGGGCGACACTTTGTTTATATTCTGCCTATTGGACATCCAACTGATTATTTTATTTTATTACAATATTTTATTTTACTTAATAGATAAATTTAATAGAAAATAGGTATAATATTAGCTTTATAGGTAGGAAGCTACATTACATTTTTGTTCTTAACTTAATATTAGTCAAAAATAAACTGAGATTAAATCAAAACTAACTTTATAGTGAAGCTATTTATATATTGTAGTATTTTGTAATATATGCAATAACCAGGAGACGGTCGCATGCCAGACAAGAGGAGTTGTGTCACAGAATAGATAATAGTACTACGTAGTTGTGTTGAATTTCAAGAATGGTAACGTACCTTTACTCCGAAACTTGTTTGCCCGAATTTCATTTGTTTGAAAATGGTTGGTCGAAATTTAAAATGCTGTTTCGTTTTCCATCTTTTTGTTTTCTAGAAACTTATTTTTTTTACTTAGTTAGTAACTTTATCCACATTTACGTATTTTACCAGTATATAAAAATATTTTGGAAATATAGTTTAAAAAATCAATATTTAAATTACATATTATTTTTAAAAAAGAATGATTAAAATCGGTCCAAAATTAAAGGATTAATCGGCGGACCTCCAAAAAAAAACATAGAACCTCCTCCTTTTTTGAAGTCGGTTAAAAAAAAAAGCTACAAAAAATTCAGAAATACCTAAATTATATTATAAAATTGACTGACGCTTAGTACCTACGTATACCATCTGTACGATTAATTTTTGATAATCTATGATTTTCACATAGAAATGGCGGATGCAATCCATGATGCATTAGAAAATAATGAAAAAAAATTGTTTTGGTTGGTTTTACTTAATTTTTTGTATACTTAGCGATGATAAGTTACGCCGCTATCTTTCTTCCTTACTGTTGAACGGTTTTTACAAGTTTTTATTGAACATGACGGCATTTTCCAAATTTTTTTTTTGACATAAATCCGAGGACCAATCACGATGAGCGTCGGCAAGTTTCTAAACGAGTTGATGTCTATTGGCCTCAACGTATGGGGACAAAAATTTTGTTCGCGGTGTCCGTTCTATACGTAGTAATATTATTTCGATGGTTATATAATAAATTGTAATTGTAGTGTAATATTTTTGTTTTATTAGACCTTTTTAATCAGATACATACTAGTTGCAACAAAAACTTATAGATTTGATAATATATTTTTCGAGAATAAATTGACATTTCACATCACTATTGTAATATGTCAAAACGGCCATCATAGCGTGCCGCTACTTTAGACTAAAGAAAGGCCTCTCTGAATTAAATTAGATTAGTATGAAATTAAATACTATGTAATTGAAATCCAAGCGCACCTTGAGTTCGGGGAGGGCGTTGATAATTGATATCTGTGTCACAGTTTCATACTCCTACAGATGTCATCGTGTTCTTTGTTATTATTAGTCTTTGGTATTCCAAATAAATTATATTGTGTTTTTTTAATCATGGGGCAGGTCAGTCATGTTATAGACAAAAATAACATTTCCTTGGTTTCTTGTGAAGCTCCATATTATAAAGCAAACAAGATGATATTCTTCTGTTTATCGAAAAATATTCAGTTGTGATGTTTAACTTCTTATTATTTTAGATCGAGTAGGTACTGTTAGTAAGGGTTACTGTATAAATAGATTATAATGAATAACTTACTAAACAAGAGACTATGCTTTTAAAGATATCACCTGCGCAGTGCGCTTGAATATTTTGTATGACATAAAAATTTTGTTCTACTGAAAAAGGATGGAAAATTATTTTGTTCATTAAGATTTGTTGGATTTATAGTACAGAATTATAAATAGTACTATTTATAGTTGCAAAAATTAATATATAGCCGATGTACCGCCATCTTGAATTGTAAACACTAAAAAAGGCAATGTAGTTTGTATCTCTCTATAGGTATTAACCTATAAACACTTCATAGTAATAAAATAATAAATAATCTATTTATTTGAGTACCTAACGGATATTACATTGTTTTTCTTACTCTCGCCTAACCTAATTTCCAACAAGATTCGAATACACTTCTCAGTAGTTATAAATTCTCTAAAATAAATAAAATTACTCGAATTATTCAAATAATAAAATAAAAATATAATGATTTAAAAAAAATCTATCATAAAAAAGGTATGGCACTTGTTTTTTTTTTAATTAAAATATCTGCACAGTTTTCTCGAGGTATTGTCTGTTTTTTTAGAATTTTGGCAAAAGTAACATCAGTAATTTAGGTATTGATATCTTTTTTTTTTCAGGAAAATAAATTATCCTTATCTAAGCCATTAAGTGACAGGGAGTGCTTCTCTTTTGGCTTGGCTTATACTTAGTCTCTCAGAAACAGCCGTCTCTTTTATATCAACCTTGATGGATATGACAAACGATAGTTTCTGCCTACCTCATTGACAGAAAGTCGTTGACGACCTCCGTGGCGTAATGGTTACCACGCCAGACCGCCACCCAGGAGGTCCCGGGTTCGATCCCCGGTCGGGTCATGATAAAAAACGAACTTTTTCTGATTGGCCTCGGGTCTTGGATGTTTATCTATTTATGTATTTGTTATAAAATATAATATCGTTGAGTTAGTATCCCATAACACAAGTTTCGAACTACTTTGAGGCTAGCTCAATCTGTATGAATTGTCCCTATATATTTATTTATTTATAGTTCAATTTAGTATATTAATTATTATGGATATGATCAATAACAATGAATATATTGACAGTAGGTATCCAATTTGACTTAGCCGCTATCAAGGTGGAACCGGAACAATTGTTTATTGGTTGTTATGGAATCCGTATTTACAAAATATAGTGTGATTTAGATGAGGTTCCATTACTACTAATTGTAGAGTACTAACAAAAATTAGTAATTAGCGTTTTAGTTCTATAGTTTTGTATATTTATGAGCTGTTAATCTTCCTTGATAAATAAATAAATAAGTACTTCTATAATTTATTTAATACAGAAAATAATTATTGAATACATACACATTAAAACTAAACTAAACATATTATTACTAACATAAATTATAATGAACCTAAAACTAAAAATCTTAAAAATAGATATAGTTGCTATTGAAAGTTAAATTAATCTCCATCAAGTATAGTTCTTACTTCGGAGGACACGTTAAGTTGTAGGTCCCGTTGTGGATAAATGAGGGCTGTTAATTTGACACTCTTATTTGAAATATTAATTGCGAAAAGTTGACGAAAAGTAGGTAAAGACTTTAAGTAAAGCTTCTTAGGCGAGTTCTACACTTTCACAAACTTGACCAAAGTGACTTAGATGAAAAAGATGAAGTAGGACGGAGAGTCCGTCAACATATTCGTTTTCGAATTTCACGAGAGTGTAGAGCAACAACAACGACAGTTTGTAAATACGCAGCGGAAACAATTTGTACTACAGGTCACAGTTCATCAAATTACAATTAGATCGCTGCCTCAATAATTGTGCATAAATTGATGAAATTATGCTTGCTTAAGTGTAATATAGGAGTGGTACATATTAACTGGGTTAGTTCTACAGGGGAAGTCAGTCAAGGACATAATAAGGTTGCCTTGAAAATATTGCAGTAAGGCGGCCTCGCCTTGTTGCATAGACTGGTCTCATGGTCTGTAAGTTTTCCGTCTATAGTATTATTTGAAGTTGTGTATTGCATATAAGCATATTCTATCTACAAGGTGACTTTTTAGTCACCAGCTATATTGAAGGAGGTCAGAGTGCCCATGATAATGATCAACTTTTACTATGGGGGCACATGTCAAATCGCGAAAAAAAATCAGCTGTTTCACACAAAATGTTCATACCTATTCGATCAAAATGTATGAATCAGCTGTTTTATTTTTGCGATTTGACAGGGGTCCCCATTATCCCCTAGTCCCCATAGTAAAAGTTGATCATTATCATGGACACACTGATCTTCTTCAATATGGCTGGTGACTAAAAAATCACCTTGTATAAATAACTAGCTTCCGCCCGCGGCTTCGCCCGCGTGGCCTAGTAACAATTAGCATATCTTTCTTCAGAAACAAATTCCGGTCCGGCACGGCCCGGTACGGTACGGTTTCATCCGGTCCGATCAGGTCCGGTCGATCCGGTCCGGTCCGGTCCGATCGGTCCGGTCCTTATAAGGACCCTACATGACAAATTTGGCATCTCTAGACCCAGCGGTTTAGGCTGTGCGTCCCCTCTCAACTTCGTTTGCGTATATCTCGCTTTCCCGTGGGAGTTTTGAAAAATCCTTTCTTAGTACATCCCTAGACGTCGTAAGGAACCTACGTGCCAAATTTGGAATCTCTAGACGCAGCGGTTTTGGCTGTGCGTTGATACACCCTCGCAACTTCGTTTGCGTATATCTCGGTTTCCCGTAGGAATTTTGAAAAATCCTTTCTTAGTACACCCCTAGACGTCGTAAGGAACCTACAGTCCAAATTTGGAGTCTCTAGACCCACCGGTTTGGGCTGTGCGTTGATATATAGTTAAGTCAGTCAGTCAGAACTTTGAATTTTATATATATAGATGAAGAAAAAAAAACCGGTCCGGTTCGATCCGGTCCGGTACGGCCCGGTACGGTGCGGTTCCTTCCAGACCGATCAGGTCTGATCCGTTCCGGTCCGGTCCGGTCCGTTCCGGTCCGGTCCGGTCCGGTCGGTCTGGACCTTATAAGGATCCTACATGTCAAATTTGGCATCTCTAGACCCAGCGGTTTGGGCTGTGCGTCCCCTCGCAACTTCGTATGCGTATATCTCGCTTTCCCGTGGGATTTTTGAAAAATCCTTTTTTAGTACATCCCTAGACGTCGTAAGGAACCTACATGCCAAATTTGGAATCTCTAGACCCAGCGGTTTGGGCTGTGCGTTGATATACCCTCGCAACTTCGTTTGCGTATATCTCGGTTTCCCGTAGGAATTTTGAAAAATCCTTTCTTAGTACACCCCTAGACGTCGTAAGGAACCTACAGTTCAAATTTGGAATCTCTAGACCCACCGGTTTGGGCTGTGCGTTGATATATAGTTAAGTCAGTCAGGACTTTGAATTTTATATATATAGATGAAGAAAAAAAAAACGGTCCGGTCCGGTTCGATCCGGTCCGGTACGGCCCGGTACGGTGCGGTTCCTTACAGACCGATCAGGTCTGATCCGTTCCGGTCCGGTCCGGTCCGTTCCGGTCCGGTCCGGTCCGTTCCGGTCCGGTCCGGTCCGGTCGATCTGGACCTTATAAGGATCCTACATGTCAAATTTGGCATCTCTAGACCCAGCGGTTTGGGCTGTGCGTCCCCTCGGAACTTCGTATGCGTATATCTTGCTTTCCCGTGGGATTTTTGAAAAATCCTTTTTTAGTACATCCCTAGACGTCGTAAGGAACCTACATGCCAAATTTGGAATCTCTAGACCCAGCGGTTTGGGCTGTGCGTTGATATACCCTCGCAACTTCGTTTGCGTATATCTCGGTTTCCCGTAGGAATTTTGAAAAATCCTTTCTTAGTACAACCCTAGATGTCGTAAGGAATCTACAGTCCAAATTTGGAATCTCTAGACCCACCGGTTTGGGCTGTGCGTTGATATATAGTTAAGTCAGTCAGGACTTTGAATTTTATATATATAGATTGACAACTTCTGCGTCATTTCGTGTAAAAACAAACATATTTTTTTTTTTATGTTACACGTGACAGGGCAACATACAATTGTCCATGTGAAAAACATTGAGTAGTTAAGTCGATTCCAGCAACGAATACGGTCGTTACGTAAGCGGAGTTGTCTATCTTCGGGCGTTTCTGTCTCTTTGAGCGTTATGTCTATCATTGTCCACCGACGATTCTCGCGCTCTTTGGGAAACATGCCTTTCACAGTCCAACGATAAACGAACTGTGCGATCCACCGACGATTCTCGCGCTCTTTGGGAAACATGCCTTTCACAGTCCAACGATAAACGAACTGTGCGATCCACCGACGATTCTCGGGCTCTTTGGGAAACATGCCTTTCACAGTCCAACGATAAACGAACTGTGCGATCCACCGACGATTCTCGCGCTCTTTGGGAAACATGCCTTTCACAGTACAGATGTACTGCGTCCTATATTAGACTTTCGTCGAGGCATGATTAAATTGTCATGAAATAGGTACTTTATATTGCTAATTAAACTTAAATAATTGTTATAATCTGTCAATAAAAAAAAACTCAAAGATAACATAAATCAACACGAAACCATTAAAAAATGCGACAGATGTTAAAATAAGCCCAAACAAAGGACTAAATTGAAGCGACTATGTAAGTGTCTATCCATATCTATCTATTTACAATAAATTGTATCAAAAATTATAACACGAAACAAATAAAATGCACCCTTAATATTAACTTTAAATAATTCAAATTGTGAAGCATAAACAAATTAAAAGTATGTAAGTATCTATAATTTTATTTTTAAACAGCGCCACCTAGCGTAATAGATTTAAAGTGCTTTAATTTTCGCGCGATATTTATAATTTAATGAAAACGTAACCATAGAGCGATGCTTTTGAATAGCGCCATCTAGCGTAGAATAGAAAGAACTTGAACTAATTTCGGCAAGCGCGTAAATTTTTTGCTATAACTTCTAAAGTATCTATTTAAATAATATGATGTAAAGATTATAATAATGTACATGAAATACTTAAGGTAACTAACGTAGTTAACTGGATAAGGATTAATATTGTATACGTCAAAATCGGTTTCCAATTCAAGTTCTTTCTATTCTACGCTAGATGGCGCTATTTCCGCATTATTACTCGGAAATCGCTTTTTATTTTATAGTAAGTTATCCGTATACGATAAATATATGCTATCGCGGACTTTTTTGGAGACCTAAATAAGAGGAATATCCTATAATTTTTGTTTTGTTATATCTCAAAGGGTTTAGCCAGCGTTTTCGTCGACAGCTCCCAAGCGGTTGATTTTTTCCGACACTCCCAACAATAATCTTTATATTTCAGCCAATTTACATAAAATCCTGACAAATTTTATACATAAACCTTCCTCATGAACCAGGCTATCCGTTGGTGAAAACCGCATCAAAATCCGTTGCGTAATTTTAAAGATTTAAGCATACAAAGGGACAAAGGGACAAAGGGACATAGGGACATAGGGACAGAGAAAGCGACTTTGTTTTATACTATGTAGTGATTATGAAGGTCGCGGTTAAGGAATTAGTTATCTAAATACCGCATAACAGGTTTTACACGATTTTTTGTTTACAATAGTATTCATATTGTTCTATGTTTTTATGAAGTTTTATTTTTGCGAATATTGTAAGGCGCGGCGCGTACAACATTTTTTTAGTGTGCGTGACCGTTTTTTTCCGAGGATGCACACTAAACTCTGACTGCTTGCGTATTTACTCTCACTTTTAACCGTCATTCAAATGTCTATTATTTAAATGTATTTGTGGTTTGATGAAATTCCGAAGGAGTTTCAGTCTTGGCTTGCATTATTCATTAGACTCACTATCAATGATTCAACCGTAAAACCTCTCGGCCACTTTAGTGTTTCCTTATATTTTCTTTGTATTATTTACAACTTGTAAGCGTGTATACAAATGTTATAAAACTGAGGAAAATGTTGTTGAAATAGCCCTAGGTGGAATTCGTACCCAAGTCCTCTCGAAATCCGGCCGAGCGTTCTTTCCGACTGATCTAAGGTTATACTGAGAAGTTTGTTTTATTTAACGCGTCAAACTCAAGAGCTACCTTTTAGCCGAGGTCTAAATCAAGTGAATGAAAGGGCAGGCGACGCGCGTCGTGTCTTACTTAGGTCGTATTCATAAAGAAAGCTGGAAGCCTACCAGCGCTTACAGGAGCCGATCCGCAGGTAACCGGCGCAGGCAGTCTCTATGAACCAGCGCCGATAAGCGCCGAACGTCGCCGACAAGTTCCGACAATCTTCGACACGCGCTGGTCAGCGCTGGCACCGCCATACACATTTTCTATAGTCTCTGCTTCAATCTGCTTGCTTTGTAGCTGTTACCTGCGCGGATCGGCATCAATAAGAGCTAGTAGGCTTCCAGTTTTCTTTCTGTATACGGCCTTATAAAGAGGTGAAGGAGCTGGCACAAGAAAGAGGAAATTGTAGACAACACCGACAAGAAAGCGATTTTTAAAAAGGACAAAAAATTTACATACAGAAACAGAATTCGTCGACAACAAATAGATTTTTTCCCGTAAATCAGGAATTTATCGTTACGGTTTAAAAACCTGAATAGGTAATTACCCGCAAAACCGAAGTTTTACGAGGCTATTACCGCCTCACTCACACACAGAGTTTTTTTTACACCAAACGTCGTAATAAACAGTACAATTGCTTTTATATTTGACTGCTTATTTACGAGTGTATTTCGTATTTTGTTCGTACATAAAAGAGATATCTTCAGCTGTAAAAGTGTTTTAAAGTGGGTGTAAATATGAATCTGGATTTTACGTTACACCCTGTATAATAGCGTGATCGCTCGGTGGATAACCTAAACCTACTGGCTCTTGTGTCAAACTAGGTGTCTTGGAGATTTTTTGTAGTGGTATAAATTTTTTTAATTTTTAATGGATTTGGCATTTTGACAATGAGTACAGTTGTTTTTTCGTGCGTTTATTTATTTCCTTGAGAGAGTTTATAACTCGCCCACAAAACCATTTTTATCCTCGACATTACTATGCTAAAAGTCTCTGAAAAAAATGGTTCGTTATGTGCACTTGTTGTAAAATCTACTATTAATGTAGAAAATCAATTTATGTACCTACCTATTTTTTTAAAATGATGATCACCTTGTTCTCTGGTGAAGAAAAGGTAGCGAATTAATCTCGAAATATTCAGCTTTATACCTTGTCTTAAAGGCGCCTCTCTGCAAAATTTCAGCATTCTAGGTCTAAAGACTTGACCTGGGCGTTGAAGATTAAGACATGACGTTTTATTTTTTATTAGATTTACCTGTATGAACAATGTATAATTATCTCAAGTAGAGTCATGAAAATAGATAGAAAGAGAAAGAAATAAAAACTTATCTTTTTTATATAATACACATGAGACACAAAACAACAAATTCTAACAAATCAAACAAAGATTTATTAAAAATAGAAAGAAATAACAATTAAGCAACAAAAATCGATTAACCGTAACTTCACATGACATGACATGACGGCGCATCACAGTGTGGTTTTCTCAACGCGCGGTACGATCTCTTCTAGACATGGATGCAGTAACCAAACCTCCAAGATCAATAAATCGCTTCATTAAATTTTTTTGACATCTATTACAAAACTAATAGATAAACTACTTATCTAAGAGATACTATAAGTGGAACAAATGTAACAAACAAACATTCAATGAATAAATTATAAGTAAATATTTAGATTTTGTAATAGAAAAAAGACGACAACTAAGCTCTTCATCCTGATATTTGATATTTTCGAAAAGGTCTCCATTTCTATGAAAATTCTGATTGGTGTACATTACGCAAAGGTCGTCTGAGGGATAATGAGAAACGAAAAGATATATGTCATCGGTGAAGAGAAAAATAAATATAAACTGGAAACTGAAACTGAAGAAACGATTTATAAACAAACAAGAATTCACCCGCGTCTTCGTTCGTTAACAGATTAATTAGCAAAATCGTAACATAGCGCGATTTAGAATGATCAGTGCTATCTACCTACAGTCACTATCTATACTATTATAGATAGCACTGATTATTAGAAAAATCTCAAATTTATAGATGACAATCATTAAAACCAGTCAGTGACCATGAAGTTGCCTGCAAACACTGAAACCAGGTTACCAGACACCAATTGCGACAAACACAAGATAAGAGAAGAAGATTATTTTATAAAATTGAAATAATGCATACGTGCAACGTCGAGGGTGTCGTTAGTAAAGTCTCTAACAGAAGTTTACAGCATAGAATAGATATAAGAATAAATCGTGCTAGAAACGTGGAATCAAAATCCATCTCGGCGGATACGGCACAAGTTTAGAATTCAATGCCTTGGAGATAATACGAAGATGGCTCTACATGCCAATTCCTTCAAACCAATGAACTTTGAATTGATATAAACACCGAAGTGAATTAAATGTTATTATTTTTATATCTAAAATATTTTTTTACTTTCAGCCAGTTTCTGAAACGAATTTTTAAAGGTAACACTTTAAATTAAAGCTGTCACTGTCCAAAGAAGAAATAAAGAGACAGCTTCAGACTATATATATATTTATTTATGGTGTTTGATTTGTCCCTGACTGTTGCGGCGCGCCAAGTCGTGAGCGCGCCGCCAACCGTGCCGTAGCCCAACAAGGAGGTCTAACCGGGTCTTCGGACGACCGCCGCCGGCGGGGCAGCGGAAGGATCTTTGTTCAGCCGCGCCCATATAGGTGGATGAGGTGGCAGTCCGTCAGGTTTTTAGTCGGTATACCCCAAGTGGTTAGAGGGGGAGCCCGACATACCCCCGCCGCTCCCCAAACGGCGGGGCATGCAGTACCTAATACATTTTGTCCCTATATATTTTATTTATTTATACCTTTACCTTTGATTTACTAATCTTATTCTCGAAAAAAATTTTAAGAAAAAAATCACCTTTCTGACAAAGATGGAATTCGAACCTACGATCTCTTGAAATTGGATTGAGAGTTCTGTTCTTCCTTTTGTTTCCTTCTATCTAATGCAGGTGTATGGTACCAATCTACTTTAGCACCTACTATCCAAGGTTTGCTTAATTTGGGACTAGAAGTTGTGTTAATTGTGTACATAATACGGTGCAAAATTCAACATTAAAAATTCATATTATGTCGTAAATCTGAGCTTTGGACTGAATTTTGCAAAAGTAGTAACAATTAATCTAGACAAAACTGCCCGTCCGCTGGAAGGAGGCCAATTTTGAATGGCAACACAAACGTTATAGGCTTTTTGGGTAAACGATGTTGTTTCTGTTTATCTAAAAGTACTAAAAAGGCCATTTAAGGATGTAAAATATGACAAAGTTACCCCCTCGTATAAAAATTCGTTATCTGGTTGCTTTGAAAAGATTGAGTTCAACAATAATGGCCGCCTTGTTACCAATGTAAGTTATTACTTTTTATTGTATTACCTTAATGTGTATTGTAAGTACTTAAAGTATATCTACATATTATATTTACAAAAAAAACCTAGGAGCCGAAACCAAATTAATTTAAATTGGGGTTAATATCGAATTTGAAATCGCCAAGTCTGACTCAATTTTATTGTTCTAATCAAAATAAGAGTTAACTGTTATGCTTGAATTTTGAAATATATTTAAACAGACCTCAAGTGACATAGGTTCTTTTCACAAAGGTAGGATTATAGCCAGCAAGATAAAACAAAGATAAGTAAAATATTTGAATAAAAACTTTTTCCAATAAAATTCGTTTTAAATCGCTGCAAGTGGAATATTTATAAAGAATGTTTCAAGTAAGATGTACGACCATAATTTTTTCTTGATTCCTATTCGATAATTCGCTCACTTTACATAGTGTTGACTCCCAAGTTAATATTTCATAGTTTTTGACACCTCTCCAAGAAAAATTCTCCTAGGAAATTCTTTTTAAGCGCCATCAATTTACTTGTGTTTCAAGCTAACTAATTTAAACTTTATGGACCTGAAAATTGAGTTTGAAATATGAATGAACGTTTTGTATAGCGTGTAATGAGAATATATAGAATATGTTTCGCGAGAGTAATTTAAGAAAATAAAGGCGTTCCGTGAACTCCGGCTTCGAATTTACTTCAAAAGCAAACGAAAATTTTCTTTTCAAATTGATATCTCATTTCAAACATCATTTTGTACCCCTGGTGCTCGGCAATCGAGCTTCACTTGATTTGCCATCTCTCTAGGTTATAATGTCTTTTGTTTCAAATTGCTGTGTCTCACTTCTTGCTAAGAAGGTGAAGTCCTTTCAAGACTTCCTAATCCATCAAATTTTTTTCTGATTAAATTCGTTATGACTTCCAAGACATCTGTAGTTTCTCCCGACTGACGTCCTGGTCAATAAACTTCATTGCTGCAGTCTGAGGTTGCCGTTGTTGATCATGGGTATACGACAGCGATGGGAATGTGCAGCGAGATTGTCCCGTGTATTTTGGAAATTTAAAGCAGGTTATCCATTCTGTATTGCGTGAAATTATGGTAAATGCGAGCTTATCCTTATGGATGTACTTGGGTAACGTTGCCTTGAAATACGGTTGTGATACGCTGTATCCCTTCAGAGTGAATCTGGTCGACGACTACGATTCCAAATCCGGAATCGTAGTCGTCGACCGTGTAATTTGCACACCGTACTATGAGCACTTGGCTTTATGATCTTTAAAAATAAAAATTTACACTGGCTCTGTGTATTTCAATTTCATTTCAAGGAAACTAGCAACTCGCCTCGTGAAACCATTTATATTCATCATTAAATAACTTCTTCCCTAGGAATGGTATAAACAATAATTTGTTTCAGATGGGTCTTTTTGAAATATAGTATGTTTTAATATGCAACTTTGCGCTTTGTGCTGTGTTCGTTTTTTTTTTTAATATAATAAGTCTTCCTTCTTTCGGACTTCTGTTCAGTTGCCTAACTCAAAATACCTGAGTCGTTTGTCAAATATCTGTAGGTATTGCAAACTACGTGTTGAGCGCAGTTTCTTCCGTCTTTAATTGATCGGCTTCGAAAGGCTATAGCTCAATTTTCAAGCAAAATGTTTTTTCAGGACTGCCTCCTGTGTGGGACCAGCCTGGAGTGACCGTTAAAATTATTGGAAATAAAACAAGATGAAATGATAACACATACCACGAGACTGGTGCAAACGTACGCTACGTTTGCACCAGTCAGCCATAAGATATTGTAAAATTGAAATTTTGTTTTTATAAATACATTACCACCCTCAGATTAAATAAAAGAGAAGATATAAATACATTGTTATATAACTTTTAATCCATACAAGCATTGTCTATATGAATTCTGCCATCTACTTCAGCAAACACCGGACTTTGGTGAGCTATGTAGTCCATTAGAATGTCGTAGTCCACACCGACCACTTCCACGTTGACACGGTTATTTGATATCATCTGAAATAATATTACATTAATAAAATGTGTAGTAGAAATATAATTTTTTATTGTTTAAATTATGTTTTCTTTATTCCGTTTCTTGTTCTATTTAAAGACGGGAATCGCATCCTAGACTCTTCTGACAACAAGGAGAAAGTTTAAATGCCGGTTTTACTATGTTCTACTAAGTTTTAGATAATCCTATTTGTTAACTAAATTTAATTATGTACTTTTCGACAAATCTTAATAGTCAAATGTCTGCCTAAGAGGTTATGGTGTTGTCCATTTTGACTTGAAGACTATGGAAATGAAGACATATTTTGTATTAAAATTATTATTTATCTAACAAGTGCATGGAAACTTACAGTATAACCACCACCTCCATTTCCAATGAAATCTTGGGAAACAACCCTATAATACTTCTCAGGGTCCAATGATTCGTAAATAGGAATATCGCACTCCCTACAACGGATCTTGACGTCGGTTACACGACTTCCAACTGGATGAGAGCCATCAAAAACTGTTCTCATTCCTGTAAACCGATATGTTTAAAATAAACTAAATTAAATTGATCCTTCATTCTTAGTACCTATTCCAAATTTTTTTGTTTCCATTAGTTCCAAAACAATATTTTCTAGTAAGGTCAGGTGGGGTAAAACTACTACCGAGACAAGACTACCGTGTCTGATAAGTAGTGAATTACAGTTTCTTTATTTTGATGTATCGTTAAAAAGTAAACATTTTCTATTTTGTTCTCTGGATCTAATATTATTTTTTTTAGTTTAGCTTAAATATACTAAACTAGCGAAACCCGCGCAACTTCGTTTGCGTATATCTCGCTTTCCCGTGGGAATTTTGAAAAATCCTTTCTTGGTGCTCCCCTACGTTATAAAAGGAACCCCTGTGCAAAATTTCAAGTTTCTAACCCTTATAGTTTAGGCCTTGCGTTGATAGTCAGTTAGTGAGTCAGTCAGCTTCTCCTTTTATATATATATATATATAGATATAGACGGTTAAAATATGCACTAAATATATGCAAATCAAGACTTGGTATGTTTAAAATAGTTGTAGGTATGTTTTTAGTCGCAAAAACGCTCAATGGTTTTATGTGATGTCACGTGGATGTCAAAACATGTCAACTTTTGACAGCTTACTATAACTATATGTATCCATGGTATCCTTGGTATTATTATTTGTTAGCTTTTTGTAAAGATCTTTCGTATCTAATCTCAGTCAGGCGAAGAACCACTACGACGTTTCCAATAATCGCTACGCTTAGCAGGGGGGTTGGCGAGCACAGTTGGGTTGGTATTCAAGATGTCAAGTGTAAGAACGTTGCTGCCCATTCTTTACTACTTCTTTATTCCTTCAATTGCCTTCTACGACACCGATGGAAGAAAAGAGCTGGTGATATACTAATTTGCCCTCACCACTTGACTAAATATACAATAGCTTTTTTTATTACAATTTACATCTAAAACATGATATTCATAATTACTACAAGGCATGCAAATTAACTAACCACATCTACATACTAACTTTAGTTCCTTATTATTTATGTTATATTAATATATAAGCCAGCTACTCTTCAAGGTTGTTAAGTTGCTATGGTATAGGTGATTTGACTCATTTAATAAAAACAAATGCCATCTAGAGTTTAGTTTTAGTAACATTTTGTTGGCGCATTCACAACCGCATTTGAAATGATTTTTGTTGTCTTCTTTGTAATAGTAATAATTTTGACACTCAGAATTTATTTACGCAGTAAAGTGAAAATGTGTAAATCAAACATCAAGATGACTGGTAAAGTGATTATAGTGACTGGTGCAAACACTGGCATTGGATTGGAAATAGCCAAAGGATTAGCTGCGAGAGATGGACGAGTTATACTCGCTTGCAGAAACGAGACAAAAGCAAACCAAGCGAAAGCCGAAATTATTAAAGAGACTGGCAATAGAAATATTGTCTTCAAAGAACTCGACCTGTCATCATTGACTTCCGTGAGAAAATTTTGCAACGATATAAAAAAGACTGAGGAGCGTCTGGATATTTTAGTGAACAACGCTGGAGTGTACCACTCAGGAAGTTGCTACACAGCCGACGGTATCATCCGAGACCTACAAGTCAATGTATTTGGACCATTTCTCCTCACTTTGCTCTTACTTCCTCTTTTAAAGAAGTCGCAGCCAAGTCGGATAGTGAACATGTCATCAGTGCTGCATTATTTGGGTTACTATAATCGAAACACAATCAACAAATTAGAATATTATAAACCATGGCATGCATACTGTAACAGTAAATTGTGTAATGTCTTATTGACCGTGGAGCTAGAAAGACGATTGAGAGGAACAGGCGTGGTGGTGAATGCTCTTCATCCGGGAATCGTTCATACAAATCTTGTCGAAGGGAAATTTACTGGAATACTCCTAATGAAGACAATAGGATGGTTATGCTATAGAACGGTAAAGGAAGCCGCACAAACCGCAATATATCTGTCTGTGTCTGAGGAATGCGATAAAGTTTCTGGAAAATACTTTGTTGATTGCGAACAGTGCGCGATGAGCTGGTTTGCGCAGAATCCAGAAACTGGATCGACATTTTGGAAATTCGCAAAAGATTTGGTGAAATACAAGGAAGAAGATACGTGTTATTAGATTTTCTCAAATAATTATGCTAGTGTTTTTCATATCTGGGAATGGAACTAGTGTTCTTTATAATAGACTAGCTTTTACCCGCGGCTTCGCTCGCGTTTAATTTTATGACATAGATCTCGTTTGACACCAAAACAACCCATAGCGCGACTTGCCCATCCCATACAGCGCCCTCTATAGTAGATTTTTTTTCCCCCATTGGAATGACATACTTTCACGAGATAAAAAGTAGCCTATGTTGTGCTCTGTACCCCTGACAATATATATACATACTAGCTGTTACCCGCGGCTCCGCCCGCGTGGTCAAGCGAAATTACCAATAATTTCGTTCCTGTGGGAATTAAAAAAAAAAAACGACTTTATCCTTGTCAACATCATAAAGGGAATCCCAATAAAAAAATCAGCTTTTCAGATTAAGCGCTTCCGATAATACACGCGTAGTCTAATTATTCCGAATCCTGTGGGAATTTAAAAAATCCCATCTTTATTCTTGTCTATCTTATAAAGGGAAGCTTAATACAAAATCTAGGAGTTCTAGGTTGAGCGCCCACGATAATATACGTGCAGTGCTATTTTTCTCGTTCCCGTGGGAATTTAAAAAAAAACGACTTTATCCTTGTCAACATCATAAAGGGATAAAAAAATCAGCTTTCTAGGTTGAGCGCTCCCGATAATACACGTTCAGTCTTATTATTCCGAATCCTGAGGGAATTTTAAAAATCCCGTCTTTATCCTTGTCTAGGTACTTTATAAAGGGAAGATTAATACAAAATCTAGGCGTTCTAGGTTGAGCGCCCACAATAACACACATGCAGTCCTATTTATCCCGGTCCCGTGGGAATTAAAAAATCCCGTCTTTATCCTTGTCTACATCATAAAAGAACATCTATACAAAATCTCAGCTTTCTATGTTGAGCGCCTGCGATAATACACTTACAGTCCTATTACTCCTTTTCCCGTGGGAATTTCATAAAATCTCATAAAATGTCATAAAATGACTTTTATTTCAAAACTCTAACTTCTATAGTTTAAGAGTAATTGCAATTTTAAAACTGTACTACTTATTTTTGACGCCCAGTGTAGTACCTACTAAAGTCATAATACACCTAGTCTGTAAGTTTTTTTTTATGTTCACCGTATCGTGTTTGTTTGTGTACTAATGTTTATAGTCTGTGTGTTGCAAATAAAACATATTCTATCCATCATACTTCAAACGTATACAGCAAAGTATTTTTTATTATTAAAACTTTCACCATGGAGATTTTCGATGTTCGAAAATGAAGACAACGTTGCTATGCTGCGTCTTTCATCGAATTCGTACCCATTATTAATAATCATACAGACAGATCAGCCAAGGTCTAACTAAAACTGTATTGTCACTTTCACACTCCATATAATTTTCAACAAGAATAACAGTGACAAAACATGTTCCTTAAGTTAATCCGTGCTTTAAATTTTTTAATTAATAAGTTCCTTCAAATGGTTTTGCCAATGGCGTGCTGCTTTTAATTCATAATCTACTTTATGCTTCACGTATACAAAATAAATAACTGTCAATTAAAGTTACAACTTTGTACAAAAATTGCATTTCCGTTGCAATTATCCGAACTATTATTACCTAAGGTCAGACCGTTAAGTTAGAGAGATGCCACACGTACGTTGCGCTAAACTACTTTCATGCTGACACCATGGAGGTCAGCCCTCCGTATTTCTACATTATAAAAAAAAATTAAATAACATGCCACGCGGTACCAGTTCATTTGCGTAAAGTCGATCATATACCAACGCTATGTAATGAATGGGTCTATGGGTGACGAGTGACAGGCTCGGGTTCTGAGTAAATACTCTCCTTTATTAATTCATACATTAGTTCATATACAACATACTAATACTACATACACACTACACCTCCCCCCTTTAAAGAAAAAAAAAATGAAACTAATTTTAACTTTAAAAAAAAAAAAAATTAACAACAACAAAATTAAAATGAATACTAAGAATGCGCTGAATTGCAATTTACACAAATGAATAACAACCTGATTGGATTACTATCTTGTAAGTGAAACTTTATACAACACTAATTATGGGAAAGAATGTAGCGCATAATATGAAACCTTACTTTATGCTTATTTCATAATGTTTATCTTATTAACTTACAACTTTTTATAAAAAAATATATATATTCCCATTTTAAAATGTAGGTTTTGAAACAAAAATACAATTTAAACTGTAAACCATAAAAATATGTATGTAAAAACTAATTAACTATAAAAATTAAACATAAAAGTAATGCCAAAAGTATTTTTTTTAATTTTTAATGCAACAATATAACTCTAAAATTTATTTAAGTACATATCTATATATATATAAATGAAACCCGTTTTCCGTTGTCACGACATAACATGAAAACGGCTTGACCGATTTGGCTGATTTTTTTTTTGTAGTTTTCTAATACTCTGTACAAGGTTCTTACGGAAAAAAATATTAAGAAAATCTCTCAGAAAGATAGAAAAAAAAACGAAACAGTACCCGGGCGAAGCCGGGCCGGGCAGCTAGTATCTTATAATAATACAAAAGATTTTTAAAGACACTAATTTTAAAATAATTACTAAAAGGTTATTATAACAATAAAATTGTTCATGATAAAAGCAAAATACCCAAAAATAATATGAAGAATATAAAATTTATAAGTACTGTTTAAACATTTTTCACTCTACTCTATTATCTACTACTTTGTCTCTATTATATTATTTACTCTAAGTTATACCTACTGATCTAATATTGTATATTTTATTATATTCTATTCTGCTGTATTTCTCACATTTATTATATTTCCCATACTTTTTATTATGATCTTTATTTCGTATGTTATATTTAAGACATTTTTTATACTTTACGTAATTGTTTCTTTTCTTAGTTTTCTCTTTAATTATATATTTAAGATTATATTTATCAATTCTCTTCACCATTTTATTTAATATTTTATTATAATAATTACTTTTCATTATGATATTTCCTTTCACATAATCTTTTTTCCCTTTGATATATCTTAATTTCAACTTTCTTAACATGTTCATAAGATTTACTTTATTTTTATATTTTAAGTTCACACCTTTATCTTTTTTATTTGTATTTAAAATACATTTATTTTTCGTCATGTCCTTGGATTTAAACTTATTTTTCTTTTTATTAATTTTAGTACGTTTACTTTTTATACTTTTTGGTTTTACTTCTAATTTTACATGATCATTAAAAGTATTATTTTCTTCCAATTTATCATTTAATAAATCATTTATATCAAATAAATTAATGTTTTGATTCTCTTGTAAATTCTCATTAAATAAGTCGTTTAAATAACTTAAATCAATTGTTTCTTTCTCATCGCATTCGGTAGCAGGCCGCGGTTGCTGACTCTGCTCAACGTGACCGATGCATGTGAACGATATATGATCCGATGATGCCATCATGCTTCTAGAATTATTTGTTTCGCAATTGGCATGTGAATTATTTTTATAAGACATCCTTTTGTGATAATAAGTATATTTATAATTATTGGTAAAATTTTGTTTATTTAAACTCATAATAGAATATTCATCTTCGGCTGTTTGAATGCATTGAGATAAACTACTGAATTTTTGACTCGATATTATAACATATAATTTAAAGTTATTTAAACCTTTGCAAAAACAATCTATTGCTAATTTTTCGTTAGTGTTGCGTATAATCTTTGTTTTTGAAAAGTCGTCATCGCATTGGGCATAGGTGAGATCTGTAAAAAGATTCTCTACCTCTGCTCCATATACTTTAATTGTTCTGTAACCCTGTTTGATATTTAATAATGCATTTAATAATAAGTGTGGTGATTTTTTAGGTAAAAAATGTTTTTTTTTCATATCAAAAATTAAACTATTTACGTCTATATCATGTGTTTTTAGTAAAAGTTTTGCGTTTTGAGTTAATCTAGTTTTTAATACAAAATTAATTAATAATCCTGGCAGGGTCGCCATGTAATGAATGGGTCTATGGGTGACGAGTGACAGGCTCGGGTTCTGAGTAAATACTCTCCTTTATTAATTCATACATTAGTTCATATACTACTATACTACATACACACTACAGCTACAACATTACAGAGCTCGCGTGGCACTCAGTACATTGTAGTTACAATGTTCAGTCGACACAGTCCGAAGGTCTCGTTTAGACGAAGGTCCCTTTCATGATATCATCAAATGATTAAAAATACTCGAACTAGTTCTTAGTTACATCTTGTATTACTTTTAAGATTGACGTATTTACAATAATACAATTTCTATGGCTTTTATTTTCATTATATTACTATTATTGCCGATAATAGTCATTATGAGTTTACGAGTTTATTTACGAACTAAAGTAAAAATGTGTGAATCAAATACGAATATGACTGGTAAAGTAATTATAGTGACCGGTGCCAATACTGGAATTGGATTGGAAATTGCGAAAGGATTAGCTGCGAGAGGTGGCCGAGTAATACTCGCATGTAGAAACGAAACAAAGGCATTACAAGCGAAGGAAGATATCATTAGCGAGACGGGAAATGAAAATGTTGTCTTCAAGCGTATTGATCTGACATCTTTGACATCTGTGAGGAAATTTTGCGACGATATATACAAGACTGAAGAGCGCCTGGATGTATTAGTAAACAACGCTGGAGTGTACAACTCGGGCGCAGGTCTCACATCCGACGGTATTATTACAGACCTACAATCAAACGTATTTGGACCATTTTTGCTCACAATGCTGTTGCTTCCTCTTCTAAAGAAATCTCAGCCAAGTCGAATAGTGAACGTAAGTTCAGCATTACATTATATCGGCTATTTTAATCCAAAAGTTATTAATAATATGAAATATCATGTACCTGCGCTGGCATACATCAATGGGAAATTTTGTAATATTTTATTTACCGTGGAGTTAGAGAGGCATATGAGAGGAACAGGTGTGGTGGTGAATGCTCTTCATCCAGGAATTGTTAATACAAGTATCGCTGATGGTAATATTTTTGCAAAACTCTTTTTGAAAACAATGAATTGGTTATGCTATAGAACTGCGAAGGAAGCCGCTCAAACAGCAATATATCTGTCGGTGTCTGACGAATGTGAGAAAGTTTCTGGAAAATATTTTGTTGACTGCGAGGAGTGGACGATGAGTTGGTTTGCGCAGAATGAGAAAACTGGATCAACATTTTGGGAATTTTCAAATGAATTAGTCAAATATGAAGGCGAATACAGCAGAAGTACTTAGATAGGTATTTAGTATAGTGTGCGGCTATTATTAAACAGCAATATCTGTCCAAAAAATACAATTTGACGTTAATGGAATAAATATTGTATGGTTGCGACTTGTGACTATACAACCGATTGCTTGAGAACAAGATGGCGTTTTTAATTATTCAGAGTGGAAATTGTACATTGTATTTCAACAATCAATAAAATTATATTTACTATGCGATGGCGATATTATAGGTTTAATAAATTTTAGGAAAGCATTGTCCCCCAGAAGAGTCTAAGAAGCGTTATTGTAATTTATATGAGAGTTTTAGGAATTTATCCTATGATGTCATATAAAAAAAATTAAAACTGTGTTTGCTAATAAATAAAACTGAAATAATTACTTGTTTATTTTTTGCTTTCGATAATTTGAATCATCTCTCGAAAAATTTCTATAAATTTATTAATTTACATTTTGATAGTACAGTCAAGAGCAGGTCGACCTTTACATATTGGACTTTGTACCGTTCTTAAGTTCTATGTCATAAGACCCAAAATTGTACTGCAAGTGTAAAGCTCGACGTGCACCTGATTGTACCTATAACATCACTGAAATAGATAAAATTAATGTTGTCACTCACAGAAAAGCCGTCACCTCCAGTGCCAAGGAAGCTCTGTGATACCACTCTGTAGTATTTGTCAGTTTGTAGTGGCTCAAAGCGGGGCACGTCACATTCGATGCATTGAACGGAAACGCTGACAACCCTGTTGTTTATGGGACGCGAACCGTCGAATTCTGGTCGCAAACCTGAATGCATATGACGTTAGATAGATAGATAGAATATGCTTTATTTGCAAATCACAAAAACAGGACACAGTATACACAGATAACTTACAGACTAGTGAAATTGCAACAAGGCGGCCTTATTGCTAACAGCAATATTTTCAAGGCAACCTTAGGGCTAGCAAGATAAGATTAAAAAATTAAAAATTAAGATTAACGAATATAATAATAACAATGACATTATTTACATAATATAATATAAAATAAATATATATAAATGTATAAACATATTATTATAATACATACACATATACGAACATAAAACAAGTAACATTCGTCAGAGATCCGGAAATGACACTTCACCAGGTTTTAGAAGATGTGAATGGATTTCGCATTTCTCACGCATTTCTGACGTTTTGAAACACATAGGTAGAGTAGAATAATAATATTTAAAATAATAATATTTTACCGGGTTGCGCGCGCGGCTTCTACGAATTTAGATAACTTTGTGATGCTGTAACTTCATATTTTACACTGGGCGTCAAAAATAAGTAGTACAGTTTTAAAATTGCAATATCTCCTAAACTGCAGAAGCTAGACCTTTGAAATAAAAAAAAGTTAAAAGACAATTTAATTTCATTTAATAAAAACTTCATGCATAATATCATTTTTTAAAGATTGACTGAAAAAAAACTTAATAAATAAAAACACTATTTTTTTAAACTGTTGGCTTGTACTTTTGTTTTTTATTGTTTTCTTTATTGCTGATAAATCAATTGCAATTCAAAAGCAAATGTGTCATCAGCGAGTAAACTTTACTAATCATGCCTCTTTCACCAGAAGAATGTGCAAGAATCATAACTTTTCTCGAAGTAGGCATCAGTATGCGTCGTACTGCAACAACGGTGGGTGTAACTCTAAGAACGACCCAGCAAGTAAAGCGAAGATACGAAGAGACTGGAAACCATCTAAGGAGACCAAGTAATGGCAGACCCAGGTGCACTAGTACCCGAGAAGACCGCTTAATTGTCTCTACTGTGTTAAGAAATCGTCACCTTAATGCAGTTGAGGTCCAGCAACAGCTTCTTCAGACCCGAAGAGACTACGTTAGTGAGAGTACAGTGAGGAGAAGACTTGCTGAAGCCAACCTGAAGTCGTACAGGCCAGCAAATGGCCCCAAACTTGAGACAGGGCATCGAGTAGTAAGACTACGCTACGCGCGTCAACACGTACAATGGGGCGAAGAAGAATGGACAAGTTGTTCACAGATGAGTCTCGGTTTTCTTTATTCACTTCCGATGGAAGGCGGAGAGTATACAGGCGACCTGGTGAGCGATACATTCAAGGCTGCATCTCGGAAAGAGTTCAATACGGCGGGGGCTCTGTACACGTATGGACTGGCATCTCTTCAGAGGGTCGCACAGAGCTAGTGGTCATAGAAAATGGCACTCTGACTGGTGAAAGATATGCATTAGAGATCCTTAACGAGTATGCAGGGCCATATTTAGCAAATATGGGTGATGGAGCTATACTAATGCATGATAACGCCCGGCCACACACCGCTCATCTCGTACAAGAGTACATTCAGGAGGTTGGCATCAGCTTGATGGCTTGGCCATCAAGAAGCCCAGATCTTAACCCGATTGAACACGCCTGGGATGAGCTTGGGAGGCTAGTCAGAAGACGCAGACCACACCCCGCCCTCAGGGCTCTAAAACAGGCCCTGATAGAAGAATGGGTGTATATTCCCCAACACCGCCTCCGAAACTTAGTGTTCAGCATGCCAAACCGGCTCCAAGCTGTCATCAGAGCCCGAGGCGGCAACACAAGTTACTAAAGTGGGAACAAGGCCCAAAACGTAAAAATTATGTTCTTGATAGTTCCTTCAAAATGGTTAGCTTTTTAGTTTTTTCCTAATTTTTAGTGTAAAACTTTACTAATGCTAAATAAAGTATTATTTTTAGAAAACTTTGTTAAATTTGCTATAAAATGACTTTTATTTCAAAACTCTAACTTCTATAGTTTAAGAGTAATTGCAATTTTAAAACTGTACTACTTATTTTTGACGCCCAGTGTAGTACTAAGTAATACTAAATGAACTCGTATATCTTGATTTACAACAAAAAAATATATTAAAATTTAGATGGTGATCAAAAATTCAACCTGTATAAAAAAAAAATGTAAAATAGTTTTAGCAGGGAGCATGGAACTCAAGGATGACGAGTACACTACGACACTTCTATTTACGATTGGAAAAGAAACCTTGCAAGATTTTTCAGATTTTGCAGAATTTCTTTGCAAAACCACATTATTACTAATCAGGCAAAACTCACAATAAATAAATTAAAAGTAAAAAAATTATATTTAAAAACAAGCTTTTATTTAATTGCGCTAAAAAGAATAAAATAAACTTTTCTTTTAAAACTTTAACTATCAACTTATAACGTCATTACACAATTTATATGACATAAAAGCTTGTCGCGAGATTTACCTGTATAAGAAAACATAATTATCAAACTAACATTTACTCGTAGTACGAGTAAATGTTAGTAGTTATACAGGTAAATCTCGCGCAGTTAAATAAAAGCTTGTTTTTAAATATAATTTTTTTACTTTTAATTTATTTTTTACTTTTTAGTTACCATCACTGGACAGGTTTCGCACTGCCATCTATTGTCGAGAATACTAGTCTAATGAATTTATTTGTTATAACTAGCACCAGCAATTTGAATACCTATGTAATTTCCTGATTTTACTACAGTCACCCTGCGACAAACTAGACGGGTTTATGTACCCATCAAAAATAAAATACCGACCAAGAGCAAGTAGAACTCGCGCATGAGGGTTCCTTCCCATAATCATACTAGTCATACTATCATACTAATATTATAAATGAGAAAGTGAGTTTGTTTGTTTGTTATTCCTTCACGGCTTGACTAATCAGCTGATCATTATGAAAATTTGTATATATATTGTCAGGGGTACAGAGCTTAACGTAGGCTACCTTTTTACCCGTGAAAGTATGTCAATCCAAAGGGAAAATATTTTTTCTACCATAGAGGGCGCTGTATGGGATGCTATCGGCCAACAGATAGCGCCACAAGTTGCGCTATGGGTTGTTTTGTTGTCAAACGAGATCTATGTCATAAAATTAACGCGAGCGAAGCCGCGAGGAAAAGCTAGTAATAGATAAAATACATTTTAATTCAAAACCGGTATAAAAAGAGCCATGTACCAATGTAAAATGTACCAAGGGTAGGGTCACATTATATTGGTTGTTTAAAGAAGAAGAAGTAACTACAAATTTACGATTTTCAGATTTATTCCTGTACTTGTGCTACATCATCTTGCTTCTTGCCAAATTTCATGATTCTAGGACAACCGGAAGTACCCTATAGGTTTTTGGTCGGAATGGTTTTGGTACGAAAAATAGAACACAAATGGCTGTATCGTAATTTTGTTATCATAATATTGTATTGTCATCTGATCTACAGTTTTAAGCAAAATTTCAGCTCAATCGGTCGCCGGGAAGTGGTTCAAATTTACGTTCCAAGATTCCACCCTTACATACATACATACAGGTCAAGTTAAATAAAAGCTTTTAAAATTAGAATGATATTTAAATAAAGAACTAACAATCTATATTATTTTTATTATAAAGTTTTCTTTATTTTGTTGAACGCGCTAATTTCAGAAAGCACTGGTTCGAAATGAAAATCTCTTTTAGTATTGAATAACCCATTTATCGAGAAAGGTTTTTATAACATAATGCAAACGGGATTAGGGTACGGGAACAACAGGATTTAATAAATAAATAGATAGATAGAAGTTTTATTTGCAATACACACAGTGATTCAGTAAACAGTAAAAGTTACTAAACAAGCGTATATGCACCAAGTTAGCCTTATTGCTCAAAGCAATCTTTTCAAGGCAAGGCAAGGCTTTTTATTTAAAATAAATAAATAATTAATATATAGGGACAAATCTCACAGATTGAGCCCCAATAGTTCGAGACTTGCGTTATGGGATACTAACTCAACGATACTATATTTTATAACAAACTAGCGAAACCCGCGCAACTTCGTTTGCGTGTATCCCGCTTTCCCGTGGGAATTTTGGAATGTATGATACTTTAAAACCTTCCCCTTGAATCACTCTATCAATTAAAAAAACCGCAACCGCATCAAAATCCGTTGCGTAGTTTTAAAGATTTAAGCATACAAAGGGACATAGGGACAGAAAAAGCGACTTTGTTTTATACTATGTAGTGATACATATAGATAAACATCCAAGACCCGAGGCCAATCAGAAAAACTTCGTTTTTCATCATGACCCGTGTATTTAACGTGAAATAATAGATGTTATCATTGATGGCAATGAAGTTTAGATGAACCAGTTACAGACTATGTAGATACTAGTTACATTGCCTTGGAACTCAAGGAAATTATAATAGAAAATATTTTTCGGCTGATGACGAGTTACGACACTTTTAATTTTTAGTTAATTGTTTGTACAACTGTCGATAATTTATGGTCGGTATGGTAATGTATTATATATAGCTACTAAACCTGTCATCATTGCTAAAAGGATTATATTTTAGTAATTATTGATATAAAGCTAAGAAACCACTTGTTTGGTATAATCATATTGTACTATATTTATATCTGGAAATAAATAAATCTAAATCTAAAATAAAAGATCAAATAATTTTTTTACCTGAAATCTGCAGCATTCTAGCACCAGGATATGGGTTGTTTGCTACGGAAAATTCCAGCATTTCCATAATATGATCACCGCGAAGTTCAAATACTTCGACGTTGTTCTCAAAAGGTGTTGACAGTATCACTGATTCGTAGGTTACGACTGGATTAAAAAGAAAAATATGATTAGTTTTAAACATAAAAAAGTTAACACGAAACACAATAGTATTCTGATAATTTTACCTCCAGATTCTATATCCACTCTGATTCCACCTTGGTTGATGACGCAGAAGTGAGCGAAGTGCCAATTGTCACCTTCAGCCATATCCATGACCTGTATAAATATAATGTCTTTCTAGGTACTACTAATAATCTTACAGCTTATTGGAGAAATACATGTGTGGTTTTCTTAACTTGGCAAATCTAGTAAACAATCTTAGCACGTCTATTTTAAGGAAAATAGGCAATAAAAATTATCATACACACCCAAATAATAATATAGAAATGGCATTTAACACAACACTCTTAGTATTCTGGCGATTTGACGATTTTACACATGGATAATTGACGCGCAAAGATTGTTTACTACATTTGCGAAGTTAAGAAAAACAGGGTTTAAATCTTATATGAAAATACTTCCCTTTTCGTCATTTATAAAAACAAAGCAATAGTAATGATGAAAGCATGATGATGACTTTTAAAAAGCCCATGGAAGACCCTGATGAATTTTAAGCAATTTTCTGTCGAAATCCAATTAAAATCTAATTTTGATCTTAAAAAGGTCTTCGTAGCAAATGAACGAAACGTAATCACTTTAGATAAGATTGCTGACTAAGCATTGGGTACTTACAGCATGCATGAAAGCATCACAAATGAAATTTCCCAAGTTACATTCGGAACAAGTGCAACTCGATGACATATGAACCATGGAGGATCCTATTTCTTGTGTAGCTAACTCTTGAACAAATGGAAGGTAGTAGTTGACTTTTTCAAGAACGTCAGGTGCTGAAAAGTGTATATTATTTATAATTATTAATGTGCTGTACCTAAAGCTAAAAATTCCATAGAAAACAATGAAGTGGTTGATACTTGTGCTACAGTATTCAAATATGTGTAGAGATCGATTTCAACAATAATAATAGGTACAAATATTTCAGCTTTAAGTGTTGAAATGATACCTTGTTCTATTCCATCGTGAATATAATGTGGATTTCCATTCCAATCTATCAGGTTTCCATCAGTATCGAAATATAATTTGATTTCACCCAAATATAGTGTATGCGCTGCTGCCTGAACTATCAAAACCTAAAATATTATAAAATAATCATCATACAAATGCAAAAAAATGTAAATCTACTTAAAAAAATATTGACTTTGTTTTACTTTTTCATTAACCCTCGGCCCGTCGCGTAGTTTTTGTATACGCGAGTCGTCGCGCGGGGTCTTTAGAGACCCCAAGAATAAACTACGCTTAATTTGTTTTATAAAATATATTTCGCATTATTTTAACATAAAGTTCGGTCAGTCATATATCACAGAAACATAAAAAAATACATAGAAAATTTATTAAAGTAAACATAATTTAATATAAGCTAAATAACGTTGTCAATGAAAACTGCCATAAAATTTGCTCTTAGTATTTTAACAGGATTTTTTTTATAGAATATTCAATACTGCATTCGCATTCATAATCCGATGTTTCTAATTTTTCATTTTCGAGTGGTTTAAGTCATCCCAATTCTAGCCTCAAATTTTAAAAAATCTTTCATTTTGGGTATCCAGTTTTTCAATGGGGGTTAAAATTGGGGCGAATGAGGATCCAGTATCCAGTGGCAGCAGCGTCAACTATGATCCTTTTTAGGAAGCTACCTAGAGAATTGAATCAGACGAAATAGTAAACCGGTTAAAAAAGTGCATTTTTATAAACCTCGGACTTTCAAAGACCCCACGCGACTATCGGTTAATCAGTTTTCTGAATACAAAATAGTTCATCAATGGTTATGAAAAGACACTTACAGATTTCCCATCTTGTTCAACGACGACTGGATATGGTCCTAAAGGAGTGAAAGCTGTTGTATCTACAGGCTCACCATTATACAGCAAGGTGTGGCTATGACCTCCAACTATTATATCTATGTGTGGACCAGCATGCAAAGCTATTTCTCTGAAACATTAAAGAACCTATGCCGTAAGTATTTCTTCCACCAGATGGCGCCTAATATATTCCATACTAAATTCTAACGCGCTCAAATTCGAACGTGAAGTGTAAAAACTCGTTCTAAGTACTAAGTCTTTTTCCCCCAGCCCTAATTGTTGTTTTCAAATCATCAGACATAATAGCTTATACCTAATTGATATTTGAATACCTGTCTATGTCGAGACCACAATGAGACAAAACAATGATGATGTCCACACCTTCGTCGTGTAATAATTCAGCTTCTCTTTTAACAGCTTCTACTTCGTCTGTGAATATTAAGTCACCTGTTGAGGCAAGTTCCTGTAATTTATGACCATAATAATTATCATTCACCAACTGTTGAGCACTTTCTCACTCCATTTGTTATGATAATGTGACGGCTCTACCAAATACGGCCAGGGGTTGTTATATCCTTAATGTCCTATAGTAGGTTAGTTTTCCGACTGATCTCTGATAAGAATAAGTATACATTCTTGTCATTGTGCTGCACGTGACAAAGATGAGCATGATTACGTCGTTGCGTGTATCAAAACTGAATGAAAGCTACGAAAACCCCAGCTAGTATCGAATAGGCTTCAAAAATTCGACTTTCTTCATAATTTGGACGGCACGATAATGTATCGATCCCGATTGTTGTACCTACATAGATGATGGTGACCGTAATATATCTTAATAAGTAAATTCTGACACCAATTAACCAGTAGTTGGCACTAATAAGCACACAATGATATAATAAAATTGTTTTGTAATTTATATTTGGAGAATAACAAACTAAATGATTATAAGAACGGTACTTACATGTGTGGTAGCAATAATAACACCGATAATACCAATTTTACGCCCTTGTCGTTCAACAATAACACTAGGTTGGTATAGACCCTGTATATCAGGTTCATCATCATCAATAATATTAGCAGTGACTACTGTTGTGTGATTCTTTAAATGTTCCAGATAAGGAACTACACCTTCAATTCCATTATCAAATTCATGATTACCAAGAACCTGTGAATTTTAAAAGTATTTTTATCGTTTTTTTGTCAATTATTGCAAAATGTAGGTATAATTTAATATTATGATCGATTCTACCTTTGAACATGAAAGAAGACAATAGAATATAAAAAGTGTCTTTACAGAACTAAAGACGTACACTGTGCTTAAAAGATTTCATTTCGATGATAGTAATGAATTATTGATGATCTTGATAACATACGACTATTAGGAAATAAACAATTAACTATGATTTAATATAATAAACTATGACATGAATAGAACTGTGTTTATGTTCACTCAGTCCCAGAGTATCGGAGGCTTTTCAAAGCAAGAAGGGGATATAATGTGTACAGGATGACAGATATATTTTTTGCGTGCTATAAAATAACAGATGTATTTAGGGAGCTCATAGTGGATGAAATTTGGTCCACTTTCGAATAAAAATGAAGTTAAGTATATTATTATTTATTAAGTATATTATTATTATTGATTGTTACTGGTCACACCAGTGGCCAATGTCATATCATGACTGACAGAACTCGGAGATACAGCTTGTTTGGGACGAATCAAAATACGCCTGAACAAAACTTATCGGCAAATTTTTAATGTGCATTCTCAGTGCTTCTCGAATGTTCCATGTCATATTTTTATATTCTTACCCACTACTTTTTTATTGGACATTCATTCTAACTTTGCTAACGTCGACAGACACGAAATGTGCTTTCCTAATTTTAAAATAATTAAACCAAGTTTATTGTAATATTTGAGTTTATTCTTTAATAAATTCCATCGTGTCCACTACGAGACATAAATTGGCGACCGTGACAGGACACGATGGAATTTATTAAAGAATAAAAAAGAAAGACGCTTCAAAAAAGACGCTTCACTAAAATCTCAATACACTCAGTTTATGAGAGAATACAAAGACTTGGGTCATCTTTCAGAATCTACGATTCAATTTCCATCTCCATCATACTTTTTGTGTCATCATCCGGTTTTGAAAACGATTAATTCCACTTCTAAATTCAGAGTCGTTTTTGATGGCTCCGCACCCTCCTCTTCAGGCTTTTCAATCAATGATCTACAGTTAGTAGGCCCAAACGTACAGGATTCTCTTCTTTCCATTTTGATTCGCGCACGTCAATACAAGTATCTTCTTACCGGCGACGTGGAAAAAATGTACCGTCAGGTTGAAGTTCACCCGGAAGACAGATGCTTGCAACTTATCCTGTGGAGGGAAGACGAGTCCTTGCCTATTAAGACCATGCAGCTGAATACTGTCACTTACGGTACTGCAAGTGGCAGCTATTTAAGCACGCGTTCTCTGTGGCAATTGGGGGAGGAATGTAATGACATTCTTATCAAAACTATCATTCAAAGGGATTTTTATGTCGATGACCTTTTAACCGGTTCAAATGACAAGGAAGAATTACGACATATTCAAATTTCAGTAGCCGAAGAATTAAACAAAGCTTGTTTTAAATTACGCAAGTATAAAACGAATTTGCCCTCTATTTTCGAAAATCACAATTCTGATGTCCAAGAAAACTTAACTATTAGTGAATCCTCAAATACACTCGGCTTAGGTTGGAACCCTAACAATGACACCCTGTATTTTCCCACGATCATGCCTCCACCAAAGGAGACAGTCACTAAACGAATTATAATGTCTGAATCTTTTAAGATTTTCGATCCTCTGGGTCTATTGAGCCCATTCATTATGTTGCCAAAGCTAATGTTACAGAAGTTGTGGCGACTGGGATTTGACTGGGATCATCCAGTATCAGACGAAATAAAAAATGCATGGTACCAATTTTCTAAAGAATTGCCTATCCTTACCACATTTGAAATTCCTCGTTTTGTTCTCGGCGATGTCCCTCAATCTATTGAATTCCATTGCTTCTGCGACGCATCACAGGTTGGTTATGGCGCATCTATTTACGTTAAATCTACATGTAACGACAATATCGTGGTGAATCTTTTATGCTCAAAATCCAAATTAGCTCCATTGAAACCCACGTCAATTCCTCGATTGGAATTATGTGCAGCTCTGCTTGCGACACGTTTATGTAAGACAGTTCTAGAATCTATACGTTATGTACCAAACCGTATAATATACTGGTCTGATTCCAGCACTGTATTGGCTTGGCTAAAATCATCTGATCCATGTAAATTCAAAACTTTTGTAGCCAACAGAATAGGTGAGATTCAAGAATACGCAAAGGCATCCGCTTGGCGTTACGTTCCCACGGCTGAAAACCCAGCAGATTTGATTTCTCGCGGTGTATCTGCAAGCCATCTAAAATCGTCAAGTCTGTGGTGGCATGGCCCATCATTCTTGCTAAAACCAGAATGTGATTGGCCTATCCTAAAATGTAAGGCTACCACTGATTTGCCTGAATTTAAAACTACCGTAACAGTAATTGTCACTGAACCCATAATTGATTTTACTCGATTTTCTAATTTTAACAGATTACAGAGAGCAATGGCATATGTCAAACGATTTATTCATAACACAAAAAATCCAAAAAATACACTATTCGGTTCTTTGAACACTGAAGAGTTAAACGATTCTTTCAAAATTTTATGTTTCCTATCACAACAACATTGCTTTCTAGACGAATACAAAGCGCTATCTAACAATAAACAATTAAGCTCAAAATCTAATATTTTATCATTGTCACCATTTATCGACGAAAACAATTTAATTCGCGTTGGTGGACGCCTAGATTCTTCCAATTATTCTTTCGATAAAAAACATCCAATTCTACTCGATTCAACTCATTATTTTTGCAAATTATTATTTAATTACGAACATATTCGCAATATGCATGCAGGACCCCAATTGCTTCTAGCGACAATCAGACAAACTATTTGGCCCATTAGAGGTAGGCTACTCGCTAAAAATACAGTTCGCTCTTGTGTGCGTTGTCGACGTGTACTAGGTCAAACTTTATTACCGAAAATGGGAGATTTACCCAGACAACGCATCACTCCTGATTTTCCATTTATTTCCGTTGGTATCGATATGGCTGGACCATTTTATATTATAAATCGCAAAGGGCGAGGTGCAAGGTTAACGAAATGTTACTTATGCGTGTTCATTTGTCTTCGTTATAAATGTATACATTTAGAGGCCGTCAGTGATCTTACAAAAGATGCATTCACTTTGACATTGCGTAGATTTGCTGCTCGCCGCGGAAAGCCAGCGGAAATATTTTCTGATAATGGTCGCAATTTTGTAGGTGCTGCGAAAGACCTAAATACATTTCTAAAAGACCAGAGTTCGGCGTTGACTGAGTTTGCAGCTCAGGAACGCATCAAATTTATTTTCACACCATCTTACGCTCCTCATTTCGGCGGCATATGGGAGGCTGGTGTGAAATCAGCAAAATATCACATAAAACGAGTCATGGGCAATTCCCATTTAACGTTCGAAGAAATTTCAACTCTTTTTGCACAAGTTGAATCTATATTGAACAGCCGTCCTTTGTGTCCCTTGTCTCCATCACCAAACGATTTTCACTTCCTTTCCCCTGGACACTTTCTGATAGGAAGACCTTTAAACGCACTGCCAACACCTGCTCAAGAACATCAAGCAGAACATCGACTGCATCGTTATGCCCGTCTCGAACAAATCAGACTACATTTTTGGCGCAGATGGCAGCACGAATATATTTCGGAACTACAAACGAGAACAAAATGGAAGACGAACAAAGGCAAACTAAAGGTCGGAGATCTAGTCCTTATACACGACGATTCTCTTCCCCCATTATGCTGGCGCTCTGGACGTGTCACTAAACTATATCCGGGACCTGATGGAATTTCCCGCGTTGCTGACATCAACACAACCACAGGATGTTACCGTCGGCCGCTGGTGCGACTGTGCCCTTTGCTCTCCGATGAAGATTTACAAAGTTGAAGAACTGGAGTCTTCAACGGGCGGGAGTATGTTTGGGACGAATCAAAATACGCCTGAACAAAACTTATCGGCAAATTTTTAATGTGCATTCTCAGTGCTTCTCGAATGTTCCATGTCATATTTTTATATTCTTACCCACTACTTTTTTATTGGACATTCATTCTAACTTTGCTAACGTCGACAGACACGAAATGTGCTTTCCTAATTTTAAAATAATTAAACCAAGTTTATTGTAATATTTGAGTTTATTCTTTAATAAATTCCATCGTGTCCACTACGAGACACAGCTCTTGTGCATTGTAATCATTAATATTAATAAAGACTATAAAATCGTAGTGATTATCATTTTATTTAATATAATATAATTTTCTCTGGTGTATTCTAGGTAGTTGATCCTAAAACTTTTTTAAGTTTATTATAAATATTATTTATAATTTTCTAACTTACATGAGCATCATGAGGCAGCATATTCATAAAATCTTGTGTGACGTTCCATCTCAATAAGTTATACCATATCGTCCCCTGAAAACTGTCTCCACCGTTTAGAAGTAAAGAATGTTCTTCTCTATCGAAGGCTTCACGGACGGCTGTTGCTAGTCGTGCAAAACCTCCGACGCATGGAGCTACGTCGGGGTTACAAACAGTTCCTGCTGGACTTGTTTCTGCAAATCTGATAAGGCGTAACAAATTGAATAAATTTTACACAATACATACAGCACTATCCGATCCCTAGGTAAGCCAAACTTAGACCTATCCTATGTTTTAGGTACCAAACAATTTATGTTTTTTGTAAACGGTATACAATGTTATGAAATAAATAAATCTTCTAGAGTTTAGATAAACATAAATATTTGTGCTGTGCGGTCATCGATTCCACGCCTTTTGGCACTTAGGGTCACCACCAAGTAGGGGTCACAAAAGCGGTATCACCGAAATCGAAAAAACCCGGGTAAACCGGGTTTAAAAGTCATTTTTAAAACCGGGTTTAAAATTAGGTGAAACCGGGGTTTTATATCATAATACCATTTGAGGGGTAAAATCATGGTTTTCTTAACTTACTTAGCACTTTTTTTACGATCGCATTACCAATGTATCAAAAATAAAAGAGATGGATAATAATAGATTAAGAGAAGTTTCCATTGCCTTTAGGTAGGACATAAGATTTGATTTTCAAATATTAACATTGTTATTTAATAATTATAATGTTATATCTAATAAATAATAATTTATTAGTATATCTCCAGAAGGGAAAGTGTTTTGTTTCATATTATTTTATTAATTACTAGCTGTGCCCGCGGCTTCGCTCGCGTGGAATTGGACTTGTGACTAATTAAGTAGTATAGACGGATTTAACAGTCTCCTATTACTGTAGTTTTCCCCGAGACGTCAGTGTTCTTCATTGCTCATTGTCTATTTGCTCGCCGCTGTTAATCTTGGCTACCTACTGTGTACAAAATCCTGTTGTTTTATTATTTTAATAGCTGTTACCCGCGGCTCCACCTGCGTGGTCAAGCGAAAATGCCGATAATTTCGTTCCCGTGGGAATTTAAAAAAAAAACGACTTTATCCTTGTCAACATCATAAAGGGAATCTCTAGAAAAAAAAACAACTTTTCAGGTCAAGCGCTTTCGATAATTGACGCGTAGTCTAATTATTCCGAATCCTGTGGGAATAAAAAAAAATCCCGTCTTTATCCTTGTCTAAGTACTTTATAAAGGGAAGCTTAATACAAAATCTAGGCGTTCTAGGTTGAGCGCCCACAACAACACACGTGCAGTCCTATTTGTCCCGTTCCCGTGGGAATTAAAAAAATCCCGTGTTCATCCTTGTCAACATCATAAAAGGAACCTCTATACAAAATTTCAGCTTTCTAGATTGAGCGCCTGCGATAATACACTTGCAGTCCTATTACTCCCTTTCCCGTGGGAATTTCGTAAAACCCCGTCTTTATCCTTGTCAACATTATAAAGGAAACCTCTATACGAAATTTCAGCTTTCTAGGTTGAGCGCCTGCGATAATACACTTGCAGTCCTATTACTCCCTTTACCGTGGGAATTTAAAAAAATCCTTTCTTAGTGAGCATCTACGCCCCAAAAGGAACCCTCATGCAAAATTTGAGACTCCTGACACGTAGTTTCGGAGATATCGTGATGCATCAGTCAACTTTGCATCCCCGTTTTACCGCCCTTAATGGATGATTTTTGAATATTTTACTCGTGTTTCATGCCTTTCAATAAAGAACCTTCATGCTGAATTTCATTGGAATAACTTCAAAAACAACAAAGTTTCATACTAACTTTGCGCCCCGTTTAACCCCCTAAGGGATGAATTTGGAAAAAAATATTTTACTCATGTTTCATGCCTTTCAATAAAGAACCTTCATGCTGAATTTCATTCGAATAACTTCAAAAACGGCAAAGTTTCATACTAACTTTGCACCCCCGTTTAACCCCCTAAGGGATGATTTTTGAGAAAAATATTTTACTCGTGTTTCATGCGTTTCAATAAAGAACCTTAATGCTGAATTCCATTCGAATAACTTCAAAAACGGCAAAGTATCATACTAACTTTGCACCCCCGTTTAACCCCCTAAGGTATGATTTTTGAGAAAAATATTTTACTCGTGTTTCATGCCTTTCAATAAAGAACCTTAATGCTGAATTTCATTTGAATAACTTCAAAAACGGCAAAGTTTCATACTAACTTTGCGCCCCCGCTTAACCCCCTAAGGGATGTTTTTTGAGAAAAATATTTTACTCGTGTTTCATACCTTTAAATAAAGAACCTTAATGCTGAATTTCATTCGAATAACTTCAAAAACGGCAAAGTTTCATACTAACTTTGCACCCCCGCTTTACCCCCTTAGGGGATGAATTTGAAAAAATCCTTTCTTAGTGAGCACCTACGCACCAAAAGGAACCCCCATGCAAAATTTGGGACTCCTGGCACTTGTAGTTTCGGAGATTTCGTGATGAATCAGTCAGTGATTTTCTCTTTTATATATCTGCACAGTGCCATCTAGTGAATTTTTGAGGAACTAAATTTCAAAATGGTCAGCTCAAGTAAATAAAAAACTTTCATACACAGTGCTATTGAATATTAAAATGGTCGTAATCAGGGGTCGGGCGATTCCGACTGCACAGTGACAATTTTAAAATTCTTTGGTTGTTGAAAATTTAAATGAGTGTAACTTCTTCTTTTTCTTCTCCTGACATCCGGTCCGGTCCGGTTCGGTCCGGTCCGGTTCGGTCCGGTCCGGTGCGGTCCAGTCTGTTGTCGGTAGGTATGGTGTACCAAGTCTCAAGTTTTGTCAAGTGCGAGAATTTTTTTTTCTTACGTTGACAGGGAGGAGACCTTTAAATGAACATAACTTATTTTCCTGACATCCGATTTAAATGAAACAAAGCCTATATTCTGCTCCAAGCCGAGCTCTATCTTCCTGTGAAAGCTGCATTAAAATCCGTTCAGTAACTTAGAAGATGTGCGCGTTCAAACAGACAGACAGACAGACAAAAAAATCCAAAAAATTTTTTTTCGCTTTTATTACCTTTCTCTAACTGTTCTCTCTCCATTTTTGCCAAATATGTTCAATGTACAGACATATCGGGGTCTACTGTTTTATTATATGTATAGATTTCCTAACATAGGTAAGCATTGTTGTGATTGTAATGTACAGGTTCCTATGTTCCTGTTTACAATAAGGCTGATTACATCGACTGAATATTAAAGTATAGTACTTAAAATCTAGTTTTATTTAAAGATAAAAATAAAATCGAAATCACCGAAAGAACCGGAAAACCGGGTTTGGCACTGAATCGAAACTGAAAACCCAGTTTTCTAATATACCTGCGGTTTTGTGACCCCTACCACCAAGTAGGCAGCCTCGGGGCAGTCAAAATTATACAAGAGATAATAACTACAGAATTTTTACACTTAGCCTTCCTGAATTTCGTATTGTTTAATAAGATTACACTATAATGGACAAAATAAATAGTTAATACATATTCTTGGACGAATCACACAACGCCAAAGAAACAAAATATAAAACATACCTTGCATGAAAATCATTATAATGCAGAATATTCAAAGCAAATAATTCATCATCTTCCGCTTTTATGGAACACAAGAAAATAACACAAATAATTAGTTTAAACATTTTTTAAAAAAACAATTGAAATTACACAGACTTATGCATAAACTCGCGAACTCATTGAAAACTCAATTGGCATATAGGGAACAATAAATTGATTAGATAAGCAAATTAGTAGAATAATCGATACGTATATCGATGTAGGAACGATATTTTATCTATATTATCGGAAACAAATTACGTATAATATTAGGTTTTTGAGTTCCCACAGTTTCAGTGGCCGTTTTTGGCTATGATTAATTGCATTTTTTTCGTGTGCTTCCCATCCCCGCAATTGGTTTACGACGATTTAGCTGGTTTCATTGTTCACTTGGCGGTCACTGACTGGGTTTAACAATTATCGACTGTCTAGATTTACAGTTTAACCGTGCATCCACATCGCAGTTAACTTTTGTTGAGCAACATAATGCAACACGGTAACATTAGTTATAATTTTTACTTTGCCAGTTTCTTTTCTTTTTTTGTAATCAAATGTTGCCCACTAACACTTGGAAACGTTGATCTACAAAAAGCAACTGCGGTGCGGATGCGCGATAGAGCACAGAGCGATATTTTCAAATCAAAATACACCATTTGGCTTCTAAAACGACGATCAACGACCATGTCATAAGTATACTTCCTTCATTGGCCAATTATTGAACTCATGCCAAAACTGATATTAGTCGTAACTGGAACTATCGTTTACGTTAGCTTTAGCTTAGTTTTGAAGTTACATAACGAGCGATCGTTGACTTAAAGGCGCTGTCCCACTGCTGCGCACGAAGAGGCTACGCACGTGTGTTAAGCTTTGCTTTGCAAGAGGATGTACGTGATTGTTTCCACTGCAACCCACGGACACGTTAACCATCAAGTGACGTCATTGATACACGCGTGGCTTGCACAACATAGCTCAACGCTGTCAACGCCATGCACGCAGTTGAATGCGGTACACAGCTTGTTCCACAAAGCGTGCACATCGCTGCGCACGCTGTGCATGAACACGTGGGCCACGTGGCACATTACAAACCAAAAACTATGACAATCAATGCGTAGCCTCTCCATGCGTCGTGGTGGGCCACGCTACAGCTGTACGTAGTCTTGGTTTTGTATTCGTGTATAGCTTGTACTGCAGTGGAAACGTAGACCCACGTATTCATTCACGCAGCTGTAATGTGCCACGTGGCCCACGTGTCCGTGCGTAGCGTGCGCAGCAGTGGGACCGCGCTTTAAGGTCTCTGTATACGCAACGGGATAAAAAAAAATCGCATTAAAATCCGTTGCGTAATGGTTACCACGCCAGACCGCCACCCAGGAGGTCCCGGGTTAGATCCCCGGTCGGGTCATGATGAAAAACGAACTTTTTCTGATTGGCCTCGGGTCTTGGATGTTTATCTATATATGTATTTGTTATAAAATATAATATCGTTCAGTTAGTATCCCATAACACAAGTTTCGAACTTACTTTGGGGCTAGCTCAATCTGTATGAATTGTCCCTATATATTTATTTATTTATTAGATAGCGCGACTTCATTTTATACTATGTAAAGAAAATTATTTTGAAATGTAGCTTTTGCGTGCTACCTTTGTAACACCCTTCCGTATCACGTGGTCCACTCTATTTTAGCGCGAAATATACTTTATCCAAAAAATCTCAAAATACTAATTAACATAAAATGATCTTTATAAACAGAACAGACAGCCAAAATAAAGATTTATTCAGTCCTAAATTATTAATCTGAGCAAAAATTCGCTCAAATAATTAATTAGGGTAATAAATAAAGAGGTGGAGTGTTGGGAAGGAAAAATACAAACTGATATAAATAGGCCTTAAAAAGCAATAATTAATATTGCTCGAGTGTCTTTTGGTTCTAAAATACTAATTTTATTTTGTTGGAGTAGAACTTGGCGAAAAATATTGGTTTCTAAAATGAAGTGATGATAGAGTAGCTTATTTCTTTAATAAAGATTAATAATATGTAATTGAATTTCATTGTATGTGACGTGTCTAAGTCTACAGAAAAATAGTAGATTTTACAAGTGCACAAAACGAACCATTTTTATCCGAGAATGCGAGAGCTGATAGTAATGTCGAGGATAAAAATGGTTTTGTGGACGAGTTATAAACTCTGCTTTTCACTTCGATTGCGAGGAAATAAATTAATAAACGCACGAAAAAACAAGATCTGTTTCCCGCCGCTTTTTTAAAAAAATCTTACGACATTGAAATTAGTCCGCATGCAGGACACAGCCTACTATTAAATTAATTTTGTAATAAAACCTACCGCACTTTAATTTTTTCGACTGTCCTATTAATTTTACTTAAGTAATAATTTTGAATTATGTTCCGCAGTCGGTGTGTTAATGTTTAATTTTAATATTTAGTTCAGATTTAACTCCTTAAGTACTCAAACTTGGCAAATAGCAGAGTTTAATTAGCATATTTTCATTCCAAATGTCAAATTCAGGTGCCAACCAATGCCTAATTATTCAAACTACATCATAAATTCAATATATAGGGTTGCTAAAGGGTATTTTAGTTATATGTATTACAGTTACAGGATAATCTAAAATTATGCAGTTGGGTAAATTTCTCTTCTATCTTGTATATAATAATCATAGACTAGCAGAAATGTTTTCTTACTTTTCTTATTTTATTTTTTGTATCATACGACAGACATTAGACAAAATAAATCGGTGAAAATGTGCAATTGTGTGACCGTGACACTATTGTGTTTCTGCTAAATGAAATATAATCACTAATTAATATTTCATTGCCGGTATTGAAAAACATTGAAAGAAAAAACTTCTATGGAAATATAACATTACAATATTGTAGAATTAAATACCAGCTCATAGATTTAATTTACAAAATTTTATGCATACCAGATACAAGGAGAATAAAATTTCTCGGAGACTAATTTGTATTAGGTCGCGGTATCGAATAACAAAATTCAATTACACCCAAGAACTAGCTCATTAAGTATTCTACACCTCACATAAATTGTGTGTATACTATCCACAGTTTAATTAAACCACGAGTGAACCGCAAATTTTGTGATCGAAAGCCCTTTTACCTGCACCGTCCAATGTTTGGAGGACCAATTTTGTTGTTTATTGACCAATTGAGCAGTTTCCTTAATATGTCAAGTGTGAATGGACATGGATAAATGAAATTATTATTTATCTGTCTAATCATACTATCACATTCATATTATAAATGAGAAAGTGAGTTTGTTTGTTATTCCTTCACGGCTTGACTAAGCAGCCGATCATTATGAAAATTTGTATACATATTGTCAGAGATACAGAGCCCAACATAGGCTATATTATCTCGTGAAAGTATGATATTCCAATGGGAAAATATTTTTTGTACTATTAGGTGGCGCTGCTGCGATGTCGGCCAACAGATAATAAACTTTTCTTTTTTTTTCGTGTGCTTCCTACAACTAGTGTCAATTGTGTGTTAGCTGCGGCTCAATTCTTGTAACAAAAATCGTTCAAATGTCGTGTCAATCACATTGCTATCTCACTCATACAAAATAGGATTTGAGCGGGATAGCGATTGAGATTGACACGAGATTTGAACGATTTTTGTTACGAGAACAGAGCCGTAACACACACTACGGCTCTATTCTCGTCAGTCAAAGTCAGTAAAGACTTCAACTAACTGTGGGACTTTGATTTGCAAGAAAAGACAGTCGTCTTTTTTTTTGCATACAGCCCGCCTGATGGTAAGCATCACCGTAGCCTATAGACGCTTGCAATACCGGGGGGTATCACTCACGCGTTGCCGACCCTTCCAATCCCCCCAAGTGGAGGTCAGGAGATCTTACACAACATGGCCGAGACCAATGCTATTTGGCTACGATCTTCTGTAAGGTGGAGGTCCTTCCCCAGACGGGCTGCTTCGATTTGAGCGGATTATCCGCTGTGCCCTACTTCTTTCAAAAACTTTTATCAACAACATTACAGTCATGATTGACAGAACTAAAGAGAAACTCCAGATTTTTATTATATATGTTTATTCTATTCTTATCAGAGCGCCAACGCCGTTTTCGGGCTATAAATTCAAATAAAAATACAATATTCATACATCTCTTTATTTCAACAAAGTGCCATTATCAATCAGAAAATTTGATCCAGTAACACCCTTTGCTTTATCACTGGCTAAATATAATATCATATCAGCGACCTCGACCGGATCCAATATTCTGTTGAACAATGTTGATCCTTTAAAATCATCCCACGTTCTATCTATACCAGAATTCACCAATAAATCAGTGTTAGTACTCGATGGACTAACACTGTTGACCCTTACACCGTGTGGTGCAAGCTCTAAAGCACTTACACGAGTAAATTGTAATACTCCCGCTTTCACTACGGAGTAAGCCGAAATATTTGGACTGTGTGCTTTTAACCCGGCTGTGCTAGCTATGTTAACTATGTTACCTTTAGTGCTTATAAGGTGTGGAGCAGCAAGAGAAGTCAATTTCATTATGGCACGCAAGTGTACATTTATCAAGTCGTCGTAAGATTTCATTAGATCGCCGTTTAAGATTGATCCGAACCTAGCATTACCAGCACAATTAACTAGAACATCAAGTTTGCCAAACTTCTCTATAGCAGATTGGATTATCCTAGTAGCATCGTCATCGTTTGTCACATCACCCTGTATAGCTATAGTGACGCCTCCACAGCGCTGAGACGCTAGTTCTAACTTGTCACCATCTTTGTCAGTCATAACCACAGATGCACCTTCTCTAATAAGCAGTGAAGCCGTGGTGTTACCGATACCCGATGCGGCACCAGTAACTAAAACAACTTTGTCAGTGAAACTCATTTCAAGAAATCGAAAAGAAAAACACAGAATATCAACTGAATATAATTTATACCGTTGATTGGCTTTATATAGGTAGACCACATTCTACAAGATTATAATGTTATCAAGTTAAATTACATAAATACGATACTTAAGTAGGTATGTCTCAAACATAATAAAGATAACTAAAAGTATATATAATGATAATATGATATTTAAATGCTGCAGTTCTGATTATCTTGGGATTTAGGAAATGTATATTATGATATCTGCTTTTATCATATTTTTTTTTTCAATAACACGTTGTTAATGTAACAGTAACATGTTTTCCTTTACAAGCTCGTCACGTCGCGTCGCCGTGACATTATCACGTAGCGCTGACCGTAACGAGCTCACGTGGCGTCGTTGTGGTGGCTATGTGTGGCACTAGTCGTGTCCGACATATTCCCCGCACTATACTTAGAATGTGAATGGTATGATCGTAAAGGTTCTGAAAATGCAGCCATTAGCAACGCCAAATAATGTGTCAATAGTTGGAAAGAAAGTTTTAAAAATAAAAAACATACAAAATCTTTTTTACTAAGTAAGGCACTTTAAGATAAGTTAGTTTATTTGCGAAAATAAGGTACATACAGCTGCTGTTAAATACTAAACAAATCTCACTAATTCTATGTTCAAAAGGGCGTGCAAATACTTGTGATTTCAACATAATTTTGTTATAATTATTTAATACAATAAAATAAAATGTGAAAGCTATTTAACAAATTGATTATCAAGTTTGAAATACAGAAATTGTGACCACTTGTGAATATATTAATTGATAACAATGACCTAATCTACGCTAAATTATTAACCACTAATACCCATTAATAAGAGAAAACTAGGAATATCACTTTGTCCAATAATAATGACAAAAAAACATACCAATTCCTTAAAACAGATCAGATAGTGGGTCATGAATAGTTGTCTAGCTTCTAATGACGCTAAATTAAATTTAAACCTAAGATATAACCATACAAAATGAAATATGAATTTGCTAAAACGATGATTACTCCAATAAAATACCTTCTTACTTAAGTATAGCTACTAAGGAAACAAACAGTGATGTTGCAATAAATATCTCAGCAGACACTTCGCTGTCAGGGGCCGGACTAGTACCTGACAAATAGAGTCCCTCGCTGAAATATTTCAAACATTTCTGTTGTACTTATAAAATGTTATTTGTGTTGAAATTTTTGTATCGAAAAGAAACACATACTTTTTATTCCGAAAAGTATGCGACTCTCGTTGGAATTGGTCAAAAATCTGATATGCTTCACATAAAATTAAATGCGGATAACACCCCGGGCAGCAGCTAGTTACATATAAACTATGATCAAATGAAATGCATTATTGCTTCACGCCGAGATTCTGTGAGAAAGATGGTACAATTCCGGCCCAGCTGGCCTACTGCATAAATCCCTCTACTATTTACTCCAAAAACGAAAATAAGGGATCTGCTCGCTTTTAATTTTAATTCAAATGTTCAATTTACATAGCGACCGACCATAGCAACAACTGACAAGCAGAAATTGTTCAATAATCCTATTAATTTTAATTCAATGTCATATCACGTAGAAAGGCCAAATTAAGCTTCGAGAGAATACTAACTAATTTAATGCCAACGAAATAATACCTCTGATAAAGTGCAGTACTTCTGTGCAAAATGAAATTGTAACAGCGAAAATTCATTCTCTCGCAATTGCAACTTGTACTCCCACTCATATATCGTGGCTTAAGTGTGGCTTCTTGTTCCGAGCACTAAGATATTTAAAGCTTTCTATGAATGTAATCCTAGGAACATATCACTGTAACATATGGAGCGGAACCTATTTCAGGAGACGAATGAAGAGTAACTGAACTGGAAGAAATATTGAATGATGTAAAGGCAAAACTACTATCTACTTTTAGAACTCCCATCTAATTCCTTTCTGATCAAATTCATTGGGACTTCCAAGACATCTGTAGTTTCTCCCAAGGGACGTCAATAACCTTCATTGCTTATTGTAAATCTAAGGTCGCCATTGTTGATCCTGGGTCTACAGGATACATAAAGGTGGGAATGTGTGCTTGTCTCAATTCTAAACACAATTTCTGCTAGATGCTTTCAAATCGTAAAACAACACAGCAAAATTTAACGGATAAACTTTTAAGAATCACCCGCCTCCATTGCATTGCAAGTGACACTTTTTATTTTAAACAACTAACTGACATTCTTTATTCGTTTGCATTAACCCATATAAAGGCGCGGTCCCACTGCTGCGCACGAAGAGGCTACGCACGTGTGTTAAGCTTTGCTTTGCAAGAGGATGTACGTGATTGTTTCCACTGCAACCCACGGACACGTTAACCATCAAGTGACGTCATTGATACACGCGTGGCTTGCTCAACGTAGCTCAACGCTGTCAACGCCATGCACGCAGTGAATGCGGTACACAGCTTGTTCCACAAAGCGTGCACATCAATGCGCACGCTGTGGAAACGTAGAAGACCCACGTAGTCATCCACGCAGCTGTAATGTGCCACGTGGCCCACGTGTTCGTGCGCAGCGTGCGCAGCAGTGGGACCGCGCCTCAACACTGTAACAAACATTTCTTGTTTATCTATGTACTAGCTGACTCGGCGAACTTTGTTCCGCCTTAGAGGCTACCCTACCCTATCCTATGTCCTTCGCCTGGTTCTAAGCTATTTCTCCACCAATTTTCAGCTATCGCTTCAGCCGTTTTCGAGTTATAAATAGTGTAACTAACACGACTTTCTTTTATAATATAGATTTAAACATATCACCAATTTAATAAAATTGCACAATTATATACATGAAATATCAAATATTCAAAATATATTTATATAATATTATAAATGTGAAAGTGAGTTTGTTTGTTTGTTTGTTATTCCTTCACGGCTTGACTAAGCAGCCGATCATTATGAAAATTTGCATACATATTGTTAGGGGTACAGAGCCCAACATAGGCTATTTTTTATCCCGTGAAAGTATGTCGTTGAAATGGGAAAATAATTTTTCTACTATAGAGGGCGCTGTATCGGCCAACAGATGGCGCCACAAGTCGCGCTATTTGTTGTCAAACGAGATCTATGTCATAAAATTAACGCGAGCGAAGCCGCGGGGAAAAGCTAGTTTCAAATATTTTTACTGTAACATTATGATAGTAAGTAAGATGCTCAACTGGTGGTCTATTATAAGGCTGTTAATCTCTCATTAATAACGATGCGCCAATTTCTATACCCACTGTTGACGTACACGTTCGCTGGTTTCTGAGATAAAACCTGTCTCACCCTAGTTCTCACAAAATTTTATCTAAATAGGTCCCTATTATGTTTACGTGTCGATGTATGATATTAAACAGCCAGGCTTTAGAGTTTTGTCACAATATTCATATACATTTTGGCATTTACTCTATTTTTTTTAGTCAGTAGTTTAACTCTCCGTTTTTGTTTCGATCAACTCCGTACACAGTTTCGTTTAATTAATTTTCTTACCCTAACACCTTATAAATAACGGTGAAATTCCTATGAACGTGGTTTTTGAAAAAGTGTTTCTGTAATGGCATGTAACTGAATCAAAATTGAAATATATTTTGGAAAAGGTTTTTCATCTGAAAATTTTAATAATGAGTTTTATGATGTTTCCTATTAGGAATTTCCAAATAATATGAATCTTGGAACCTTGCCTAAAGGGACTCCTTTTAATAATGTCTTTTAATTATTTTATTTTATTTTTTAAGGTTTTTAGTTTTAGGTTCATTTGTTAAAATACAAATATGACTGTAGTTTGTAGAGCAATTTTCTATTTAATAAATTAGATTGTCATAATTTTTTTTAGAAACATAATATCGTGTGCTTTATCTTATTAAAGTTAACTATTAAGTATAAAAATATGCATTGTTGATGTTTAAAATATAATGCAACTGTCAGTGCAATAGAAGGTAGAATTCAAATATTATTAAAACACAATGTTTTTGAAATAACTTTTTGTTTTAAAGTCACCTTTACGTACGGACAACGCATCGCTTTAGTTGTGCTGTGAAATTCATCACAGCAAAAGGAACGAGACATTTGAACTAACTATATCACTGGTACAGTTAGCTAATAGAAGAGATGACCAGAGTAGTGAACTAAGAATTAAGATTTTTATACAAATAATGTAAACATCGTTATAAAACTTTGTAATTACGTACAGAAAAAAAATTAAAAATTCGAGTTTAATAATAAATTTAATAAATTTCTTTATAATCATTCAAGATAAATCATATTTGAGGAGCTCGTTGGTGTCGCGTCGCTGTGCATTGCACTCTAAATCGAACACGGAAGATAAGCAACGTCGACCCTAACCAATGTTTGGATGGGTTTCGTTATTTCGAGCCTCTCCGTAAATGTGACAATAATACCTATAATAATACCTATACCTATATAGGGACAAATCACACAGAACAAACATAATTGTATTTGTAAATATAATATTGATACAAGATTATTATACTTTTATGACCAGATACCAATATTGATATTATACATACATTAAAAAAATTGCTGTGAATACACAGCATAATAAATGTATTATCAATACTTATATGGTCACTCACTATACGAAATGTTTCCACGACTAATAAATTCTGTGAGGGGTATTAAAAAGGGCCGTAACCTTCCTTCCGGGACAAATAGTGCCAATAGAGAGCGGATAGGGTAACTGCCCGAAACTTCGACACAATTGCCGGGAAATAGGAAGGCGTTAAGGATAAAAGGCGAGTTGTAAAGGTAATGTTTAATTCAGAGTGGACTGGATTGTTGACCGTTTGTAAAGGTAACGCTTTAAGATTTTGGATAGTGAGAAAGTTTTTTGTCGTCCTTTTTTCATGGACGTATTTGATGGTTATGAGATTTGAGAATATAGTGCTACTTCTCTATGGAATTAAGAGGGCGCACACAGGCGTTAGCTCAGTTTAGCGAAAACTGAACTTTTCGAAGCCCTTAACACAGAATACTACAGAAGGTTGGCTTCAAACAACCGTCCAGAATAGGTATACGCATACAAAGAACGGCGATGTGTGCGTGAGCTCTCACCGACGAGGTCTCGTACGCTCCGACCGCGGTAAGAACTGGTTTGAACCGGCTCAGTTTCCGTATTAACTAGGAGTGGGCGATACAAAACGTATATAGATATTGAAACTATATACTGTTCAGAAATCGTAAATCGGATATCGGCTGAACTTGAATCTATATATCACATGAAACACTATATTGCTAAATATCGCGTTACGTGTCCGAAGTTCCGAACCCAACCGAAAGTCCCCGATGCCTGATTTAATATCGTACAGTATCGTCGCCTATATACTGTTCAGAAATCGTAAATCGAAACACTATAATGCTAAATATCGCGTTACGTGACGTAACGCGATATTTAGCAATATAGTCATTCATGTGATATATAGATTCAAGTTCAGCCGATATCCGATTCTAAATATCGCGTTATGCTAAATATCGCGTTACGTGACGTAACGCGATATTTAGCAATATAGTGTTTCATGTGATATATAGATTCAAGTTCAGCCGATATCCGATTTACGATTTCTGAACAGTATATCAGGCGCGCGTATGCCTATGCATGCTGTATCCGTCAATATATAGTTTCAGAAAATATAGTGTTTCAAAATCCGATATCAAATATTGATATATAGTTTCGATTCGATATTAAAAAAAAGCGATATTACCCACTCCTAGTATTAACGCCAGGGACGTCGGCCGCTCGCGCGCCGCGCCGCACGTTCTATGACGTGTACAATGCCAAGTTCGTGTAGTGTTTGTATGGCCAATTCAAAAAAGGACAAGGACATTTCTTTTTTTCGTACCCTAAAAATGATGTGAAGTAAGTAGGTACCTACGATTTACGAAAATTTATTATTTTTGAATATTGTTGTAAGTACCTACTACCTTACTATCACAGCTACTACCTATTTTTAATAAGTAGTATTGTATACTTACCTAAATTACATAGAACCAAATGTTTAAACAATGTTAATAATGTTTATTACAAATGTTTGTATTATAAACCAGAAATATTAAGGAATTAAAACGAAACAATAAAATGAAATATTTTCGGGTCACTCATTTATAGACAGGCCCGGTAGTCGAGTGGCTAGCAATGGTCACTTTATTCCAAGGGCCGCGGGTTCAAATCCTGCGCAAGGCAAACATTTGTGTGCATGAACAATATGAACATGTCTGTTTGCCTTGATCTGGGTGATTTCTATGTATAATTTATTTACAAAAAAGTATTTAAGTATATTTAGTTTCAGCAATTTAGTTTGGGACTAGCTGGCGTTGTGTGATTCGTCCAAGAATATTTATTTATTGACATTTCATAATGCTGACCGTTTAATTGATAGCATTATGAAACATATTTTATTAAGCACTGGCGCGTTCCGTCTTCGCACGGGTACATAACAAAATTTAAAATTTTAACACAAACACACTCCATTCACAAACAATTAATCAAAATCTTTTCTCTTTATAATAGTAGTATAGATAAGTACAGATTTAATTTGTTATAAAAAAAAAAGATAAAGTTTTTAATTATAATAGTTTTTATATTCATTTTTTATGTTTAAAAAAAAGAATATTTTGAATGGTTCTACATTGTAAATTTCATTATTAAATAAAACATTTTATTATAAACCTTGTTTTTATTTTTATATTGAATTTAATACCGTGCCAAAGGTGTCAACCCTATGAGAATAGGTATAAATTTTTCATTTAGTCGGGAGTCAACCCTCTGTATTACTCTGTGCCCTTAATATCTATAAAAAACTTTTCTAACAGACTTATGAATTACACAAAATGTTAGACAATATTGTTGCCTAAATAGTTAGTAGAAAACATTTTGTCATGTAATGGAATATTTATGAATGCTATCGTGATAACCGAACAGTGTTTTCTCGATTTCACGTTCAGTGCCAACTTCGGATGTCAAAATATCCCCGTAATGCTGCCAATTGTAAGAAATAAATTATAAAATCTAACGGCAAATATACTTAAGCATATAGTTAGTAGAACATTTTTGTAATTTTTTGTTACATAAATAAGATATTAACATCCAAACTAAGTGAAATTACGAAGAAAGTCAAGTCGTTGTTATGTTTGTTTTCACCATTAAATCTTAGTTATTTTGTGTCAATATTATCATCATCTAAGAGATAAACGTATTCCCTAAAATCTAGGCGCCAAAATTTATGTAAAATTTTTACCATTATTTTTCTACCAATTTTTGAATATAGCCATAAAACCACTATAAAACCGCGCGCGTCTTTTGTTACGACTCACTCGAGCCGCCGGCTCTGCGGAGAGTGGTCACGTCGCTCTGGCGCAGGACCTGACCGCACGTAACCTTTGTGCCCATACGCAGTGCAAACCGTGTAGCGCGACCGACAATCTAGATACTTTGGTAAGTAAAATATGACTTTTTGTTGATAATGACGACGAACTATTTACTTTTTTAGTGACAACAACATAATATGTTTCAGAGTATGGGGAACAAAAAAAAGCAGTTTTTATCGAAAAAAAGAAAAAGACGAAATGTTGAAAATTTAAATAAAGCAAGGCCTAAAAGGCTGGTGGTACCTATAATTAATATAATGGTTATAAATTATAATATATGACAAGTTCTACTAAGGAGGTCGATTATTGCGAAATCGTAAAAAAAATTGCTGTTTCATATGTTTCAGTCCGTATGATCAAGGAGGACACGAAGAGGAAGAAAAACAAGAGCCCGTACTTTTTCATCTTCTTCAAAATGAAAACCATCCTGGTGATGGAATTGAATCCCAATCCCAACCAAAGAATCATTTCTCTTTATAACCCATTTGTTCATCTTTTCGTCTTTTTGAGATTGTGGGTGAACCGCTAGTCTCACAAACTTGGCTATGAGGTCTAATAAAAGCTAGTTAAATCTACCACAAAGTATTTCCAGTGACGGTTCTTCGTAGGTTACGTGGTTTTTTCCAATATTTCGCGAAGTACGTAAAACTTGAAAATTTCAATGTTTGGTAATATTAGGTCATATATGAAAAGCCACAGCTTGGCTCCTATGGTATCAATAGAGCTGCGATTGGTCGCACATTGTAGGTAATGTATGTAATTTAATACATATAGGTGTAGAAAACATTGTGAAAAATGCATAGTTTTAGTCCTGGAGCAAAAATTTCTAAAATTTCGCAATTTTTTCAGAAACTGCTACCTGCTGATGCTTTTAATTATGGCTTTTTTTCTGCAATGGAGTAACTTAGAGCAATTATTTTTCCTTTTTTGGATAGAAAACAATTGTAGATCTTACTCAAATGAAGTATTTACGAAATTAGCAAGGCCTTTTTAAATATTTTAATTGAATTTTTGTTGAAAATTTCACAAAATCAAAATTTATTTTCTAAAATTTTTGCTTTTATTTCCGTATGGATAAAAAATAACACGATTTTGTACTGTGCATTACAGACCAATATCATAACTCTCCAAATATGGCAAAAAAAATCGAATTGCAAGGTTTTTTTGGGCCCCAATTTCGTCTAAAGACTGCCAGAATTAAAACAGATGACGAATTTTTGTCATCAAAGATGGAATCGAAATTGGTGAAATTTTACAAGAAATGTATTTTACCAGAATTGGTAGATAGATGGTAGAGTCTATGTATGCCAATTAGAAACACATGTTTCTAATACAAATAATTTTATGTACCTATATCTATTATGAGTACTTTATTGTTATACTTCTCCATAATCCATAGGGCGCGGCGCTGCGTTATACACGAGTAAAGATACATTATTTGTATTTATTTCCAAACGAGACATGAAGAATGTCGAAAAAAAATTTCAATTACATAATAACAATACTTATGTTCTACATAGAAATAGGTCTGTAGCTAAAATCACATGAACTTCGAGTCTACTATTATATTAAATAGTGAAGTCTTATCATAAAAGTATCAAAATCATTTGTCTTCGCCGGCGCACGCTCATGTTCGTGGCTCAGTAGTTTCGTAAAATAACACGCTTCGATTTTGAGTTGCGTTGATTTGGGTGCGCCCTCTTAAGCCAGCACATTTAGACGTCACTGGAATTAAAAAAAATTAAATTTCGCGTTGCATTATTAGAAATAAACTAGTAAAATACTCGTAACTTCGTTTGCGTATATCTCGCTTTTTTTAAATCCTTTCTTAGTACACTCCTCGTCCTCGTCGTCGTCGGCGACGTAAGGAACCTATATTCAAAATTTGTAATCGATATACCATTTTAGATAGCCTAGGAAATAAGGAAGTTTTTCTAACTATTTGTACGATTCGCTCCATAGCTTTTTTATGCTAGACGACATTGTTACTTGTACTTGACATTGTTTTAGAATATTTTAGTCAGAATTTTTATTTCAATGGCTCAAAATTTTTAACTTTGATGTATTTTGTATAATGTAATGATGTTTTTAGATTAGCTGAAGTGTCAGGTATGACATGAAAGTTAAATGAAGAATGAAGGCCATAGGATAAGCAATTTTTTTAAATTTTATGTGAAATTCTGGGTAAACTTCAAAAAACCCGAATATCTCGAGAACCACTAGACTTCGCCCATACAATGGGGTGGTTTATTTTGTTGCTTATGAGCACCCCAATACACATGTTCCGGATATACGTCGAATTACCAGTATATAGATAAATAAAACGGAAATTTACGTGATCATACATTGATATTGCCTGACGGGTCGTTCGGTGCAACCTGCAGGCCAATTCTCGTAATGAAAACAGTTAATATCTAGTCTCAATCTTAGGCACTAGGCTCATAATATAAAACGAGCGAGATAACGTTGGTCAAAACTTCAGGTTATATTAAGGGATAATCGCGTTAATTCCCGTTTTAGTATCAATTCGATACAAAAATGGGATGAGAAGCTCGATGGCGTCGTCTCTGTGTGTCGCACTCTAATATGAACACGCAAATTAAGCGACGTCGACCCTAGCCAGCGTTTGGATGGGTTTCGTTATCTCGAGCTTCTCCGTGCTTCGGATGGCAAGTTAAGCCGTCGTCGGTCCCGGCTGTTGTCGATAGATGACAGTCGTCAAGCCAAGTCGGTGGCCTTAGGGCGGTTTAAAAACACCGGCCTCTGCCAATCCGCATTGGAACAGCGTGGCAGTGTACGCTCTAATCACCTTCGATTGAAAGGAGACCCGTATCCCAGCAGTGGGATGATTATGGGTTGATATTATGATATGAGTATCAATTCACTGAATATAAAGTGAGAGAGTAACGTCGTAAAGTCGATATTCTTTCAATAACACAGTGAGTTCGACAAATGATGCATTGACTAGATAGATAGATGATGAAGCAGCTGATATTGCAGTGGTCCTTTAGTAGAGTAAAGAACAGCAGAGATACGTAATAAGCCAGTCAACTCGAGTTAGACCCATAGCTGTTCACAATTCATAAAATGGATTACTTGAAAACGTGTCATGTGGCTTGAAGTACCGAAGAAGCAATATTTTTTGCGCACCTCATTTTTAGTCAGGACACGTAGACAATTTTTGTTGACTGAGTAACTCTATGTTCAGTTTGGGCGTAGACAAAACGCCGTAATTTTCTTACATAATTCAGTAGAATGAGGCCTTGTGGCTACACATGCTTTAGCCTTTTTGTTAAAATTGGTGTTGTCGTGAGTTGAATTTTTGCGACAAAGTTTTCAAAGTCTTTGATGTTTCACCATGTCCTTTGCTGCGTGTTGTATCTAATTTAGTACCCACGCTTTTGTTTTATACATCTCATAATAACCTTGAGATGAATACAGGCCTGGATTATTTAATTTCAGCTTAGTTTACACGTGATTCGGAACGGTGCCGGAGGCTTCCCTAATTTCACTAATTAGGTTTAAGTGATTGTAATTAAGTTAAAATTTTAAAGGACAAAGCTATTATGGTTGTCTTATTAGAAGAGCAGAAGTTTCTGAGTTTTGCACGAAACACAAATTATAATAGGTACTATTTATTAATGGAGCTTAAACGCGCACATAAACTTACTTATTTTTACACACGACGTTATGTGTTCAAAACGCGATATTTTACAATATACGAAGAATATTACAGATTATATAATGATGTAAGCAACAATTTTTGTAATATTCGTACTAATCAGAAACCATTCAACCAAAACCAAAGATGGCCGGTTTTGCTGACTATTAATTTTCAATATCCTGTACCAACGAAACTGTCTTCAGTGAAACTTTTAATTTACACAAACTAAAACATCCATAGTTAATACGGTTACGTAAATAGATTCAATCGGGCGTTAAATCGATGCTTTAAACTCGCAGAACCTAGTTTATTATGCTACACACTGCTGTGAAGGTAATAGAATAAGTTGTACTAATATTGTGCATCTTGAAGGTGTTGAAAACGATCGACCTCTAGAAGAAAAACAAAATGTAATAGTCTAGAAACTCATAATTAAAATCACAAAGATAATAGACGAAGTAGAAAGGTTTAACAATGACTTTTCTTATTAGAAATGTGACACACCAGGAATTTGTAACATTAGGCATAACAATAATATATAGAGAGATATCAAAAGATGTAAAATTTGATTTACGAACACGATCTTGTCTTAATGCTACGGAGAATATACGTGTTAATGCAATGTGGCCGGGTAGATTGTTGTAACGCCTAGTACTGCTTAAGAGAGGTAGGGCACAGCGGATAATCCGAATCCTCCTCCTCCTCAAATTGGAGCAGCCCATCTGGGGAAGGACCGACCTTACAGAAGATCGTAGCCAAATGGCATTGGGCTCGGCCATGCTGTGTTCCTATGGTGAGTAAGGAGCTCTCCAGAGCTCCACTTGGGGGGTTGGGAGGGTTGGCAACGCGTGAGTGAATCCCCCGGTATTGAAAGCGTCTATAGTTAGTAGTTAGTTTAGTATGCTTGTAAAAATACTACTTACTTACTCGAACTTATGAAAATACTTGAGGGTAAAGACAAGATCTTCACGTATACGTACATGTTTTTAATGAGCCAACACGACTCAAATCTTCGCCTGCTAATGTAGCCCCATTACAATACTTTTGAGATTGTAAAGATTTCAGTTCTAAAAGGTAGTATGTATTTTAGAAGTCAAGGAAATTTATGTAAACGTCTCCACCGCCGCCGTCATCTAAATTAAAGACTCCCAAAACCACTTTAAGGAACACTACTCTATTATTAGGCAACTTTAGATGTTTTAATTAATCCACAAGAAAGGAAACATGGATGTATTTGTCACAAATAGAAAGAGAAGCGCTACTATTTATAATTTATATGATAATACTAGTGAAACCCGTGCAACTTCGTTTGCGTGTATTTATTTGTGCACAGTAGCGCCATCTATATCAGATTTTTGATCAAATCCAACGAGAATCGCGTACTTTTCGGGATAAAAAGTACCCTATGTGTTAATCCAAGGTATCAGCTATGTAGCTGATACCTTGGATTAACACATAGCTTAGTATGTACTAAGCTACAGCTACATAATATCATAAATATAGGCCCAGCTATTTGAGCGTGAAGAAGTAACAAACATACACATAACTTTCGCCTTTATAATATTAGTAGGATTCAGTAAATATGTGTTTATAGTCGGGAATCGCATTCTTATGAATGTACAAAATTGAGCTGCAAAATATGATATAGTGTTGTTTAAGTAGGTATTACGGAAGTAAATACTTTTTGAAAATAATATTAATTTAATATGTGTCATATTGTCGTATATTTTACTGTCCATTGTTCAATTATAATATTTTCCTGTATTGTACGAATTTTTATTTTAAATTATATTTTAAATTTTACTTTGAGCTTTCTAGTTTCCACTTCTCCCCTTTATTTCTTTTATAGTAATTGCCTTATACGGTATACTAACATTTACAGTCAGTACACAATCTGTCTGTGAATTATTAATCTTATACAATTCGTCAATCTAACATTTCGAAATGATATTACAAATGATCTTATTGTCTTGTTTGTACCTATCTCAGAAATCGTGTCTTTATTTATTACCGAGGGCCTTTATGACCCTACAAATGGGATTTGGGGTAATAAAGAGCTAATAATGGTGTAATATCGAACAATAATTTAGTAACATCGCTTGCGTTATGATGTTTAAGATTAAGTTCTTGGCTATTGTTTGAGTTAATTAGCTTCCTACGTGAACACACGTACAATAAAATCTAGGACCGTACCTTTTCCTTTATTTAATAGCGTAATGGAAACCGGTTTATCGACTGGTCCCTTGTTTAAATCCTGCTGTGAATATTATGTATCACTAAATTCGTTTTTAGGATTTATAAATCTATACACATAACAGCCAAAAAATGTTTGAGGGAGGCCTATGTCCAGCAGTGGACTTCTTGTGGCTGAGATGATGATGTTATATAATATCTATGCCTGTGATTCCGTCTTCTTGGACGGCCTTTAAGGACGTATTATTTTGATGATATTGTGAAGAAGCGTGTCTCAGATCCGTGACAAGAAAGGGAGGTGGTCGCTATTTGTCGGAGGAATCGAACCTCGTGACTTGCGTCACCTAGTTCTCCCTGATAACCTCAGCGGGATAACAGAAGGGTGTCTATGTGCCTATGTGAGACTAGGGTTTCAGGAACAAAATTAGTACTTACTACAACAAAATAACAAAGCTTTTAGCTAAGTTATTTAAAAACGCAGGTATTTACATTAAAAATACACAAAGTGGCATAAAGCATGTCGTAATTAAAAATTAAAATATTAAAACAACACAGTTCAGTAAAATGTTGCGGAAAATTTAATTTTTGAATGCGCATCTTAAATGGCACATTACGTATGTGCATATGCTTGTTTGAAAAATAAAATACATGTTCAGGTCGTTGCTTCAGCTGTATTATTCGAAGAATTAAAAAGTAAAAGTAAAAATTCGAAACTTTTATTTGGAGAGTAGGTCTTCACAAACACTTTTTCTCGTAAAAGATTACATTTCAATAATATTTTTGTGTAATTAATCTACTCTATAAACTACTACCATTACGGAAAGAAAAGTAAAATTACCAAAGTAAAAGAAATGGCGAAAGATAACAAGTTACGGCCTTTTTCGTCATTTATTTTTTATTAATTAAAAAAAAAATAAACAAATTAAAACGTACATGAATAGAGCTAGAGCAGTTGGCAGCAGAGGCAGGTTTTATGTCCCTGGATGCACGTGCGGACTTCGACTTTATAACTTCTTGCTGAATCTTCTCAAGGGGGTTACTACCCCCGTGTGATCGAACCCTGTATTAGGATTTTGGGACGGTACAGTGGTCGGCACATTCTTTACTTCACGCCGGTGATATCAATGTTATATACATTGATGGTTACAAGAGTCGATAGGCAGTTTGGTTACATCAACTACATAAACTTGATTGAAACCTCAGTTACGCTGCTGCTGTTCTATTCATCGTTTTGAGCTGTAGAATTCTTTAACTCCGATTACTTGTCGCTACGAACCAATCTGAACATCACTGTCGTTAACGACAAAACTGCTTTTGGAAGCGGTAGTTGACAAACCTGGTGAATTTAGATCTACGAGCGAACAAGTGTGAACCGCGCTTTGGGCACAAGTTGAATATAGCGTATTAACTTTTTTTTTATACCACAAAGGTGGCAAACAAGCATACGGCCTGTTGGTAAGCATCACCGTCGCCTATAGACGCTGCAATACCGGGGGTACCACTCACGCGTTGCCAACCCTCCCAACCCCTCCAAGTGGAACTGGTTTGCATTTACAAAAAGAAATACTGTGGTGGAAACGTAAGGTGGACCAATGCAGTATAATGTACTTCAAACAGCTGCAATAGTATGGTTACCTACTTTGGAAGTGCCACAAAGTGTACAAAGTTTTGTTGCGATAACCGGAAAACTTTGTGTTATTGACTGCCAACGTTTGAATCTAGACATAACTTATAAACTTCACGATGTTAGACCACTAGAAACTTCCAGGATAGATTCTGGATTGGCGTTATCGTGAATACTATTATATTATCGTTCTAACAAACATAGGTTTTTGATCACACAAATCAACGCTATAATATAATATTCACAAATAAAAACTTCCAATCGTTCATCAATGTGGAGATATACGCAACGGATTGGATTTTTATGAAAGAGTCATACGCGTTTGCTGATGAGCTGATGGTAAGCGATTACCGCCGTTTATGGAGACATCAGGGGACTCATGGAGCTGATGCTGATCTTCTAACAGGATAAAAGAAGGCTATTAGATAGGAGAAGATTTCGAGTCTCGGCCTTGGTTTTCCGTTTTGTAAATAACCAATAGGTTATAATATTTAGGAAAAATCCAAGTCCATAAGATTTTTGAAGTTCAGGTCTAAAGCTCTGGATATAGAAATGCAATGCAGAGATATTTTATTTCAATAAAGACAATGAATACGGTTGGATTTTTCAGAATTCCCAAGGGAACGTGTACAACTTGATTGCGCAGGTATATATCGACGTAAATAGCTAACAATAAAAGCGAAACGTTCCCTATAACCAGACAATATAATATAGATTTGTGGTCAATATCAAAGATGGCTCGTAACGTTACCACCTTTATCACGTCATATAATCCTTGAGTAGGGCATAAAATGTTACAATTCATGTTCAATATCCAAGCGATAATGTTTTAAGGTATCATGTTCGAAATACTTTGCAGTTTATTGGTTTTTTTAGTTACGACCTCGTTCGCAAAATTTCTTCTTTGTGATTCATTGTAAGGTCTTCAAAACCTTCACATTATAATGCTAGCTTCATAATCCAACTCCTACAAGACCGTCTGAGAGCTGTTTACACAACACGTTTCAGCACTGATTTTTAAATTTAGCTCGATCGGGAAAGTATCACGTTCTCTGTACATAATTCTTATCGCCTTTTTTTATTCATTTATTAATTACATGCAATAGAAATTATTTATTTTCTAGCAATTTGAAGCCGCAAAAGGTTTCTTTCAGTTATTGAGAGATTCGGAAGCTGATCATCTTTTCTATTCCTTTTTTCCGGCCCTAACTCGCAAAGGTGAACCGAGTCGAAGTTAGAAAACAATCGAAAAGTTATACGAAGTAAGTCGAAGTGCCCTCTATTTTCTTTTATTCATCTAACTGCGGTCAACTCAGCGATTAATGTAGATTCGGGATTAATATGCATTCAAAATCAGCAGGTCTATTCTCGCTCGTTTTATATCTTGTATAATAAGATACAAAGGCGCTGACCCCACTGCGCGCGGTCTAGCAGCGGTCAGAGTTCCGAGTTCTGCGTTCCGCGTTCACTGTACCTATATGCTGGCTTAAAATCTTACACACCATAAGCAGTCGGACAAAGTACGGCGGACGGCAGAACTCGCAGTGGGGTCGGCGCCTTAAGATTGAGATAACATTTTAACTGTTTTTATTTCTAGACCCGCTGAACTGTTCTTGATTTCAAAGCAAAAGGTTCTGACGTGACTAAAATCTAAGTAAATCTTGCTATAAATAAAAAATCAGCTTAGTTTTTTCTACTTATTTATCCCGTTCTATTTTATCTCGGCGCTGCGGTGAGACGATAACACTTCAGACCGTTTTATAACCGAAATAAGCCTAGGATTAGCCATTCCGAGGCTTCAGTCAAGTAAGTTTTGGCAGCTATCCAAAATTTAACCGAAATCACATATCCGATACTTCCGCTGGTATATCGCTTAGTTAGTTTAACCCCTATAAAAGAGATTACTCTTAGTTGAAAGTTTTATATATCTTCTTTCTTTTTTACATACAATTTACTTTGACTTTATCATGAATTAGAATCGAACTTGGCACGGCAAGGCCACGACTCTTAGCTTAGCGGTAAACGTCGCCGCTTTGTCATGGCATTGGTATCGCAACAGATCCACATATTCTTTGGCTATATTTTTTTCCTTTTCCGCGTCCTGCATCGCGAATACCCTATAAAATCGTTTATTTATGGGTATAAAATATTATACCTTTAACATACAGAAACACTTAGACGTGACAACGTGTGCGGGATTCGAACCCGTCTTATATCGAAGGTAATGCTACTACCAAACTACCAATTACCTACGCCACCGCTACCGCGTTCAGAAATCTCCGGCACCCCGAATGCGGGCCGAGACAAGTCCACCACACATTCCCACCGCTGTGTATCCTGTATAGCCAGGATCAACAACAGCGACCTCAGATTGACAATAAGCAATGAAGTCTTATTGACGTCCTGGGGGAGAAACTACAGCTGTCTTGGAACTCACATCGAATTTAATCAGAAAGATAATATACGAAGTAGGAAGTATTGAAAGGACTAGCCCGAATGTGGGTCAGAACATCCAATGAAGATGACCAACATACAAAATCTATATTAAGTTGAATTGGAACAAACATAGTTCGTCCGAATACAAAATGTAGACGACCACATACATTCATTATGGAAACAATTTCGTAAGGCCGTTGGGAAATCAACAACTTAGCACCTTAGGCATATTTAATAATAACAAACCCTCTTTTCAATTTGTATTTTATACTTTGAAATACAATATTTGACATCGGAGAGATGAGATAATGTCAAAGCATTAGAATTGGTTTTGCCTATGTAATATTATTTTCTTTCACACTTGACAGAATGTCTCTCGTGACTTTTATAACAAGTTTAAACGTGCTGATAGACTTGAGCATTCACTTGTAACAGAACATCGAGCATTCGCCGCTGAACAACGAGCTGAGCCGAGCATAGAGCCAAATATTGCTACGAACATCATGATCGTTCTAGCGAACGCTCGAAAAATAGATAATGGTGGCAAACTAAATCTAGAATGCTCGCCAGAACGCTCGATAGAATGCTCGCTAAAATGTTCTCGTAATTTTTCTGTGATGTAACATTCGCAAGAATGCTCATTACAAGTGAATGCTCAAGTCTATCAGCACCTTAAAACATTGGGTTGGAAACGAGGTTTAAAACAGTTTAATAGTTTAGACAAGACGTATCAGTTACATTGAATTTGTTAAAAAAAACCTCATGTCTGTAGTGTAGGTATTTAATAAATAAATAATAAAATATATATAAATAAATATTGTATTACTTGGTCGTCCAAACAAAAATAAGAATAAAAATATTTATTTTTCAAGTTGATTAACACGAAATATATTTTTTATCTTGTATTTATTTACACTTTGTAGAGATCTAAGCAGTTTTCTTTGTACAGGATGTTGGACAATTGGGGCGCGATAATGGTGCTATACTCGTGCCAAAAACTTCTCAGGACATAACCAATGATGTAATAAGATGTAGATTGGCTACTCACTTAAAATAAAAACGATTAACTTATAAATCTTGAAAATCTTTGGTCCTTTTCATCAAAATGTCAATTGGAGTAGTAGAACAAATTATAAAACGAGACACGCACTCACAGAATATTATTGTGAAGCATCAATGCGTTTCGTTCGGTAAGTGAGAATGTCCGGAAGCCCAACTCTTTTCTCTGATGATGCTGATAATGCTGATGGTAATAGACGGCCGCAACCACTTTTCATCAGATGGCCAGACGCTTGCTTGTTTGTAAAATATCATTAATTGTAAGTATTCTCGGATTGCTTGTAATATCTTAATATTTTTTTAATATAACGTCATTTATTATAACAACGTTTTCGAGGATAACATTAAGAATATTCTCAGATAATCTATTTCCCAAGGGCAACCTAAGATAAAAGCGAAAAGCTATGTTTATTATAAAATAATTTATCTCAACTTTCTTCATAAGAGAATAAAACCGGGCAAGTACGTGTGGGTCACGCACAATGTAGGGTTCCGTATTGGCTACGCATTTCTTGTTTGCAAATGAGTACAATGCCATATTCTATGACATTTGTAGGTTTTCGTCAAAGAAATTTTACTTCAAAAGTTCGTCGGCTATTACTCGGTAACTAGTAGTGCCTACTTAACCGTTATAGTTTTCCTTATAGGTTTACTATATGGACTACTACCATGAATTATTTCAAATTTCTAAACACAAGACTTTCGGAGACACCCCTAATGTCTGGGGGTTCAAAAAAAAAACCCACTTTACATGTTCTACCACTTTGTTAGCTTTGTTAGCATTGTTAATATGCGTATACATACCAAATTACAGCTTTCTAGTATTAAGCGCTAAACCGTGACGCTAAGACTAAACGCTAGACTGTGGACGGACAGATACGGACATGGCGAAACTATAAGGGTTGTTTGTTTGTACTACGGAACCCTAAAAAGGAATGGGAAACTCGACTTTGAATCTCGGAGGGTATATTACTGGAAGTTTACGTGAAAAACTTGCCCTAAAATATCGGATATACTTGGAAACTAAAAGTAGGTTCAATAACCTCTATTTAAGCAGCAGGCCGCACCGGTACGATCTGTTCTGCTTAGTCCTCGAGGGTTTGATTCTGTATTTTGGAGTAACTGCGGTAGTTCACGATTCACGAACCACCAAAGTTAAGCAACTACACTTCAGCGAATACTTGGATGACTTTAAAAATCTCCAGCTTCTCTGTGCTTCGGAGGGCACGATAAATCGGTCCCGACTGTTCTCGATAGATAATAGTCGTTAAGTCAAGTCATTTGACGATCAGGTGGCTGGAAAACACTGCTGCTATGCTCAGTTGATAGTTGTGGGAAATACACGAAAAAAGTAACGGCATTAGTAATAGATTTGAATACGGCTTACTAGATACTGATGTAACAGTTAGTGTGTATGTTAGATAGAATTTTAAGATTTATACAAAGAAACGTTTAAAGTAATATTTACTAAGAGTAAAAGCATTTAAATAATTTTACTTCAAAGTTTGCATTTCTGAGCAGATTTTCAGATAAAATCCGCTAAAATCTGGATATAACCGGCTGTAACCGGAAAAATCCGCGTTGAACTGGCTAACAATAGTAGCTAACATTTCATTGTGTAGAGCTTAAACGGCTTTTTGTGTTTTGCTTAAAGAGTGAAAGCTTTTTTACCTCAATATTCATATTTTATATTAGTTTATGAATTACTTACATGTATTTTTTTATACACAAGGCAATGATGTTTCCCTGGCTAGTATTTGGATGCGTTTCTGTAATCTTAAAAATTTTTTTTTTTGGTTTACCTCCCATGTAAAGTGGGGTTTTTTTTTTCAACGTCCATCCAAGCGTAATTACCGACGAACTTTTAAAATAAACATTATTCGGTGAAAACGTGCAAATATCACAATATGACATTCTAATAATCTTCAAATAAATAGTAGCAAATACCGAACCCTACAACTGTTCGTGGCCTGACACGCACTTGTCCAGTTTTTGTATAAAGTTTTCAAAAATTTCCAGGAAGAACAAAATTAGCTATATCTATATTATTATCGAAGAGATTGGGGTGTTTTGTAAAGAATATTGCGTCTTAAAATGTAATTTCTTCAGTAATGACATTTTCATTTTATTGCCCTCCTGCCTCGTGTTGTGGCAATATTGTCTCGTACAAAAAAGTAGAATCACACTTTATATTAAAGTGGGGTACTAAAAACTTTATATCCACTAAGTTGGGATTTGTGGACGTTCATATACACTTATGTTCTGTTTAGCTTGAGCTGGATAAGCCATAGCTTAAAAATATCATTTTTTGAAGAAACTTCTTTACTGTATTATGGCGACAGAAGTAATTAACCATTTGTACGGAGATTTTCTAACTAACTAAGCGTAACATGCGCTACTTCGTGTGCGTGTATACCGCTTTCTCGTGATCATTTTTGAGAAAATCCTTTCTTATCGGAGGCCTAATACAGCACACCACTCTGATGAAAAGAGCGCACCCTCCAAATTTCAGGTCTGTACGATCAGCAGTTTAGCATGTGTTGATCCATAGTCGGTCAGTCAACATTCAGATTTGTGGATAGATGTATATTAAATTAACAAACCCGAATTTAGTGATAATGCTGTCAGTTTTTAAACTAAGTATCAGTCAGTTTACAAAACTGATTCCATATCCACTGGACTCTTACCTAAAAAAACTGGTATATAAACCTTGCAGGTAACTTCTAAGATTGTAATTTATATACTCCGTATCCACATTATCCCACAAGGAAGCGTAATATAGGTGGCAGCTTAGGTAGCAGTTAAATGAAAAATTACGCTCTGTGACCGCGCGACCGTATAAACCCTTTTTCTGAAAAATTCACATAGTTTATCAGCATTTAAGCCTTTACGCATATATTTCTTTCGTAATTATGATATATAAGATATTATCTGCGACTCAAGGTTCATAATTCTGTTTTATTAAAGGTTTATTAACTTTTTGAATGTAGAGCATTAATGAAATATTTTATAAGAGAAAGGTAAATAGACCTCCAGGTCTGCTTTGTACAAGTGTTTAGAAATGACGGGTAGATCAGTGAGATGAGAAATTGATTACTCAGGGGCTCCGAACATATAAGAGTGGAGAAACCCAATTTTTGTATATCGTGTTTGTAGCAGCTGACCTGGGCACGAAGTCTATTAAATGATTTTGCAGACCTACTAGGTTACTCTGCATAGCAATCGCGATTTTAATTTCAATTCTGTATAAGTTTAAATGCAAAATTAACAGCAAATTCTAATCCGTACCCTTGAAATTTTATTTGGTTGGCATACAATCCAATTTCATTTAGTTTAGTATTTAGTTAGCGCTGTAAAGTAAAATTAACAATCCAATCCGATCGTGCTGAATTATCTCCAAGAGTAAGGGGGCTGATGCGAATTCTCTGAACAAAAATCTCATCCTACACACTAATACCATCATAAACTAGTTTCCTTTCCACTGAACCGTCTAAGCGTAGATTAATACCGTAAACTTATTAATTGCATTCAGTGTACACAATACATTAGTTAGGAATCACCGCGTCACCGACACAGTTACGAAGTTTGATTATAATCCCGACGAAATCTCGCTAGTTTAATAATACTCCCATTTTGGTTGCTGCATTAGGTGTAGATTATGATGAAAATGAAAAAAATGAAAAATGTTTATTCAATCAAAAGAAAGGTAACAACATTGTGGCTGGAGCCTCCATTTAAGTACGTAATGTACTTGTGTTTGGAATATCCGCTCTTCCTAAGTAGACTTAAATTAAATTATGCAAGTTGATTAGGTCTAAGGTTTCAACATTAATTAATAATACAATTAATATTATACTAAGAAAATAGAAAAAGACAAAAAAGAAGGCAAAATATTAAATGCATGCTTGCTTCTCTCGAGTGTAAGTCGGTCGGTAGTTTGTAGTTATTAAGATTAATATGTACAGTGTAAGTGATTAGTGTCATCTCATTTAGTAAGTAATAATAAGTACTTTACGTAGTCCTAATTCGCAATAAGTTGATAAGTATATATTTGTTTGCATTTATATTACTACTTATAAATGCTTAAATATCTTTTTAAAATGTTTTCGTTGTAAAAGTTATATATTAGTTACTATTTAGATCAAATCTTTAGTTTAATGTTTTAAGTAGATGTGTGTATGGTTGATTCGACTTCTTCAATCTTTATTGCTTCATTTGGTGTATATAATGATCATAATCTTTATTGTTTCATTTCGTGTACTTAGATGTCGTCACTAGTTTTAAAAGCTCACAAAATGTGCCCTGCATGGGCGCTGCAATTTAATTTGTTTTACAATTCTATTAAAATAAAATTACTTAATTCAAATATTTTATTCAAATTTTTCTAATAATACTTCCAAATACTTTAATTCATTTTCATATTACAAAATTAACACATTAAATCAATACGACCTCCTCCGTGGCGTAATTTTTACCACGCCGGATCGCCACCCAGGGGGTCCCGGGTTGCAATCACGGTCGGGTCATGATGAAAAACGAACTTTTTCCGATTGGCCTCGGGTCTTGGAATGTTTATCTATATATGTATTTGTTATAAAATATAGTATCCTTGAGTTAGTATCTCATAACACAAGTTTCGATTGGGGCTAGTTCAATCTGTGTGATTTGTCAAAAAATAAAAATAAAGATTACTAATAAATGTTCTCTCTCACCACAAGCATTCGCCTGTGATTTATGAACTGCTCCGTATTCTTATTAGGATTCTTTTTTGTCAGCTTCATGCAATCAATGTTGTTTTCATGTTACCTGAATTTGATAAGCTCGATAGAGTCGACGTGTCTAATATGAACACGCAAGTTAAGCGACGTCCACCCTAGCCAGTGTTTAGATGGGTTTCATTATCTCGAGCTTCTCCGTGCTTCGGAAGGCACGTTAAGACGTCTCGGTCCCGGCTCCAGCCTCTGCTAATCCGCATTGGAGCAGCGTGGCAGAGTACGCTCTAATCACCTTCGATTGAAGCGTGATCCGTATCCCTGCAGTGGGATGATTATGGGTTGAAATGATGAAAACATTTCTGACTACCTGGGTAACGTGCCCTTAGACACGGAGTTGAGAACATTTTGAATTTCTCTGGGTTTGATCAGTTTTTTTTCCTAAGGATAGGGACTTAAATAATTAGATGATTTGCTATTAAAGAATTTTATTATGAGTTAGTTTAATTCACTGTCCGATTCGGGAGTAACACAATCTACTGGTCATAACTTACGGAGGGTAGGCAGAGGTTAGAAGACAAGATAATAGCGGGTACATCCCCTATCCCTCTTTAGCATATAAATAATCAAGATCGCAAAAAGGGACGGCTGACGATGTAAAAAGAGGAAGGTAGGATAAAGTCAATTAAATAAAGCGTTTATTTAAGCGCTTTGAGCTTTTGTACAAAGACTTTTGACTGAACTTTGTCTGCTGCCAGATATTTCAAAATCAAAATATTTTTATTTATATTTTTATTCAAATAGGCATATTACAAGCACTTTCGAATCGTCACTTTTTTTTTCCCTACCACCAGTTCAGACGACAGATTTGTGCTAAATTTGTTATGATTATGATTTTTTTGGGCTAACAAGTAAGCGAATCACCTGCGGGCTAATTTTTATTTGTTAGCAAAAACCGATTCTATTTCGATTCAAAAACACTCGCTGTCCCGTTCAGCTCCTATTTTGTGAGACAGCGATTGAATTTGATAATCCGCTCAAAAAAAATCGGAGCAGCCCACCTGGGGAAGAACCTCCACCTTGCAGAAGATCGTAGCCAAATAACATTGGTATATGCCATGTTGTGTTCCTACGGTGAATAAGGTCTCCAGAGCTCCACGTGGGGGGTTGGGAGGGTTGGCAACGCGTGAGTGTTACCTCCGGTATTGCAAGCGTCCATAGGCTACGGTGACGGCTTACCATCAGGCCGGCCGTTTGCTTGTTTGCCACCTTTGTGATATATAAAAAAACTTGAATCGATATATAATCGGTATTTGTTACGAGAATAAAGGGTCTGATTGAAAGTGGTTACCGCCGCGTATAATTAGTAATACCAGATGAGCCACTAATTAAATGTATAAATATATAGGGACAATTTATACAGATTGAGCTAGCCCCAAAGTAAGCTCGAAACTTGTGTTATGGGATACTAACTCAACGTTATTATATTTTATAACAAATACATATATAGATAAACATCCAAGACCCGAGGCCAATCAGAAAAAGTTCGTTTTTCATCATGACCCGACCGGGGATCGAACCCGGAACCTCCTGGGTGACGGTCTGGCGTGGTAACCATTACGCCACGGAGGTCGCCAATTGCCTGCTACAAGGATTTATCTCGACCTTCTCTGTGCTTCGGAGGGTAAGTCCTCGGTCGCGGCTGTGGTCGATGTACGAGTATGACAATTGTTAAGCAAAGTCGGTGGTCTTCAGGTGGATTGAACAGCCCCCTTACTCTTGAAGATAATTCCGCACAATCGCCATTGGATTGTTAATTTTAGGTACTTTTTACAGCTAAACTAGCGCTAACTAAATGAAATCGGATTGTATGCTAACGAAATAGTTAGTAAAGTATAAAATTTCAATGGTACGAATTAGGATTTGCTGTTAATTTTGCATTTGAAATTATACAGAATTCAAATTAAAATCGCGATTGCTATGCAGAGTAACCTAGCTGATCTCTGCCAATCCGTATTGGAGCAGCGTCGCAGAGGACGCTCTTTTCTCTTTTGATTGAAGGTAGACCTATGTCCTTGCAGTGGGATGATTATTATGGGTCGATATGACGATAATCACCTGTGTGTTTTCCATATTAAGGAAAGCTAAACATTATCTATATTAATCCTAACTAATATTATAAATGAGAAAGTGAGTTTGTTTGTTTGTTATTCCTTCATGGCTTAACTAATCAGCCGATCATTATGAAAATTTGTATTATATTGTCACGGGTACAGAGCCCAACATAGGCTTTTTATCCCGTGAAAGTATATCATTCCAATGGGAAAATATTTTTTCTACTATAGAAGGCGCTGTATCGGCCAACAGATGGCGCCACAAGTCGCGCTATGGGTTGTTTTGTTGTCAAACGAGATCTATGTCATAAAATTAACGCGAGTGGAGCCGCGAGATAAAGCTAGTAATATTATAAAGAGGAAAGATTTTGGATTTTTGTTTGCATCAAATTAACTCAAAAATTACTGGACGATTTTAAAAATTCTTTCGCCGTTGGGAAGGTCCATTACCTTTTTTTTAAGGGATCCTTAGCAAATACTATAGACGAGTAATACGCACAGGTCTTGACGTTTCTCATACAATGACTTGGCAACCTCCGTTCACCTCATGCCGCTAGAGGCGCTATAACATTTTGCATACAAAAGTTTTGAAATCGTTCACCTCATGCCGCCCTCATGCCGTAGGGGCGCTAGTGTCGCGTCTTGCCCGAATTCTTCCGAAGCTGTACGTATTACTCGTCTATAGTATTTGTCCTTAGTATCCTTGCGAAGCTGGGCGCAACTCCAGGTAATTTTTACATAGAGAAATATTTTTGTTATACATTATATTACCGTACGTATACTTACACAGAGATTGTGCGTTGTCGTGCCTATAAGTCGCTGTTTACATACTAAAGCGTTTTTACTATGCCCCAACTTGAATTGTTGACGCTTCGCTACATTATTGAAACTGTGTTTGTAGGATTTATTGGGGTTTCACTTATGTTTATTGGGAAGGTAATACGTTGTAATCCAGTTTGCTTTTGTGTGGTTTACTTAGGGATTTAGTGTTATATTGTTTCCATTTTGTAAAAGCTTTGTATTTAATTAGTGATCCCTATCAGCTTATTTTTCTTACGCCACTTTGTATTACACGAAGAAACGTAGCCAAGTAAATGTTGTAGAACAAAAGAATTATTTTTTGTTAATAGGTAAGCATATCGTTACGAAACTAAAATAATAATTATTCATAAATAAAAATTCTATTAAATCTTTTTATGTTTTCAGAAAACTTGGTTTGTAATCTATGGGCCAAACTGTCAAAAACTGAATTAAGTACTATTTAAATTTGAATAATTAACTAGACTTAAGTATTAATAAGAAAATTTAATTACTACTGATAAATGGCTGATAAATGATAGGGCGAAATGGAAAAATCTTACATACTGTACCGAACGATGATAAGGATAAGAAGAAGAAGACTTAAGTCTAAGGTTAACGTGAAATTAAAATTAACAAAATAACTGATAACTCTACATTTTTAAATAATGAAAAAAAAAATACAATATACTTACTCAAAGAGAAATTATATTACTTTACTCAATGTGAGGCCATGCTTCAGATTTTATACGTATTAAGTTATATTTTACAATCCTAGGGTTAACAGTGACCCCATTGACAAACGACTCCGACACATTAGTAACAGGGGGGAGCGGGGGGCAACGATTAGGACCCGCAGTGGACAGCCAAAATCCTGTACAAGCGAAACTTGGGCAATTTGTTGAACGACCGCAATCCCCAACAAAAATTGAACCAATTATCACTGTACGGAATAAGATTGTCCTGGAAACGGCAATTATAATAGAAAAAGAAATTCTTTCTTTCAAAAAATATAAAATAAAGGCTAAGAGATGACTTCGCTCAAGGAATTTCTATTGCCATAGCGAGATAACGTTGGAAGCGTTTTGTGTATCTTGATCTTGTCACAGGGACTTCACTTAAATTTTTCTTATTAGTTTTAATTGTGTTTTGTTAGTTTGAATTCCTCAAAACCATTTTTAAAGTTAATGACACATTATATTACGGCTGTCATTGAAGTTAAAGAAGAAAAATGAGATAGTTCGAGACATAATTAAGAATTATACTAGTTTTCATAAAGTGTATATACCAGAGGAGTCACCGATATGAAGCGATGCAGGCTTTTAAAATAAGCGCCTGTTGATTTGGAAAATTATTTGTGGACAGTTTTTGTTGAGGGTATAACAAGTATATACTTTAATAATACTATATAAAAGTAGGTAGAATTATAACATAATTCTCCAGTGTACCCTTTGTACAAAACATGTAAAGAATTCCAAAATGTTATTACAATTACACAGACATAACATGTGACCTTAAAATTAGACCCTTCGACAAAACAACGTTTTTCTATACAAATATAAAATTTCACGAGCACATTCCCTTTTGGCTTACGACCTGACCAACCTATGTAATTCTCATTTCATATTTTCAGCGTCCTTGGCACAGACTAGAGCAACGATTCTCAAAAGCTAAAAAGTAGCCCTTGACGCACCTTGTTTTTTTCTCCGAAATTTACGATTAAATTGCTGTGAGCTGTGACACGCTGGGCGGTTGTCAAAAATGTACAACCGTGCCATGCGCCGCACGTTCGACACTGTTGAATGGATCACAATGGAAGCTTGTAGACGTGGTAGCTTGTTGGAGTGGTCTGATCTCAGCAAGGGGCAAACATTTATGTGATGATATTCTTATTTGATCACTCTGGATATTAACTACAACGGTCATATTTAAATTAAAAGATTACATTTAATGGATAATTAGAGTGCGAGTTATAATAAATACGATACGGTATGAAATAGTTAGCATTTCGTATAGGTTAGTGCAACCGTTTCATCCATAAAAACAATCATAAATAGATACAAAGGTTTTTAGTGTCTCCAAAAAGGTTGAGAGCCGATGGACCAGGCTGTTTATTGTACAAAATAATGTTTATTGCATTCATTTAAATAATTTTATGCCGTCCGTTGAAACGACTGTTATTATAATTGGATAAATGATAACATCTTTATTAATTTTTACGGCCACTGAAAATAGTAAAGAAGATTTGACTACTTTGCCATATTATTACGTTAAAAATGTTGATTTTTAAGTAACACGCAATTTTTTAAGTGAAAACTTCTTTAGCGGCGCTTCGAACTTTTTTAGATGGTGAAAAAATGTTAAACTCGCTTCAGATCGTCAGATCCTGATCGAAAAAGCGTAGAAAATAGCGCGATTCAGAAACTGCACAGCGCCATCTATTGAATATTTTTCTGAAGTGAAAACTTCTTTAGCGGCGCTTGGCACTTTTTTTAGATGGGTAAAAAATAAAATAAAACGGATGGAGAGGACGGTTGATGTTTAAGTTTTCACTTCTGCCGGCACTCACGGAGAACCCGCAACCCGTTCTTTTTTAGGGTCCCCCCCCCTCTATCTCCGAAAGTCTTATGTTTAGAAATTTGAAAAAATACATGGTAGTAGTCCATATGCTGAACCTTCAACGAAAACTATAACGGTTAAGTAGGCTCAACTAGTTACCGAGTAATAGCCGACGAACTTATAAAATAAAATTTCTTTGATGAAAACTTACAAATGTGATGGAATTTGATGTTGGACTCAAATGAAGGCAAGCAAAGCACAGCAAATACGGAACTCTACATTGTGCGTAGCCCGACACGTACTTGCCCGTTTTTTTTTTCATCGATGATGACCATCATTTGGCAATGTTGACGCTTTCACCATGAACAGAGATTATGTTCTTAGTATCTTCTTCATGGTTGTGATCAACCAAGGTTTGAGCTGTTTTGTCACTGTCCCTCTTCTATATCCTCAAGAACATTGTCAAAACAACATAAATGTTTATTAGTAGAGGAATAAATGTTTATCTTGAGAAAGATTTAAATTCGCAGCCCTTGAGTTAAAGTAGTAGATCACGAACTTACCACGCTGTCTATAGTCTTTATATAAAAGTTTACTCTAGTTTATTTGAAATCCCCACAACAGGCGATAACAGTGTCGATCAGGCTTTTCTTTTAAGATTCTACGAAGCGCGAACCTAACGTCTTTCGATTAGCAAACATTTTATAAAGGAATTGCTGGATTTTATATTTAATCCGTTCTGACGGTCTTTTAAAAAAATATTAAGAATTTCTTTCAATATTATTAGGTGATGGCTTGGATATTTTTATACACTTTATTAGATATTTGTTAGATTACAAATGTGTAAAAATCTAAGGTATACTAATATTATAAAGAGGAAAGATTAATTGTATTTTTGTTTGTAACGAATAAACGAACTTTTTTATACCACAAAGGTGGCAAACAAGCATACGGCCTGTCTGATGGTAAGCCGTCACCGTAGCCTATAGACGCTTGCAATACCGGGGGTATCACTCGCGCGTTGCCAACCCTCCTAAAATATTTGGCTACTAATTACTGGACCGATTTCAAAAATTCTTTCACCGTTTGGGAAGGTAAATTACCCCCGGGTACAGGATATTCTATTTCACGAAAAGCAATTGGCAGGTCGCTGCCAGCAGGTCATATTGGAGACGTTTGAGGGAGGCCTATGACCCGCAGTGGACTTCTTGTGGCTGAGATGATGATGATGATGAATTAGCTATGAATATTGTAACATTCATATGCACATTATTGTAGTGTGCGTTCACATGCACATTATTGTACCGTACCTAGGAAACGCTCGTAAAATAAACAATGTGCATGTGAACGCCTTACAATACATAGCCAAATGCGAAAATTCTCGTCGTGAAATAGATAAATTATCTGTACAAAAACCGTGGACCGCACGAAATTAGATCGTCTATTAGCACTGTAAATTGGTGAAAATAGTTTTATAAGAATAATAAAATAAATAAACAAGTCGCTGTGTGGTTTTGTTAATTGGAATTGTGCTAGTGAACAATTCCAATTAACAAAACTATCAATTAATTTTCAAAAAATATTTTGACTGCTAGATATTTTTATTTGGATAGTTTAGTGGAAAAAATATGACGATTCGAAAGTGCTTGAAATAAAATAAAAATTCACAGATTTCGTGCCTCACACGACTATCGTGCACATTGGAAATGAATCTACGGAATTCGAAAAAATATTGTCGCTGAGCGACGAGGAGCTCGATGGCGTCGGAGGAGCTCGATGGCGTCGCTGTGTGGTGTGTCGCACTCTAATATGAACACGCAAGTTAAGCGACATCGACCCTAGCCAGCGTTTGGATGGGTTTTGTTATCTTGAGCTTCTCCGTGCTTCGGAGGGTACGACCCGTGGGCACGACCGAAAGGGTCGGTCTTTATAAGGCAGCGGGAATATATTTCCCACCATATTTTTTTGTTTTTTTTTAAAACGAAACTAGTGATCGAAAATATTCCTATGGCAACAAATTGTGGATTTCATATTAACATTTTTTATCTAGGAGTTAAGAACGGACGTCATAATATTTTTTTTATCTGTGACAGTTACAAGTTTAATAACTTAGCGGTCCCCCGACGTGATGACGCTTTGGAAGTATTATGACTAACTACTATTAACTAATATAAATATTATATCATAAAATGAAAAGGTCGAATAGGGGGTACATAATTATTATTTATTTACTTTTAAGAGGTTTCGAGTCGGGGGTTTTTTAAATTTAAAATTTAAGTTTTATTTGACGCTTTTTATAGTTTCGTTCCTATTTTATTGTAATCTCTATCCGTTTCATTTGTATTTTAAATATGTATGAGAGGTATTGCGAAATATGAATGAGTGTATTGCGAAATATGTATGAGAGTTATTGCGGAATATGTATGAGGGTATTGCGATATATGTGTGAGAGGTAATGCAAAATATGTATGAGGTATAGCGAAATATGTACGAGAGGTATTGCGAACTATGTATTAGGGTATTGCGAATTATGTATGAGAGGTATTGTGAAATATGTATAAATGGTATTGCGAAATATGTATGAGAACTCGATGGTGTTATATCGTTTAATTACTGAGTTCCTATGGCCACCTTCCAGCTCCATCATCGGACTCTGGTTACTATCTAGTACCAAAGTACACAGATACACACGTCAAACTTATAACACCCCTATTTTTGGGTCTGGAAAAAAATATAGCGCCATAGCAATAAACATTAAGTATGACGAGCGAAGCCGCGAATCCAGCTAGTGAATTATACCTATAAATGAACTATTCAATGAGACCATTCCAATGAGCTCAAACACGATACATCTGCTGTAATTTGACGAGGAGTTGAGTGTATTGCAGGTTCCAGATGATGCTGCAGCATCAGATCAAGTTTACCATATTCTTGCAATATCATGACAGTTACAGTATACCAAATTTCAAATCGTTCTAACCAGTGGAAGTTGTTCATTTCCCTTCATCAAATAGGAAAGAGCTGGTGATCTTCAAATGGCCGAACAGATTTTCATGAATCATAGCTAAGAACACTCCCGCACAGGTCACCTTTCAAACAAAAAAAACTACATCAAAATCGGACCAAACCGGAATTTGGTTGCTACGATGCCACAGACAGATACACAAATACACAAGTACATAAATACACAAATACACAGATACACACGTCAAACTTATAACACACTAACATACTCCTTTTGCGTCGGGGGTTAAAAACAACTGAATTTCGACACCTGCTGTTAAATCTTTATGCATCTTCAAATTTTGCGACTTTCGAAAGATAAGTTGTTATTAAACTTAATGTCTAATGTATATTGCATTTGGAATAAGTTTAATTTTTCATTATGTATTTACGAGGCTTTTCTTACACGCTTTTTTTGTGGTGGTAAAAATATTCCCTTTGCCCGTGGGGTGACCAAATTCAAATTCAAAACTTTTATTTAGAGAATGAGCTTTTACAAACACGTTCTCTTGTCAGAGTATACAGTTGTAATAAATGATTTGTATAAATCTCGCACGAGACGAGCCAAGCGAAGCGCAAGGGCACTACCTACCTTTTCTCAAAACGTTTCGTCGTTTTTTTGAACTCTCATAACTTTGTTTTGGATGATGCTAAATAGTTAAAAATTTCAAGATATAATAACACCAGTACAATCATTAAACATAAACTTTGAATGTCGTAGCTATTATACTTTAGATTTTATTAATGTCCTAAAACCCCCGATTTCGCCACTTGAAGGTGTAGAGTTTGTGAAGTTAGGCCTTGTAGAGGTAGGGAGTGTAGAGTTAGAAGCTTGTCTCTACATGAGATCTGATAACTTTTTGACAATGCGAGTCATTATGGTCTCGTCTTGGCAACATTTTACATGAAAATGTTTTTGGTGGGATTAATCTACTCTATATACTACTACTATTTCGGAAAGCAAAATGACCACTGGTAAAAGAAATGGCGAAAGAAAACCTGTTACGGCCTTTTTTAGCATTTATAAATATATCGTGTTTTTTTTTACCATAAAATTTAAAACTAGGTACATACAACATTACGTCAATAAATAGTGCCATTAATTTGTCTTAACCCGACCCACAACGCCACCGCCAGTTTGGACAATTTGCGAATAGGGTGATGACGTGCCCGTACACATTAACATCCTTGTCATCAATTATTTAATCTAAATTATATTAAAATGTAAATAATATAAAAATCAGTCTTATTTGGATGACACTACGACGCGTGTACATATTACAATATTGAACACAATTTTTTATTTATATAATTTATTGAACATTGACTGGCTTGTCACGACAAGTTTTAGCATTTCACCTTTGCAAGGGGGCCAGGGAGACCTTTCATTTAGATACTCGTTGATAGTATAGTACGCTTTACTGGTTAAGAATTTTTGACATTTTATTTAAATCGATTATTGGGCAATTTTTTTTATATATTCTGAAATTTTATTATACATAATGCAAACTTTGAATCATAAATAACTTGCCCGCTTTCCTAAGCCTGAATTTAGGAACAGCTAATTTATTTCTGTTACGCGTATTGAAATTTTAAATATCCACAACTGGTTATAGTCATGAATGTTCTTACGAACAAACATGATGCTGTCAAGAATGCACTGTGATGCCACCGTGAGAATATTAGTGCTTTTGAAAAACTCGCGAAGAGACTCTCGGACCACGTTAAGCCTATTTCCTTTTTTGCTTATTACATACTATCTGGCAAATGAGTAGGAGTAGAAAAATACTTAACGACTAGCTGTGCCCGCGGCTTCGCCCGAGTGGAATTGGGCTTATGACTATAATAGTATAAGACGGATTTAACAGTCTCCTATTACTACTGCCATAGATTTTCCCCGAGACGTCAGTGTTCTTTATTGCTCATTGTCTATTTACTCGCCGCTGTGTTTTATTCAATTTTATCGTACCTAATCAAAATACCTAATGTAAAATCAGTATGAAAAATTAAAATTATATTTAAATTGAAATGGTCAGCTCAGTTATACTAAAAAACTTTCATAGCGCGATTCAGAATCTAACAGTGCCATCTAGTGAATTTTAGAGGAACAAAATTTTAAATGGTTAACTCAAGTAAAAAAAAACTTTCAAACATAGTGCTACTGAATTTAAAAATGGTCGTTATGAGATATCGGGCGATTCCGACTCAGCAGTGAGTAACAAATTAAAAATTCTTAGGCTGTTGAAAATTTAAAAGAAGTAACTTCTATTCCTGACATCCGGTCCGGTTCGATTCGGTTCGGTCCGGTTCGGTTCGGTTCGGTCCGGTTCGGTCCGGTCCGGTCTAGTCTGTTGTCGGTAGTAAGGGTGTACCAAGTCTCAAGTTTGTAAGTGCGAGAAATATTTTTCTTCTTACATAGACAGGGTAGAGACCTTTAAATGACCATAACTTATTTTCCTGATATCCTATTTAAATGCGACAAAACCTATATTCTGCTCCAAGCCGAACTCTATCTTCCTGTGAAAACAGCATTAAAATCCACTCAGTAATTTAGAAGATGTGCGCGTTCAAACAGAGAGACAGACAGACAAAAAAATAAAAATATTTTTTTTTGCTTGTTTACCTTCCTCTAACTGTTCCCTCTCCATTTTTGACAAATTATGTTTAGACATCGGGGTGTACTGTTTTATTATATGTATATAGATTTACAAATAGTCAACGAATTGGAAGACATATTTTGTCTTCCCGATGTATCTGATGATGGTTTTGAATCTGTTGAAGACGAGGTTCGTACAATACGTACTGTATTGAACGATCCTAAAAAACTATGACGAGCCTAATGACGGGCCTATGGCACCGACACCTGATCCACCTAGCAGCATAATACCTCTCGAAAGTCGAACCTAGCAGTTCATCTGTTGATTTTTCATCTAGCCCTCCGTCCTCCATCGTCCCATCCCAACGCGATCGTTCTAGGCGGGCAGCAAGATTTGAAATTTTACCCAATATATCTGGTACTCAGCAGACCTCAGAACCTCAAGCCACACGGGCAGAGGGAATATTTTTACCACCGTGTTTTTATTTTAATTTTTTGAAAAACATAAAAAAACAATTTGAAAACATAGTTTTTTTTATCTACCCTAGATGCTTATGCTCTATAAAGGGTTAAGCCATCGGTCCCGGCTGTTATCGATGGATGACAGTCGTTAGGCCAAGTCGGTGGCCTTAGGGCGGTTTGAAAACACCGGCCTCTGCCAATCCTCATTGGAGCAGCGTGGCAGAGTACGCTCTAATCACCTTCGACTGAAGGGAGACCCGTATCCCAGCAATGGGATAATTATGAGTTGAAATGATGAGCGACGATAAAGTCGGGATATGGAAAAGGTTACAAAATAAAACTACAACGTTTTTGACTTTGTTCAAAAAGGTTAAGCTACAGGGCAAACCCTTAACCCGATCATCTTTGTTTTAGGCTCAAATTATAGCTGACTAAATTGTCCAGACGAGTTTTTCTCAAATTTTTGATATCATTCTTCGATTCCAAAATATCGAGCGCCAAAATCAAAAATTCGGAAAGAAATGATTTTTATTTTCACAATTTCGGCTATAACTTTTTTCGTTTTTGACTTTCTCAAATAACTTTTTTTGCACCTTACAGCTCTCGTAAATACGCGTCTTTTGAGCCTTTTATGAATATCATATCTTCACAACTCTCCGAGATATAAGGGGATCGCACTTTTTCGTGAAATCGAAGCCTATACTGAAGCGAACGAAAAGACATTTCCAATGTCAAAATACTTTTGACTTTAGTTTTGTCCAGTTATAAACAAAGTCATTATGACACAAGGGGTGGATGAGCTGTTTTAAAATTATTTTTTAACGGAAGCAGGCCCGAGATATATTACTCCAGAACGTAATAAAAGACCTAAAATAATTTCTGTACTATTTCAAAATATACTAGACTCAGTAAATTCTCTTAGTTTCGAACCTAGCTTTGTAGTATTTAATGAAATGAAAGAAACAAAAGCCTAAGTAGAAATTCCAACAGTTCTTTTGTCAATAAGTCCACTAATCGAAAGTAGCCTGTTCGAACCTCCGTTCAAAGGATTTAAGAAGAAAGCCTGACCTATATTGTTATCAACGACGAGGAACTATTTCCAAGGGCACTAAATTCAGCACCAAAGTGTTTAGATAGTACTCCCTGGAATCCTTTAGTGATAGCAAAAAGAATAACAATTACCTCTTTAGTTAAGTATAAGATATTTTATTTTTGTAAAAGTAATTTTCGTAATTTGTTTCACTGTTCTCCAGTTCTAAACAAAACACGCGACTTCTTCTATGTCGTAAATCGGTTGGCTTAATTGTTAATGAAGGTTTTTGTTCTGTATAGAACTTTTCTTTTCAATAGACATTTTGTAAACAGACCGGTCTTATGCTACTAGGCAGTTGCGAAAGCGGAAAGCCCACACCGCACCGCTTAGATTTTGCATGCCGGGGTACCTCAGATTGGGAGGGCATCGCACATCGGCCTAAAATAAGCGTGATTAAGAACTTTTTGTATATAACGCATGTATTTTCTTTTATGTGTTTTTTTTTTCATTTATGGCACAAACAGTCATAAAACTAACAAATAAACTGTTTATTACTTCATCTATACTAATATTATAAAGAAGTAAAGTTTGTGTGTTTGTATATTTGTTAAATTGTAAGGGGTAATCTCGGGATCTACTGAACCGATTTTAAAAATTCTTTCACCAATAGAAAGCCACATTATTGCTGAGTGTCATAGGTACAACAAAAACGGTCGAATGAAAGCGTTTCTCACGAACGCCTGTACTAAAAAAGGATTATTAACATTATGCCCAACGAAGTGGGCACGGGTCAGCTAGTAAAAGATATTTCAATTTATGTTTACACCTCCACCAAACCGCAGGTGACCTGTTTGGCGAAGTGCAGAAAGCTTTTCCATTCCAGTGTATGAGTAGTTGATAAGATGATGATGATGATGGTGATGGTACAGTCCAATGTGTAAAACCTGACATAGTCGTGATTGTAGATAGCACGAAAAACTGCGTCAAACGAACTGACATTAAGGCAATCGTAAAAACCACGTTGCGTAAAACAGGCAATCTGAATTCAAAGGTTAGGTCTGCCAGCATTTAAAATAGATTGAAATAAAATATATATTCGTAGATGGTATGCATGCAGAATGTACATGTAGTTTATTAGACATTCCAAGTTAGGTAATACATAATTTGTTTGATACATAACGTAGATTTACGCTGGTCAAAATATATTCTTATTGGATTTAGTATTAAAAATATGATTTATTAAAAAAAAATAGTAAAAGAATTAAAAAAAACGGTCAAGTGCGTTTTGGGCCACGCACAGTGTAGGGTTCCGTATTTGCTGTGCTTTGCTTGAATTTTTTTAGTTATATGTATATAGCTAGTCTAAATGAATTATAAGAAAACTCCGAAGGCGAAGGAGAGTCCAATCACAAGTATTTTTTGCTTAAATGGAAGCTCCTGTCAGCTGTCACTTTCGCGCCCACCCTATGTTGTGGAGTTTTGTTAGATAGGTCAAAACATTGACACGATAAATGTAAATAATTCCGAAACATGATCTTCGATCACACCCTCGATGTTTTTAAGACCTATCTAACGAAGGCCCACAACATGGGGTCGGCGCGAAAAAAAAAATTAATTCTCACTTTACGTGTAGGAGAGGCACCGCAAAAAATATTTTTCAAAAATTTCTTCTACCACTTTGTCAGTTATCAAAGTGGTATATACCAAATTACAGCTTTCTAGCATAAGCGTCTACTAGGTGCTAGACCGCGGACGGATAGATTGACAGACAGACGAACATGGCGAAACAATAAGGGTTCCTTGTAGTTTACTAAGGAACCCTAAAAGTGGTGCCTACTAATTTGTTTTTTATTAAAACATTAATGAAACCTATAAAATCTCTGTGATGGAAGCAGTATAATTTTGAAAATCGAAAGAGAGTTAAATCGAGTAAATAAACCACGATTCAGAATCGATATTATTTTAAAATTTAAAGACAATAAGAGCCATCCACATCATCGTGATCGTTACCACACCGATTGTTATGTAAATCGATGCACGATGCCTTTTGCGATTTCCAAATAGATTACTCCATTCGTTACACTAATGGTGCATTGTGTGACATATTTGTTTACCATTTTGTTTTGAACGTTTAGTAATCCATGTATTAAACTAGATCTTTAAAAAAATTATAAATAATGATCAAAAATTGTATTATGTTGCTTGTATTTTTTTATTTTTTATACCACAAAGTTGGCAAACAAGCATACGGCCCACCTGATGGTAAGCATCACGGTAGCCTATAGACGCTTGCATTACCGGGGGTAATACTCACTCGTTGCCAACTCTTCCATCCGCCCCAAGTCGAGCTCTGGAGACCTTACTCACCGTAGGAACACAACATGGCTGAGACCAGTTCTATTTGGCTACGATCTTCTGTAAGGTCCTACCACAGACAGGCTGCTCCGATTTGAGAGGATTATCCGCTGTGCCCTACCTCTTTTAAAATACAATATCAATACAATATCTCTCTATTAGATAAACTGACAGATTTTTTTACGATCTGTCAATAAATTTATCTCACAAATCAAATCCTACTTGGAACTTATCACACCATCAGAACACTGTTTCTTGAATATTGCTACGAAAAAAATATCAGGGGGTTTGAGTTTTGCACGTCTTATTTTAAAAAAACATACATTTCTAGTCTTTCCTCCTAGAACACGACTGCATTTCATTTAATTAGTTTCTTTCTAGTTTTTTGTAGTAGACAATGTCGTCTGTAATTTGTGGTAGCCAAAGAAAAAGCAAGTGTGCGTTGGTCTCCTGTGAAAGGATGATACTGAGTATTGTAGAATCTGTTTTATGGCAATTTTGTAAGCTCATTAGCCTTCAAGGTTATGCAAAAAGTATCCCCAGGGTTTTTTTTTCTGATGGTTAAAATAAAACACCAATTTCCCCTTCAAAGGTAATGTTTGCACGTATGTAATTCTTTTTTACGATTAGCTTTTCATATAAAATCTAACGCTTTCTCGAATCTCTCTCGTTTTATTTGCGTTACGTTTGAATTGTGGAATAGGTATTAGTTATGTAAAATTGATTCCGGGCACAAAATTTAAAATAGGATCGGTTTCATAGGTTCCTTAAATAAACCCTTGTAATGTGACGACACACGTCCTCATTATTGTTACCTTAACCTTACTTAAACCTTGTCATCATTACAAGTAGAACACCTATATTAATATCCTTACTCTAAACTCCATACAACTATGTACTAATGACCTATTTCAGTAATGTATATAGACCCAGGTCTTTTACAATGAAGCACGCATTCAACGCTGGGGAAGGACCAGAAATACAGAATATTGTAGCCAAATAGCATTGGTCTAGGCCATGTTGTGTTCCGACGATGAGGTCTCCAGAACTCCACTTGGGGGGATTAGGAGGATTGGCAACGCGTGAGTGATACCCCCGATATTGCAAATGTCTATAGGCTACGGTGATGTTTACCATCAGGCGGGCGTATGCTTATTTGGAAACTTTGTGGCATTTAAAAAAAGACTACAAACTGTCAAAAATATGACAACAAAAATTGACAGTTTATTAATCAGGGGTTCGATTCTACTAACACAAATGCACCAATGGACTCTCAATGGTGTCTTAATCGTGTCTCAATAGAATGTCGATAGTGTATCTGTGGAATAAATTTTGACATTTGTTATGGACTTAGGCTGAGTTGCACCACATGAGTAAGTTTATTTACTCATGTGGTTGCACCATGTTAGAAGTTATAGTAAAGGTTTGTGTTAAATTTAACACTAACAGTAACGCTGACTTTAACGGCTACACCAAAATGGCGGCAATGGCGAATGCATTAGCTTTGTTAAAGTTAAAAGTGTAGCATGTCAAGAAGGGTGCGGTTCCTTCCGGACCGATCAGGTCTGATCCGTTCCGGTCCGGTCCGGTCCGTTCCGGTCCGGTCCTTATAAGGACCCTACATGACAAATTTGGCATCTCTAGACCCAGCGGTTTGGGCTGTGCGTTGATATATAGTTATGTCAGTCAGTCAGTCAGTCAGGACTTTGAAAAAAAACGGTCCGGTCCGGTTCGGTCCGGTCCGGCACGGCCCGGTACGGTGCGGTTCCTTCCGGACCGATCCGTTCCGTTCCGGTCCGGTCCGGTCCGGTTAGTCCGGACCTTATAAAGACCTTACATGCCAAATTTGGTATCTCTAGACCCAGCGGTTTAGGCTGTGCATCCCCTCGCAACTTCGTTTGCGTATATCTCGCTTTCCCGTGGGAATTTTTAAAAATTATTTTTAGTATATCCCTAGACGTCGTAAGGAACCTACATGCCAAATTTGGTATCTCTAGACCCAGCGGTTTGGGCTGAGCGTTGATATACCCTCGCAACTTCGTTAGCGTATATCTCGGTTTCCCGTGGAAATTTTGAAAAACCCCATCTTTGTCCTTGTCAACATCATAAAGAGAACCTCTATACAAAATTTCAGCTTTCTAGGTTGAGCGCCTGCGATAAAACACTTACAGTCCTATTACTCCCTTTCCCGTGGGAATTTTATAAAACCCCATCTTTGTCCTTGTCAACATCATAAAGAGAACTACTATACAATATTTCAGCTTTCTAGGTTGAGCGCTTGCGATAATACACTTGCAGTCCTATTACTCCCTTTCCCGTGGGAATTTCGTAAAACCCCATCTTTGTCCTTGTCAACATCATAAAGAGAACTACTATACAATATTTCAGCTTTCTAGGTTGAGCACCTGCGATAATACACTTGCAGTCCTATTACTCCCTTTCCCGGGGGAATTTAAAAAAAATCCTTTCTTAGTGAGCACCTACGCCCCAAAAGGAACCCTCATGCAAAATTTGAGACTCCTGGCACTTGTAGTTTCGTAAATTTCGTGATGAATCAGTCAGTGATTTTCTCGTTTATATATTAAGATGTTTCGTCTTATTTTCTTTGTATCTTCTTTAATAGAATTTCCTTCTTAGAAACTGTATTATAAATGTTTATATATACTTCAAAGTAAATCCGTCAATCAAGAGTTCTGAGGACTTCATAAAATATGTCGACTTTTATATGATCTATTGAAACCCTGAAGTGAAATTGACTCACAAGGACTTTATTTGACCTTCAACTGTCTTCGAAATTTCAGTCTTAATATATCTGTCTACAATAATCTTATAAAGTATTATTATACTCTGTATATTTAGGATATTTATGAAGAAACTGGATGGCTGAATTACTAACGTACAGCCCAAATCAGTTGTCTTAGAAATTCCAAATAACGTAGGTTCATTATGAGATCTAGGGGTGCGCTAAGAAATAATATTTAAAATTGACCACCGAAATAGATAAAAAGGGGTTCAAAAATACTGTTTCTAAAAATTACATCAAATTAAATGTGAGCGAAGCCACAGCAATATCCTAATTTGTTTGAGGGGTAATCCACCACGCTTGTCTAATACGATGGATGAGCAAGAGGTCTAATGCTGTCGCCGTGCCGTTGGTGAATGAAATACTCTTTCGCCGCCACTCTTACTTGGGACACTGCCCTTGCACTGTCCAAGCCATATATCAAAATAAATAAATGGAGTTTAAAAAAACCGTTTCAAAACATTACACCATATTTTATGCGAGCGATGTCGTGTAGGGAGTTAATCTTAATTTTTTTGAGGACTTTGAACGTAAAAATCCACCACACACTTGATGCCGCCGTTGGTGAACGACGCTTCTGCCATCGTAAGTTGGTACACTGACCTTGCCCTGTCTAATTTGTAGCGGATCATGTAAATCAAATTGTACCAAGTTGATAATCCCGCTGACATTTCTACACTTGGACCACCGCCTAAGCAACGAAACCAGTTATGACAACGTAGGCGCATTCCTCGAGCTGGCATACAAAGGAACGAGACAGTCAGTACGTTCTAGGCGGCTATCGCGCTCACTCGCTGTATTCGCTGCTACCTTACGCGCTTAAAAGTAACTGCTTGCTTTGGTGTTTCGTGCTATCTCATTATTAATTTGTGTATTCTGTGTAGATAATAAATTCATTGTGCTGTAATCATTATTCTTCATTTGGCTTTTATCACTCATTCTTCACCTTCCGCTTCACACCAGACGTACAACCTAGTAGAAAGGTAACTTCTACAAATTGGTGACCCCGACTACGAACAAGAAGATACTCGGAGAACGGAGAACCATCCTGAACCGTGAGTTAGCATAAAAAAGCATTCACTCGAATAAAATATTTTTTAAACTGAATACGTTGGCAGTTTGAACAAAGAACTTAGAGTGTGGCCCAAGTTATAAGCTGAGCGATTTTTGATATATTCATATTTTTTTATATACCATCATGAGCCAAACTGAAAAGTCTGAAGAGGTATTGCGCGTTGGTGTACGGGTTCCCCCGTTTTGGCCTGAAGAGCCCGTTTTATGGTTCGCTCAATTGGAGTGTCAATTTGACCTATCAAGAATAACTACCGATGAAACAAAATTTAATTACCTTGTGGCACAGCTTGATCATCAATATGCTATTGAGGTGAAGGATATTATTACAAGGCCGCCAGAGAAGGAGAAATATATAAAATTGAAAAGCGAGCTAATTAAGCGACTTTCCGCATCTCAGGAAAAACGAGTTATGCAACTATTAACGCGCGAAGAGCTTGGTGATAGGAAGCCTTCCCAGTTCTTGAGGCACCTCGAAAGTTTAGCGGGCCCGGCTGTCCCGAGAGATTTTTTGGCCATATTATGGACCAGTCGGTTGCCACAAAACATCCAAACGGTTATAGCTTCGCAGATGGATCTTTCTTTAGATAAGCTGGGTGAGTTAGCTGACAAGGTGCATGAGATTGCGCCGGCGACACCTCAAGTGTCCATGGCAAGCGCCTCTACTAGCAGTGCCCCGATACTCGAGGAACTCACTAGGCAAGTCAGCGAGTTAACTAGACAAGTGGCAGCACTCAGTACTCACGTGCATGGTAGAAATCGCTCGAGCTTGAGCGAGTTTAAGCCTGGTTTCCAGAGGAAGAATCGGTCGCGCAGTCGTTCGAAGCCTAGGCAGCCACCGACAGGACACCCACACTGTTTCTATCACTATAATTTTGGGGCTAAAGCAAACAAGTGTAGGCAACCTTTCACGTACGACTCGGGAAACGCACAGGGTGGTCGGAAGTAGCGGCCAACGATTGCCCTCCATCTACAGGCCGTCTATTTGTTAGTGATCGCGTCACGAAAATGCAGTTCCTTGTGGACACTGGTTCCGACTTGTGCGTCTTTCCGCGCTCAGCCGTCAAGACGCCCTGTAGCCAGTCTAAATTCGACCTCGCCGCGGCGAATGGCAGCGTCATTCACACATATGGACCCATACGTCTGCACCTCAACCTTGGTCTCAGGCGAGTTTTTTCGTGGAGTTTTACCATCGCCGACGTGTCTAAGCCAATCATAGGAGTAGATTTACTTAGTCACTACAATTTACTGGTCGACTGCAGAAACCAGCGCCTTGTGGATGGTATCACAACTTTACACGTAGCAGCAGTGTCGGAGACAATAGGAGACGCGGACGATATCGCGTCGGTGAAAGCCGTGACGGGTGAATCCGAATTTCACCAAATACTGCGGGAGTTCCCGGAAATCACGCGTCCAGCTGGTGTGAACTCGCATCCGAAGCACAACACGCTGCATTATATCAAGACAACGTCCGGCCCTCCTGTATCTTGTAAGCCTCGACGTCTTGATCCTGTCCGGTTGAAGATTGCAAAGAAGGAGTTCGACGACATGATTGCTAGTGGTGTGGCTCGACGATCAGAGAGTCCGTGGTCCTCAGCTTTACACATGGTTAGAAAGAAGGATGACGGATGGAGACCATGTGGGGATTACAGAGCCCTAAATGCTCGTACTGTACCCGATCGTTACCCCATACGGCACATTCACGATTTTTCACACCAACTATCTGGCTGCACAATTTTTTCTACGATCGACCTCGTGAAAGCATACCATCAAATTGCCGTAAACCCGGACGACATACCAAAGACAGCGATAACGACACCTTTTGGACTGTATGAGTTCCCATACATGACGTTCGGCATGCGAAACGCGGCCCAGACTTTTCAACGTTTTCTGGATGAAGTCTTAATGGGTTTCGACTTCTGTTATGGATACGTGGATGACATTTTGGTATTCTCCTCATCGGCAGAGCAGCACCGAACTCATCTGCGTTTACTGTTCGACCGTCTCAAGCAGTATGGTATTCTGGTCAACACTACAAAATGTTTTCTGGGGAAAGAAGAGGTTACTTTTCTGGGATATTCCGTCTCAGCTGATGGTACCAAACCTCTTGCTTCGAAAGTTGTTGCAATTCAGGAGTATGTGGTTCCTAAGACAGTAAAGGAACTCCGAAGATTCTTGGGCATGGTGAATTTTTACCGTCGTTTCGTACGTAACGCGGCTCGACTACAGGCACCCTTGAATGCACTCTTGTCTGGCCCTCAAGTAAAAGGTTCGCATCCAGTCAACTTGACAGAAGAACTTCTTCAAGCTTTTGAAAATTGCAAGACTTCTTTGTCAAGCGCCACTTTGCTTGCTCATCCAGACCCTTCTGCGGAGTTAGCCATCATGACGGACGCATCGGACTTAGCCATCGGAGCCGTCCTACAGCAGAGAAGTGGAAACAACTGGCAACCTTTAGCGTTTTACTCCCACAAATTAAGCCCGTCGCAGAAGAAATATAGTCCCTATGACCGGGAGTTATTAGCTGTGTATGAAGCTGTCAAACATTTTCGCCACATGGTCGAGGCGAAGACGTTCGCCATTTACACGGACCATAAGCCGCTTACGTATACATTCAGGATGAGTAAAGACAAATGTTCGCCTCGTCAGTTCAGATACATGGACTATATTTCCCAGTTTACGACAGACGTGCGCTATATACCTGGAGCGAAAAATGTGGTCGCTGATGCTCTTTCACGGGTGGACGAAGTAAGCGTAACCATCAACTATCAAGACCTCGCTCAGGCTCAGAAAGGTGATCCCGAACTGCAAGATCTCTTAATCAATGGTTCTACCCTGAAGCTCAAGAAGATGTTGACTGCACATAGCGACGTACCGATTTTCTGCGACACCTCGGTACATCCACCTCGACCATTCATCACGCCGAAATTTCGCAAGGAAGTTTTTGACATGGTACACAGCTGGAATCACCCTGGAAGTTCAGCTACTGTCCGGCTGGTTACGCAGAGATTTGTGTGGCCAGGGATTCGGAAAGATTGTAGAGAGTGGTCTAGGCAATGCTTGCAATGCCAAAAAAGCAAAATTTCCCGTCACACTCACTCTCCTCTTTCCACCTTCCTTACCCCCTCCGCGAGGTTCTCCCACATTCACCTAGACCTCGTGGGACCTTTACCGTTGTCTTGTGGTTTCAGATACTGCCTCACTATCATCGACCGCTTTACTCGATGGCCTGAGGCTATTCCGCTGCAGGACATCACGGCAGAGACCTGCGCTGCTGCCCTCGTTTCCGGCTGGGTAGCGAGATTCGGCTGTCCGGCACGCATCACCACTGACCGCGGACGACAGTTTGAGAGCCATCTTTTCAAAGCACTAACATCATTGATCGGCGCACGGCACTTTCGAACCACGGCGTACCACCCAGCTGCCAACGGTATCATCGAGCGACTACACCGCCAGCTCAAGGCGGCTATAATGTGCCATAATTCTTCACAGTGGACCGAATCGCTTCCACTGGTGCTCCTTGGCATTCGCAGTTCCTGGAAGGAAGACCTGCAAGCTAGTCCGGCAGAGCTCGTTTTTGGTGAAGCTCTCCAGCTGCCTGGTCAGTTCCTTTCACCCCGAGATGACTACGTTACGGCTGATGTTACCCAGTACGCGACTCGTCTGCGCGCGCACATGGCCAGACTTTCTCCAAAACCTACTTCGTGGCACAGGTCAGCGCCATTCTACATACCACGTGACTTGCATGTGACGTCTCATGTTTTTCTTCGGCAGGATCACGTGCGTGGATCACTCGAACCACCGTATGCCGGACCCTTTAAGGTTTTAGAGAGGCAATCAAAATTTTTCACGATAGAAATCCGAGGAAAACCATCTAATGTTTCCGTGGACCGGTTGAAACCGGCATATGTATTCAAAGAAGTTCCGGTCACAATATCTTCTTCGACTGAGAGTTCCGAGAAGCAGAAGGTTACCCGAAGTGGTAGAAGAGTAAGACTGCCGGAATTTTATCGATCGTAGTTACGATCTGGCCAGGGGGAATAATGTAGCGGATCATGTAAATCAAATTGTACCAAGTTGATAATCCCGCTGACATTTCTACGCTTGGACCACCGCCTAAGCAACGAAACCAGTTATGACAACGTAGGCGCATTCCTCGAGCTGGCATACAAAGGAACGAGACAGTCAGTACGTTCTAGGCGGCTATCGCGCTCACTCGCTGTATTCGCTGCTACCTTACGCGCTTAAAAGTAACTGCTTGCTTTGGTGTTTCGTGCTATCTCATTATTAATTTGTGTATTCTGTGTAGATAATAAATTCATTGTGCTGTAATCATTATTCTTCATTTGGCTTTTATCACTCATTCTTCACCTTCCGCTTCACACCAGACGTACAACCTAGTAGAAAGGTAACTTCTACAAATTCAAGCCTCTAATGACAAGTTTAGTCAAGTGAATTTATAAAAGATTAGTAGCAAAATTAATGCTTAAGTTCCTCCTCCATCCTCAATTTAATCCTTAATTAATCTTTCAAGAGAAGTAGCGCACAGCGGATAATCCGCTCAAATAGGAGCAGCCCGTCTGGGAAAGGACCTCCACCTTACAGAAGATCGTAAATAGCATTGGTCTCGGCCATGTTGTGTTCCTACGGTGAATAAGGTCTCCAGAGCTCCACTTGGTTGGAAGGTTTGGCAACGCGTGAGTGATACCTCCGGTATTGCAAGCGTCTATAGTCTACGGTGATGCTTACCATCAGGCGGGCCGTATGCATGTTTGCCTTGTGGCATAAAAAAGACCATCAAATACAGTGGTAGATTCAGATTAATTATAATTTCTTAACAAATCACTTTATCTCAGTTCAATAGTACAAAGTCGTTAATCTCGTTTCGGTTCTTTACGGTATTCCCTAAAGCCGAGTGACCTCTTGATTGGGACAAATTGACCTCTCAAAGTTTAATGTTAAGGCAGCCGCCCACTGAAAAATTTCACTATATTGTACAGTTGACACCACAAAGTCAAATATTTTTATTCAAAAAGACCTTCTCAACTTCTCTCTCTTTCGAAGCACATCTAGATTATCCTTAATGCTTCTAGCACAATAACGGAAAATGAGTCGTAAGAGAGGTAGGGCACAGCGGATAATCCGCTCAAATCGGAGCAGCCCGTCTGGGGAAGGACCTCCACCTTACAGAAGATCGTAACCAAATAGCATTGGTCTTGGCGATGTAAGGTCTCCAAAGTTTCACTTGGTGGGTTGGGAGGGTTGGCAACGCGTGAGTGATACCCCCGGTAATGCAAGCGTCTAGGCTACTGTGATGCTTACCATCAGGCGGGCCGTATGCTTGTTTGCAAACTTTCATAAAAAAATCATCCTAATAATATGCTACATGTAATAACGCGTCACAACTCACAGGTGGAGTTTGTAAAATAGCCAACATACTACTTTGTTGTGTTGTATCGTATCGTGACGATTACAGACATGATACAGTTTGGTTGGTTTTCAAAATTCTTAGTTTCTGTGTTAGTTTCAATCCATACCAAGTTCATTTACCCAAGTTCATGGTTTCGGCAAGTAACATGTCGATATTCAACGCATAACATGCCGAACGAGTCTTATAATAAAAATATTATTTTATACCTAAAACATTCGCTTAGAATTTACAACGGCCACTTCCTAGTGAGTGATTGCCTTTATACTGAATAAATAAATTATATTCAAAACAAGAAGAGATACAAACTTCTCACAAAAACATGTCTAAACTTTTTGACTTTGACCCGATATTAAAACAGAATTCATGTCAATATCTTATTTAAAAAGCTTCAGGGTACCGTACCCTGAAGCTCGAAAAAGGTCATAAAAACAATTTGGTGAACAACAAAGGAAGAAAAATTATGTGATAAGTGTAAGGACTCGTTTCGACGACGCACAGTCTTTTAGAATCCCTTGGAAGCGGTAATTTTTTGTTAATCAGCTAACTTTACTACACAAGTCATTCTTAGCAAATTGCTAAAAGTAACCCAGTCTATCTTAATCAGTTTCCGAGAAAAAAATATTCAAAGTTGCTCATTTAGCGATGGTCACAGAACGAAAAAAAAATGTCAAAAAGAGGTATTTTTGCTGTATTTTATGCACAAGGCGCTTGGTAACATAAAACAAATTCAAATATCTCAAATAAGGTATTGGCGTATTCTGGTAATTTTAAAATATAAATAAAACAACAGGTCCTTAACAACATACAATAAGAATTAGATTAGCAAAACGTAAAATTTTAATAAAAAAAAATAAAAACAATATTTTTACGTTATCTCCGGATCTGTGACGTTTTGGTACTTGAGATATAGGTTCAAAAACGGAAAATTTTATACGTTATCTCTCAAATAACAAAATCATGTTACGTTCTCAACAGCGAAAGAGAAAAGTTTTTTTTAACGTTCTGGTGACCATCACTAAATGAGCAACTTTGAATATTTTTTTCTCGGAAACTGATTAAGATAGACTATGGGTTACTTTTAGCAATTTGCAAAGAATGGCTTGTTTAGTAAAGCTAGCTGATTAACAAAAAATGTCCGCTTCCAAGGGATATTAAAAGACTGCGACGCGAAAATTTGCGCGCCTCTAACGTACGGCTATGGCTGCCGCCGCGCGCCGCCCGCGCGGTAATTTTAGCGTCTCTTCTGTATGCGCCCTAATACATAAGATCTCTGCCCAATGCATGATAATTGATACGTTGCACGATTGGTGATGGACCATTTCAGAGGGCATTGTTTCATAAAAAATCATGTAAACTATACCTATACATAATACCCTCTCAGTGTTCACAGACGTTGTTATATTCAATTGAAATTCGAAAAACATTGATCGCAAACAGTTTGTTTGTACAAAAAGCTTATTATGCAGCGACATTGCGCGGAGGCTTACAAACTAATTAAAATGTTTGGCTCTGATCCCTATACACACAATGCATTTACTCCATTACAATAACAGGCAATGAACACGGCACGTCTTTCAAATCGGAGCAGCCCGTCTGGGGAAGGACCTCCACCTTACAGAAGATCGTAGCCAAATAGCATTGGTCTCGGCCATGTTGTGTTCCTACGGTGAGTAAGGTCTCCAGGGGTGGAAGGGTTGGCAACGCGTGATACCCCCGGTATTGCAAGCGTCTGTAGGCTACGGTGATGCTTACCATCAGGCGGGCCGTATGCTTGTTTGCCAACTTTGGAGTATAAAAAAAACCTCAAGTTCGGGGATTGTAATTTTTTTATACCAGTACGGTGGCAAACAAGCATACGGCCCGCCTGATGGTAAGCAGTTGAGCTCTACAGACCTTACTCACCATAGGAACACAACATGGCAGAAACCAATGGTATTTGGTTACGATCTTCTGTAAGGAGGTCCTCAGACGGGCTGCTCCAATTTGAGAGGATTATCCGCTGTGCCCTACCTCTATTAAAAGGGTTGTTGTGCGTGCGAGTCAAGTGAATTCAAATTCATTTATTTGCAGTAACATCGTAGGACAGGTATTACATAATAGTAGTGATCAAGCGTGTCACACCAGTATCTGGCATGCAAAAGTACATAGCCACTTACACAACGCTATACAATAACAATAGTATACATAAATAAATTTAAAATTAGCAATACATTAAAGTCGATTCATACATATTCCATTTTCTTTCCAAATCAATTGACAAGTACTGTTTAAGCCTAGCATTGTGTAATATATGATCGTATATGCAAATAGCTCAACTTCACGATATTTGCAGTGTTTTATTGAATTCTGTTAAATTAAACCTTATATTATTTTATCCTTACTAATATTAAAAATGAGAAAGTGAGTTTGTTTGTTTGTTCACGGCTTGACTAAGCAGCCGATCATTATGAAAATTTGCATACTTAATGTTAGGGGTACAGAGCCCAACATAGGCTACTTTTTATCCCGTGAAAGTATGTCGTTTCAAAGGAAAAAAAAATCTACTACAGAGGGCGCTGTATCGGCTAACAGATGGCGCCACAAGTCGCGCTATGGGTTGTTTTGTTGTCAAACGAGATCTATGTCATAAAATTAAAAGAGAAAAGCTAGTTACAGATAATTTGCTATTTTCTATAAGGTATACTTTTATCTTCTTTTATAAGAAATCCTCTAAATTGAAGTTAAACTAAAGAGTTTGAAATGAAGACTTCACAATTTTTATGTACGAATATTTAACTGATTAGTCTCTTGCTAACCCTACCCATTTTTTTCTTTCTAAGCAAATTTTTTCCGTGCCGAAAATACACGCGGACGGAGTCTCGAACACATCTAGTACAAAATAAAACATTTGACCTATCAAATCGATTTCATAATACCGAAGTCGAGACTAACGTTTTCCACCTAAAAAATATTTCGTACATAATCTCGACACAGAGTCCTCGATGCCTTATAAGAATAAACGATTAAAAAACACTGTGCTCAGCGTGTTAGCTGTGCAAATATTTATTTTATCTTTTCCCCTGAAGACTCATAACTCATGTTGGCACTCTTCCGCTGTCAGAAGGATAAGGCATATCTGTTAAATATTGGTGTGATCATGTCAGGTGAAATACGCGTATTTATAGGCAGAAAAAATAAGTGAGAATAATTTCAGTTTTTGCAAAGAATGACAATATTTATATGTGAAATAGCAATTGTTTGACTGAAAAGATTGCTTTCAGCGATTGATTTTTATATTTATTACTAGCTTTTCCCCGCGTCTTCGCTCGCGTTAATTTGATGACATAGATCTCGTTTGACAACATAACAACCCATAGCGCGATTTGTGGCGCCATCTGTTGGCCGATACAGCGCCCTATATAGTAGAAAAATTAGTTTCCCATTCGAACGACATACTTTCACGGGATAAAAACCTATGTTAGGCTCTGTACCCCTAACAATATGTATGCAAATTTTCATAATGATCGGCTGTTTAGTCAAGCCGTGAAGGAATTACAAACAAACAAACTCACTTTAAGGATTTATTTATGTGTGTATTGCAAACAAATCATTATACTATCTTTCTACTTTGCTTGATCAATCTCGTTTTTAGTTTTATGGGAATTCATTCAAACTCTTATAGGAAAAAGCTGTAAATGTCTGTAAAGAATGTATTTTGTCCTTACAGAATAATTAAGTTAACAATATTGAGTAACAAGATTTTTTTAAATGTTAATAAATGTGGAACTTGATCACAGGATATCTATATAAATCAAAATTTAACGAGATCGTGGCCAGTTACGGCCTTTTTTTGTCATTTAAAATACATCTTATTTTTTTTAGCCGCTGGCAAAAGCTTAGTCTTTGATATTACTTCTGTAGGTTTACTTTAAATCTATATTTTTGACAGAATATTTTTTATTAAGTAAATGCAAAGTATAAAATGTAATCTGAAATTCGTTTTCGCCCTAGGCAAGGATAACGTTCCTACGAATTCAAATATTCGACGGAAAAAAAGACATTTTCAGCTTGAAATTTACATAATGTGACTTTGTTCCAGAGTTTTCGGAAAAAATAACTCTGGATATTATTAAAATTTATATTATATTATTATTGTAAGTGTTTTTTGAGATTACAACGTCAAAGTATTAAAAAATCTTTTTTGAAATTTTCTCTGTCCTGCCCATGTTACATAAAAATCTAACATAAAAATCTCTCAAATATTCAAAACGTTTCTTCAGAGAATAGTCTTTACAAACACCTTCTCTTGTCAGAGAGACAAAGCAAAGCGCTTTGCTTCATCCTTCATTGTAAGGATTGCGATTTTTTTGGAACTCTCTACCGGAATAAATTTTTCCTGAAAATACAATCCAGGGGTCTTCAAATCTCCAGTAAATAGGTTTTTTCTAGGTGAGCGTGTTACATCGTAGACCACAATGATGCTTACCATCAGGCACGCTGTGGTCAAACGCAACTATTTCAGGTAAAAAAGAGACTTTGTTCTTAGTCCATACCTCTTTCATTGATTGGCAAAATTATTCCATACCTCTTTCATTGATTGGCTAAATCAAAATCAAACCATTTTGATTTTGATTAAGTTTTTTAAAAAATACTGCTTGGCAAACAAGCATTCGGCCCGCCGGCCCGCCTGATGGTAAGCATCACCGTAGCCTATAGACGCTTGTAATACCGGGGGTATCACTCACGCGTTCCCAACTCATATTTTAATTTATTTGAAAATTAAAATACATTAATAATAAAACCATTGAAGCGATCATACCTTGTTATTGTCTGACGATTCGACAAGCAGCATCTATTCTCGTAAAATTTATTTAAATGTCGTGTCAACCTCAATCGCTGTCCTCATACAAAATATGAATTGAGCGGGATAGTGAATGAGATTGGCACGAAATATAGCTGCACTGGTTGCACTGGGCGTCACAGGCGTGTTTTATTATTCTCACTAATATTATAAATGAGAATGTGAGTTTATTTGTTTGTTATTCCTTCAAGGCTTGGCTAATCAGCGGATCATTATAAAAATTTATATACATATTGTCAGGGGTACAGAGACCAACATAGGCTACCTTTTATCCCGTGAAAGTATGTCATTCCAATGGGTAAATATTTTTTCTGTTATAGATGACGCTGTAATTGCGATGTCGGCCAACTGATGGCGCCACAAGTCGCGCTATGGGTTGTTTTGTTTTGTTGTCAAACGAGATCTATGTCATAAAATTATCCGCAAGCGAAACCGCGGGGAAAGCTAATTATTTATAACATTTAAAAATATGCAAGTTTAAGACTTTATTGTTTACAACGAGAGTTTAATATTACCGACCGAAATAAGCTATATTAGCCATATAAAAGCCCACCATTAAGCTCTCTTCTAATGAAATGTATTTAAATAGAGACTACTTGCTATGTTGCTGAAAAAGGCCAAATTGGGCCAAACATTACCTGGAAGACAAAGAACATATCTTTTAATAAAATTTTCTTAAAATTTTAGTGTTCATTCTTGTATTTGGTTAATGTTATAAATTTATTTTATTAATAACTAATTGTTAAAATTTGCATGCCAATAGATTGAATATGGCTTGGCTACCTGTTCACATTTTTATTAACCACCTATGTATTATTTACCCATATTCGCAAATAAAGTAATTGAATTGAAATAAAATCATTTAATTTGCAAGTCATTTCAATACTTCTTACTCCGTTTATTTTTTATCTGATTAACCCACTTGTTCCTGAACCTACTCAATATCTTCAATAATAATGTATTTTACATATTATGCTAAAAATACTACAATTAGTACGGGAAAATTAAAAAAAAAAATTTTCTTCGTAAGGAAAAGTGAGAAAACGGTGTTCTTTTAAAAGGACGTTAGGAATATGTACTACTATGGTGATCTGAGTTAAAATAAAATGAGAATCTAGGTTTCACATAGTTTTATTTAGGAATATGAAAGTTTTCGAAACAAGACTTGGGGTGTAAAGTAACATTACATTTAAGACAGTAAAAAATAGCTTTTTGTGACATTCAAAGCATCGAAGTTGATTTTCTCTGTATCTTATAATGTGGTCCTTTCCATCAAATCTTGAATCTTCACGAAAATTTTGAGAGACACGGGTTGTTTTACGTTCCGAATTTTTCTTATAATTATGTTTCAAGAAGACTTGTTGCTACACTTTGGCGGAAATAGAGGAAATCATTTTCGCCTCCATTATTCTTATAAATTAGCCAAGAATTATGTAAAGCCATGGCTTATTTATTTTTATTTATTTTATTTATTTTTCTTTGATTTGTCACGCACTGGACATGTCCAGTGCGTGACAAATCAAAGAAAAATACCATTTCTTTCCTCTTATGGATACTCTGTAAAGACCGATATTCTGATCGGATCTGTCAACCCCACCCATATTTTCATTATATTTTCTAACGACAGCAGGTTGATCCACAAAAATATATTTTTTTAGTTGCTTTGAGAATCTTTTTACTTTGCAATAGGATGAATACTAGCTGCGTTTGACGCAACTGTAACAACGCTGTTATCAAATTCAGTGAAATTGTATGAAATGTGTCATTCAATTCTTCATGCTACGCGCATGCGTTTTGATAGTTGTATGAGAGGCACATCATCATCATCATCATTGTCACTATCGTCATTATGGTTAAAATGGACCTCTGCATGTGCTAGTAACTGAGATCCAGGCAAATTATGTAAAGTTATTTGGTTTTCATCCCCTGAATCCTCATCAGTAACGTCAGCATTGCAGTTATCTGGCGGCACAATAACAATGGAATCAGGAACTTGATATTCCTCATCTTCTTCTAGCTCCACAATTATTTAATTCAGCGTCAAAGCTCGTGACTACGTTCCTTTCGGCTTCCTGAAATGCATAACATGATAGTAGTACATTTTCCTATTAGTTGTTTAAAAGGACGGTAAAGAAAACCGCATATAATGCATATTTCTAATGAGAAGCAAAACCAGATGTAACTTGTTCTCGTAAATATATGTATCATATTACTTAGTTTTATAGTAAATGAAAAAGTAATACAAACTTTTAACGATAACTACATGCCTTGCATTCTCCATGGTAAAAAGACCGTAAAAAAAAATTATTTGAAAATACAACACTGTTTAAATAACACACAATGAATTATGTGTCTGTTCCCTACACTTGTAAGGTGTCAAATGAACGAAAACAATTATTTTATAAGTACCCTCATTGTTTACAATAATTTTATATATCACATGTCCTTTTAAAAGAACGTTAGGTTCAAGTGGGTTAAATTCGTTGTGAGTACTAAGACAGCTGTAGTTTCTTCCCCGGAACGTCAATAAGCGCTTTATTGCTTATTGTCAATTTGAGGTCGCCGTTGTTGATCTTGGCCATACAGCAGACACAGCGGTAGTAATGTGTGTTGAGCTTGTCCCGATTATTTTGCAAGTAATTTACAGGAAATATTTTTGCATGTATAGACATGGACCTAGAAAAAAAAGCGGACGGAATCTTGCTAAGAAAGAATTGAAGCACGTGAGTGTGAAATGGCTGACCGGCACGCACACATTCACACCATAGTAAGCCGGCCGGTTCGTACGTATACGCGAGGTGGCCTACTATGGTTGCTTCACTTTTTAGTTTCAATGATGGTGTCCGCCTTTTTTTCTAGGTCCATGCCCCTATATTCAAATTCCGTTGTGAGGCACCATCATCATTGTTTACAAACAATAGGGGTAGAATGACAAACCGATAAAACAAAATTCGTAAAAGTTCATAGTCTTTTGTTATTGAGGTACCATACATCAAAACACAATACCATTTGTCTGTACGTCAAGCCAAAACTGTTCCCAAACATTGGTTTAACACAACCAACAGCAACACATTAAATATTACATAGTGACACATATCCATTGCCGTCATTGTATCAATAAGAAAAAAGATACCTAGGTTACTAAACTTAATACTTACATAAAATTAAAAAAATGCTATACTCTGTGAAGACTTTCAGGCACATAGAAAATAGACTCGACAGCAAACAAAACACAAATGATTATCACATAATGTTTGCCGCGAGCTATTTAGTGCCGAAAGTGAGATCACTCATCATCCTTTCGGCACTAGATCATCATCGCACCAACGCATCACCACCACCGGGCTGTCATATGTTTAATGTAGTCGCATTTTTTTTCTTTAAATTGCGACTTAATATTGTTATTTACTATCTAAACATTGTATTGTATTATTTTAAATATGTTTAGGTAAGTTGTTAACGCTTTAGTTTTGAACCAACATTTGTAAATATATTCCTCCATACATTTGCATATTGGCTCCAACGTTGGTGCCAATGTGGGGGCTGCGGCAGGATAATAATAGCACATATAAATATTTATTCGAGTTTTACCTACAATCATAGCGCCGTAAATCACCGTGTCACTGTCCACGGCCTCCAGTTTGCGCTGTTACCTGTAAACTTAGATCAACTGTTATATAGACTGATACATTGACACGTCGAGATTTAAAAATAAAAAATGGAGTGATAAACCATTTATGAAATAGCCCCTTTATGCCTGCAGGATACGCTGCTTTTTTTTTGAGAGACCATTGGGGCAATTCACGTAACAAGAACCGATTCTAGTTCGATTCAACGACACTCGCTGTCTCACTCATACAAAATAGGAATTGAACGGGACAGCAAGTGCCGTTGAATCGAACTAGAATCGGTTCTTGTTACGTGAATTGCCCCAATTTATGTCATGGATAATACCGACCTGGAAAGTACTACAAACGCGCATCGGCGCAAAGCAGCATCATGCTTTTCATTCGGTTTCGTTGAGTGAGAAAAAGCCTAATTCTTCTTCTATCCCCTTTCTCTGTATTCCTACCTTCCTTGTCTCTACAAAGAAGATTTTGTTCTCTGGCAAAGCAAGTTTTTGCGATAGTGTTGTTGAGGTTCTTATTGATTTTTAGAAAGGGGTGTATTAAGACGTGTGTTTATGATAATTTTTGCTTACAGGACAGATAGTAGGTCTATGGCTCGTTTATATAGTTTCCCGCCGGTACACTGGTAGCGCTCTAGTGTCCTACTTTCAGATCCAGTACCTACATTTCAAAAACGCAGAAATGTATGCTGCCTGACTTTATTAGTATTTACTGGCTTGCTTATTTATGGGTAGAACGCGAATATGTTTGTTTCTCTTTCAGATTAAAAGGTGTTTTGAATTTAGACTGATAGAAAGAGTCTCGCCGCCTTCCCCAAACCCTCTCTTTCTACTCTCCCTCCCCCCATCTCCAAACAGAGATGATGGGTTTTTTCCAATAGAAAATTCAAATTCAAATTCAAAACTTTTATTCAGAGCATAGGTTTTCACAAACACGTTCTCTTGTCAGAGTATACAGTAATAAATGATTTGTATAAATTAATCTACTCTATAAACTACTACCATTTCGGAAACAAAAGCAAAATGACCACTGGTAAAAAGAAATGGCGAAAGAAAACCAATTACGGCCTTTTTTGTCATTTAAAGATATATCGTACTTTTCTTTTTTCTTTTTTTTTCAACATAAAAAAGATTTTTTTTGAAGGTTTGTTGTATCTCTTTGACACTCTTTGTCGTGCGAAAGGCATAACTTCAATTTGGTTCGGTGTAGGAAAGAGATTAATATAATCTAAGATGTGTTATCGAAATAGAGTTTACTGGTTACAGGGTTTAATAAGCCCTGCCCGCCATAATGATATTTTTATGACCAGATGTACATCGCCTTGTACCACAGGGATGGAAAGAATTGAAAAAAAAACTGCCGCAGCGGGCAAGAGGTTAACTTACCACTTTTAATTTCAAAAACTGATAAAAAAAATTACACTCTGTATAATAAATTCTCGAATAATAAAAATATAAAACAATTTATGAAAAATAATTGAATTTAGGTAAATTCACGAAATTGAATTCAGGGACAATAGGTAAGCAGTTCTACAAAACCTTACAAATCACAAAATCATTACGCAAAATCCAACTTCCATTTCTGTATTTAATTATAAATCTCTTCATAAACATTTCCACATTATTAAAACAAAGGAATCTCATTCCAATAGACTTTTGCACGCACTAAACTTCTGTATGAAAACTTAATCCAACAGAAAGCTCCGACAATTGAGCTTGTGCCGACCGTTAACAATCTCTGGCATATGTTAACCCCCCTAACTTTACAACTTTTGCCTCCTGTACTCCCCAGTGACAATAGAAAGAATAGGAATTGTGGCTGCCTCTTACACCATTGCGTAACTTATTCAAAATCCTTTTTTTGATAATGTTAATGAGAAAGACGTTAATGAGAAAGAGGTTGAATATTCTGTCATTATTTTTATTATAATCACATGCACTACTCCAAGAACAGAGCGAGATATACCCAATACTGTCGGAATTTCTTTTCCGGAACTTGAAACTAAATACCTGTCTCCTTGTACGCCTATTAATGGCACGGATGTGGAAACTGAGATAACTCCGCAACCCCTACGGCAAGCATCCGAAGACCCAAAGATTTTGACTTAAAAGCACTTTTTCTGACAAACTTGGAAACCTAACCCCGCATCTAAAATATTCGCAAACTCTACCGAGTTTAAGCGAATAGAATATTGTGGGCACTTTGTCTTCCTTGATCTAATTCTTGTAACTTCGTTTAACTTTGCTTCAGTTAACTTCGCGTCTGGTGTATGACTCTTTCTGGCAATAATGGTTCGATGGGCTCGAAAAGGAAACTGTATTCTTTTTATGCAAAATGTTTGCAAACAAGCATCCAGGACATCTGACGGTAAGTGATCATCGTCCATAGAGCAGAGAGATACCATATTGTGCTCTGCTACTCCATATAAATGTTATTGATCATCGTGGCTGGCAATTACATCATTTTGTGATTATGATCTCCAAATAGGTAGATAAGATAACAAAGTGCGTTTTTGTATTTCGACAATATTGTTTTTTTTTATCGTGTTGTACATTTATCACTCAAAAAACTTGGAAATATATAGGTAACATTATAATAATGAACATACACAAAAAGATTTAAACTGCCCCGCTATTCTCGTAACGAAAACAGATTAAATTTCGATTCGAATTCACGCGCTGTTCAATTCCTATTTTGTATGTGGAGAGAGCGATTGAGTTTGAATAGTCATTGAATCTGTATTTATTACGAGAATAGGGGGGCTGATATCATCATCATCAGCCACAAGAAGTCCTTAAAAAAAAAAGAGATCATCCTGTTTGAATATTACTACTGAATAATTAATGTTGAATTGAGATTAATACTTTTTTTAGGAGATATGACAGAAAAACAGAAAAGTGGTCACCGCCTATGAACATCAACAACACCAAGGTCCGTTACAAAAAAGATAGGGAAATAGGGAGAAAAGAGAAAGAAAGAGTTGTATTTTCGTATATTTCACCGCAAACCTCGAGTTTACTTCGTGAACTTTCGTTCGACATCGTATCTCAACATTGCGAACTCGATAGCAATTTAATTAGGTTCACTCAGTGAACTCGTTCCCGGTGAACGAGTTCACTGAGTGAGTCACCATATCCCTGAAAAATTATAGAAATTATTGTGTAATATTGTGTAATACCATTTTTAATTTAAGTTTTGCTAAGTCATTTCCCATCTGTCATTCAATCTCGAGTAAACAACGTTACAAGCAGTTCGTTTTATAATTATCGTGTAGCTTCATCATCGTTACGCGACCTTGTTCTGTGTACATACCTATAATTTTGTAACATAATAGTTATTTAATGAATGGTAGGCACATAGACGACTGTATGGTGTTCTTTTCTAGCAATTGTACTAGTGAAATATCGCGGGTTGACCCGCGTATTTCGATCGTGGAATATAGGAATTTCGCCAATCTCGCGGTACCTAGGTTATTTATCTTCTTTTTGATTTTTACGTAGTACTGATAAGTTATCAGTTCTCCACAATCCAGATCGCAAACCAGACCTATCTCAGGTCTGATCACACGTTTCTCGAAATAATATTTTCTTGAAAGTGCTTTGTTTTCTCTCTTCCGTATGCTTATTGGAACGGAATCATCGTACCTACCTCTGATAGAAAAATACATAGGGTGCTAGTTCACGACGACTTTTTGTAGTTCTGCGGTAGTGATACGATCGCGAGTTCGCATCGATACAGTCGCTTCGCTATAGCTCTGTAGATAAGGCCTTAACCGGTTTTTTTTTGGCCATTTCTTTTACATTTTGATTTGTTTCCGAAATGGTTGTGGCAAACCGAACTCTTTTTAAAAACCTCTTTGTAAATAGTTATTATGTTTCCTTTTTCTTTATGGTTTTTATATTCTATTTTACTGTCACTTCACTTCACTTTTCCACCTTCTCGCCATATTTTTCATCCATCATTTTTCTATAACATAAGTTTTCTTCATCCCTTTCTCTTTTCCTAATCTTTCCATCCGTAATAGTGGTAGTTTATTTATATTTAGTATAGAATTATAATTATGTTGTCAATGACATGTCTAAGCGCCCGCTACAGAATAAAGTATTTCTGACTTTGACTATTCAATCTAATTCGAACGCGAAAAACGGCGGCGACTGCATCGCTACAAATGTCGTCGTGTGCTAGCGTCAATAGTTGAAAATTCGTAAGGTCTCCTAGTACACATACGGTTTTTCGCCGTGAAAATCTACGTTTAATTCGCCGTGTGTAGGCACGGTCGTCAGTGTTGTATGGATCACTATGGAAGCTTGTAGACGTGCACGGCGGCGTAAATTTTCACGCCGAAAAACCGACCGTGTACAAGCAACAGGCCTTACGGTGCTGTATGATTAAAAGTCTCCCTTGTATAAAATGTTTAATCATAATAAAACTCTCGAAAGAACGCTGACGAATGAATAAGTTTACATTATTATATATTACATATTATATTATCATAAATTACTTTGAATGTACGCACCCAAATTGTGTTTTTATGTAATACAGTTCTTTCAGTGTATTTTTTTTTTAAAGATGAGATAATGTATTAAAATGTTACATAACTATATATCCTACTATTATTATAAAGGCGAAAGTTATGTGTATGTTTGTTACTTCTTCACGCTCAAATGACTGAGCCAATTTTTATATTTGGTATGTAGCTAATGTCTTGGATTAACACATAGGGTACTTTTTATCCCGACAAGTACGCAATTCCCGTAGGATTTGGTCAATAGCGCTTTATAATGTAGATGGCGCTGCTGTGCATAACTACTCGCAAACGAATTTGCGCTGGTTTCGCAAGTAGGTATATCTATACTAATATTATAAAGAGGAAAGATTTGATTGTTTGTTTGCATTGAATAGGCTCCGAAACTAATGGACTGATTTCAAAAATTCTTTCACTAGTAGAAAGCTACATTATCAAGGAGTGACATAGGCTATAGCTTTTCCCGAAATTCAATATGGTTCCCACGGGAACGGGTCCGGACCTTCACGCGGACGAAGTCGCGGGCAAAAAAGCTATAATTAACAAAAAGCATATTCTATCTATCTATTAATGTTTTAAACAATGTAGCGCAGACTTCATTGTGCAAAGTGTGTAACTGATATATTGTCAGCATGCCTCAAACACAAACCACAATACTAAATACCATAAACCAACAATAACCACAACATTAAACACATAATACATTATTTAGTAAGATGTATAATTATTATCACTTGGCTCCGTACTAAATTTCCAATCACACGTGTCACAGCAAAATGAAATATCTTTATCTTTATAACGTACTAGCTTCCGCCCGCGGCTTCGCCCGCATGGCCTAGTAACAATTAGCATATCTTTCTTCAGAAACAAATTCCGGTCCGGCACGGCCCGGTACGGTACGGTTCCATCCGGTCCAATCAGGTCCGGTCGATCCGGTCCGGTCCGGTCCGGTCCGGTCCGTTCCGGTCCGGTCCGGTCCGGTCGGTCTGGACCTTATAAGGACCCTACATGTCAAATTTGGCATCTCTAGACCCAGCGGTTTGGGCTGTGCGTCCCCTCGCAAATTCGTATGCGTATATCTCGCTTTCCCGTGGGAATTTTGAAAAATCCTTTTTTAGTACATCCCTAGACGTCGTGAGGAACCTACACGCCAAATTTGGAATCTCTAGACCCAGCGGTTTGGGCTATGCGTTGATATACCCTCGCAACTTCGTTTGCATATATCTCGGTTTCCCGTAGGAATTTAGAAAAATCCTTTTTTAGTACACCCCTAGACATCGTAAGGAACCTACAGTCCAAATTTGGAACCTGTAGACCCATTAGTTTGGGCTGTGCGTTGATATATAGTTAAGTCAGTCAGTTAGTCAGTCAGGACTTTGAATTTTATCTATGAAAAAAAATCCGGTCCGGTCCGGTTCGATCCGGTCCGGCACGGCCCGGTACGGTGCGGTTCCTTCCAGACCGATCAGGTCTGATCCGTTCCGGTCCGGTCCGGTCCGGTCCGTTCCGGTCCGGTCCGGTCCGGTCGGTCTGGACCTTATAAGGACCCTACATGCCAAATTTGGAATCTCTAGACCCAGCGGTTTGGGCTGTGCGTTGATATACCCTCGCAACTTCGTTTGCGCATATCTCGGTTTCCCGTAGGAATTTTAAAAAAACCTTTCTTAGTACACCCCTAGACGTTGCAAGGAACCTACAGTCCAAATTTGGAATCTCTAGACCCACCGGTTTGGGCTGTGCGTTGATATATAGTTAAGTCAGTCAGGACTTTGAATTTTATATATATAGATGAAGAAAAAAAAAACGGTCCGGTCCGGTTCGATCCGGTCCAGTACGGCCCGGTACGGTGCGGTTCCTTCCAGACCGATCAGGTCTGATCCGTTCCGGTCCGGTCCGGTCCGTTCCGGTTCGGTCCGGTCCGGTCGGTCTGGACCTTATAAGGATCCTACATGTCAAATTTGGCATCTCTAGACCCAGCGGTTTGGGCTGTGCGTCCCCTCGCAACTTCGTATGCGTATATCTTGCTTTCCCGTGGGATTTTTGAAAAATCCTTTTTTAGTACATCCCTAGACGTCGTAAGGAACCTACATGCCAAATTTGGAATCTCTAAACCCAGCGGTTTGGGCTGTGCGTTGATATACCCTCGCAACTTCGTTTGCGTATATCTCGGTTTCCCGCAGGAATTTTGAAAAATCCTTTCTTAGTACACCCCTAGACGTCGTAAGGAACCTACAGTCCAAATTTGGAATCTCTAGACCCACCGGTTTGGGCTGTGCGTTGATATATAGTTAAGTCAGTCAGGACTTTGAATTTTATATATATAGATAATAAAGTAAACGTATAGTATACGTATATATAAAGTATAACATGAAGTCTATCTGTCTGTATGTCCCTATTTATGCTTAGATCTTTAAAACATTATCTTGTGTACTTTTCCTAAAATTTTATAATATTTTGTGTCCAAGGTTTTTCTCAAGGACTTTGAAGTCGAAATAGGTACGTCAAAAAGTGTGAATTTTCTTCCTTTTTTTTCTTTTACACTTTTATCGACTTTAATGTTTTTTTTTATTGTTGTTTATTTCATTGTCTTGTATTTTTTGGTTTCTTATTTTTCTTGATGACTAGTTCCTCAGGTCCGCCCGCATGTTATAATCTCTTCAGAAACATACCAGTTAGTGTGTGAACATAAAATAATAATGAAATAGTTTTCGATATTTTGTATGTAAAGACGAGTGAATCCATATCAACCTAGTCATTCCACTGCAGGGATACGAGTCTCCTTCAATTGAAGGTGATTAGAGCGTACTCTGCCACGCTGCTCCAATGCGGATTGACAGACGCCGGTGTTTTCAAGTCGCCCGAAAGCCACCAAACTTGACTTAACGACTGCCATCTATCGACAACAGCCGGGATCGACGGCTTCACGTGACCTCCGAAGCACGGAGATGCTCGAGATAACGAAACCCATCGAAACGCTGGCTAGGGTCGATGTCGCTTAACTGGCGTATTCATATTAGAGTGCGATACACAGCGACACGCCATCGAGCTCCTCACACAGCGATGCCATCGAGTGAATAGCCTCTTTATAGATTATAAGAATATATTTAAATTTCTGTGCACCTTTTCCTGTACGTTTTTACCCACCAAAACATACCTGTTAAAAAGGGGGCCAAGTTCCTATCGGCCTAATTGTTCGCCTAAAAAAGGGTTGAAATCCAATCCAATGCCAAGTTTAGACGCACTTTAAAATCGATCTTAATCATCTTCATCAACAGCCTGATCCACTAGTAAACATTTGTCATTCCCAAGACTCGCCACCACACCCAGTCCTCCACCTTTCGCATCCAGCCTCTACCCGCCACCTTATTCACGTCAACGGTCCATCTGGCCGAAATTCACTTTACCATACACCCAACTTAAAATATGGTATAGTTGTGAAAATACGTAGGTACTGGGTTAAAAATATCTAAAATTATTATACATACTTCTAAATTTGAACTTGACAGGTTAATTTAATTATATAAATAATAAATTTAATTATACAATTAATCAAGTGTTACGTACAGCACGAAAACCTGCCAAGTTCAAGCTTTGAATTTTATCTCTGTACTTGCAATAGACACTGAACTACAGGGGGGTCAAAAGTGGGTCGAAACGCGCGCGGCCTGTTGCTGGAACTTGGCCTGCGCACTACCGTGCGCTTAGATACGTCCGTATTAGTAAGAGGTAAACAGCCAGTTTCGATGGCACAAACCTGTTTGAACGTAATAGTTTTGCCGATCTTATGACGGATAATTCGATATAGGTATATTTAAAAGTCTATTTATTTACTACCAAAACTCAGAAATTCGATTATGTTATCACGCCTTCGCGCCTTATTCACGCCTTATAACATAAAAAAACTTTATGAAATTCAGCTATATGGGTTTTTAACTGGGCTATGATTATACAATTTGATTGACACAAAAGGGGCAAAAACCACATATTACTTAATAATTACTTTGTTACAAAAACTTACTGATATTTTACAAAAAATATTATGTAATTACATTTCCGAATTTTGTAAGATACTTTACTCAACAAATAAAAACAGAGTTGTTGTAGATTCGTGACAAAGTAAACACCTATGAAAGTGTGTGACGAATTTACTTTTAATGGAGTGTATGACCAATTTACTTTGTGACGAATGTACAACAAACAAACCAAAAACAAAATAAATTAACATTTAGATTTTTTTCTTACTGGCAACGTACAGATTTTTCGTCTGTTCCCGCACACAGATTAAAAATAAATAATGATACCAACGCAGAGGATTGTAAATAGACCTCATTTTGGGCATAACGCCAATCCGTTCATTCGTATCTTATCTGTAATATGGAGACCGCATGGTCGAGTTCGGTATCGAGATTTGTAATATGGCCTTGTACCTACCCATACAGTGCTATGTGATAATACAGTGTCATTCATAGTAATGTGTGTGAACCGTTGTGTTTCTAGTGGCCATTTTTATTATTTTAAATTATAGTTAATTTTTCTAATTATCTTGGTCTCAGACATCAGTCAACTACGTAAATTTACAGTTTTAATACAAATCTGCCGTCTGAACTGGTGCATGGTGGTCGGGAAAAAAATATTGAAATACTTTGTTTGTACGAAGTTTTAAAAACAAATTTAGTTTGTTTTGTGTGTATTTGTGTTGTGTTTTGTGACAAGATGAAGCCTCCAAAAATGACTGAAGATGATTTGGATAGCATAAAGCCCTGTTTGACCGATGAAAAAAGTAAGTCATATAATAAGTACTTTATGTTATACTAAAAACCTGCAGTTTTACTTTTATGATATTTTTTTTATACCTCTGAGGTAACAGGCTTCATGGCTGCTTGATAGTAGAGTTAGCGAATGAAAGAGGTTATCAGGGCCGTAAATAAATATGATTCAAGTTCTCTACACTAATATTATTGACGACCTCCGTGGCGTAATGGTTACCACGCCAGACCGCCACCCAGGAGGTCCCGGTTTCGATCCCCGGTCGGGTCATGATGAAAAATGAACTTTTTCTGATTGGCCTCGGGTTTGGATGTTTATATATATATGTATTTGTTATAAAATATAATATCGTTGAGTTAGTATCCCATAACACAAGTTTCGAACTTACTTTGGGGCTAGCTCAATCTGTATGAATTGTCCCTATATATTTATTTATAAAAAAAAAAAATTATAAAGAGGAAATATTTGTTTTTTTTTGTGTATGTATGTTTGTAATGAATAAACTCAAAAGGTACTGGACCGATTTCAAAAATTCTTTCACCGTTGGGAATGTCCATTAACCCCGAGTGACATAGGCTATATTTTTTTTATTTTTTTTAATAGGGATCCTTAGTAAAACCCTTGCGAAGCTGAGGCGGTCCAATGGTGTTAAATATTGCGCGAAGGGAATTCAAATTTTTATTAACAAATATTCATTATGTACCTACTGTAATGTATTATTTTTTAAAATGTATACTTGTTATTATTAGTACATTGAACGTTGTTGTCATGTGTCTCATGTGCTGTATTAAATAAAATATGTTATTTTTTCATTCTTTCTTCATTCGTGAATATCTGCGTTTGCCAATAGTTGATAGGACGACCGTCTACAAGGTGGTCAGACGACCTAAGGAATGTCGCAGGAAGCCGCTGGATGCAGGCCGCTGCTGCCAACAGGTTGCACTGGAAACGTTTGGGGGACGCCTATGTCCAGCAGTGGGACTTCTTGTGGCTGTGACGATGATGAGGTGATTGATATACAAACAGAAAAAAAAAACTTACAGAGTACAGACTAGTGCATATTATGCAACAAGGCGGCATTATGATGTAAAAAAATCTGATAGCCTCGAGCCTATCTGGCATTGATTAGTGATTGACATATTCTTTTTATCAGCTGTACTGCGTAATACTTGAGATTTCTTCCAGCATAATTCTAAGGGCTCCGGCATCCGGTTTTATGTCTAAGAGCGTTTTTCCACTACTACTGCATCCGATTTTTATCGGTCCGGTAATTGCCGGTCCGATGTAGAAATTCATACTTTAGTATACGCGCTTCTCCACTACTCCGGCATCCGGTTTTATGTCTTAGAGCGTTTTTCCACTACTACTGCATCCGATTTTTATCGGTCCGGTAATTGCCGGTCCGATGTAGAAATTCATACTTTAGTATACGCGCTTCTCCACTACTCCGGCATCCGGTTTTATGTCTTAGAGCGTTTTTCCACTACTACTGCATCCGATTTTTATCGGTCCGGTAATTGCCGGTCCGATGTAGAAATTCATACTTTAGTATACGCGCTTCTCCACTACTCCGGCATCCGGTTTTATGTCTAAGAGCGTTTTTCCACTACTACTGCATCCGATTTTTATCGGTCCGGTAATTGCCGGTCCGATGTAGAAATTCATACTTTAGTATACGCGCTTCTCCACTACTCCGGCATCCGGTTTTATGTCTAAAGTATGAATTTCTATTCGGCAATTACCGGACCGATAAAAATCGGATGCCGGAGTAGTGGAAAAACGCTCTAACGGGTGTAATACAACAATTATACTGATTTCTACGAAATTTCATAAAATACTAACCGCAATCAAAATGTACATATTTATTAATTTTCGTTTATTTTATTTTTATTTTATTTTATTCCCATAGGAAAACCAACAGCTTAACAAACAGTAATAGCATTAACTTAACAACTAAACAAAGCCAATTATAGGTTTTCGCAAATAAAAACAGTATAAATAAAAAATAATGAGCATGGAATAACACCCTTACAAATTACACAATATACATGTTTGTAGTCTAATAAAACAAACGTAAATATGCCTTCACCTAATACACTAAGTAATATAATATACATAAACTATGAATACATCGTACCGCATTATAATCCAATATATAGTATAATAGTTTAAACACATTGACAATTACATGAGAAAACTTAATTCTTAAGGTGGTCAAGTTTTTCGGCAGCTGTCTGTGCCTTTATCCTAGAAAATTAGGGACTCTATAAAATAACAAAAAGAAAGGAAGTAAATACAACTCTATAATAATATAGTTCACGCGGAAATTAATAAAAAACAAAACAACACTAAAATAGTTATAAATTATTATAGTTCGGGATTCAAATTCGTCGCTCAAATCGGAGTAGCCCGTCTGGGGAAGGACCTCCACCTTACAGAAGATCGTAGCTAAATAGTATTGGTCCCGGCCATGTTGTGTTCATAAGGTGAGTAAGGTCTCCAGAGCTCCACTTGGGGTTGAGAGGGTTGGCAACGCGTTAGTGATACCCCTGGTATTGCAAGCGTCTATAGGCTATGGTGATGCTTACCATCAGGCGGCCCGTATGCTTGTTTGCCAACTTTGTGGTATAAAAAAAACATGTTTTTGTTCGGAAATGCGATGATTTTGAAATGATAAATGCACTTTTTACCGCTGTCTCTGTTATATGTATTAAATATTATAATAAATTAAGTGTTATTTATTAAAAACTTTGTCTTTTTGAGCAGTCACACTTATTAAATAAATATACAGGGTGTTTGGTAGAGGATTGAACATGGGATAATGGCAGAAAGGTGAGATGGTCTGCTACATGCTGAGCGAAAAAAATTTGACCTAGGGCCTATAGTTTTTTTTTAAATGATTTTTTTTAAAATTTTCACCAAACTTTCTTCCTTCGTGAATTTGAAGTACTATAACTTTTTTTTTATTTAATAAATCTTCCAGCTTATTTTTTAATTCTTATATTAACTGTATGTAGCTTACTTTTAAATTGATATTTGTCGGTTAGAGTTACCACAAAAAATGATATGAGTCCTCAAACATCAAAAAGACGAAAAGTACATGCCGAGCGTTCAACTTTGGACTGCTGTAAAAAAAAAATTAAAAGTGGTACTGCAGTTCTAATTCTAGGAAAACAGCTCTAGTTCATGCCCTTTGGAATGGTATTCAATTTACACAGTTATTTTTTTTCTAAGTAGTCTTTTTCGTACATTTTACATGAAATTGACCATTTCTGACAAATGGCCTTTAAAGAAAATAAATCAAAATAATGTTACGAAACATAGAGCGGGATGGTTACACAAGGCAGGTAGAAACGTTAACGTTTCTCTTAATCAATATCAGCATCCGTTCTTCCTTTTTCACTCTTCATAGGTGGGCAATGCATCCAAGACCTTGTAGTGGTGAAGAGTGGTAAGTGGTAAGCAATCACCGCTGCCTATTGACATCTACGATTTTTTAATGACACGAAGAGGACAAACTAGCTAGCAAGTCACCTGATGGTAAGCAATCACCGCTGCCCATAGACATGCACAACTTTTTTTTTGACACGAGGAGGACAAACAAGCACCTTATGGTAAGCAATCACCGACTACAAAATCTTGGATGCGTTGCCCACCTATGACGGAATGAAAAAGGAAGGACCGAGGAAGGAAAGTTAATAAGGTAGTAGGAAACAGGAGGTGTATCAGGCTTCCGGCTCTGTCACTCATCCTACGAAACACGGGGGACATAAGAGGTACTGCCCCGGTCGAGCCTGCCCATTTACGAGCTACTACTAGTTCATAGTAGTGGCTACGCTCTACCACTCTTCACCACTAGAAGGTCTTGGATGCATTGCCCACTTATGAAGAGTGAAAAAGGAAGAACGGATGCTGATAATGATGAACCGTAACCATCCCGCTCTATGTTTCGTAACATTTTTTTGATTTATTTTCATTAAAGTATTTTTGTCAGAAATGGTCAATTTCATGTAGAAAGTACGAGAAAGACTACTTAGAAAAAAATAAACTATACAAATGACATACCATTCGAAAGGGCATGAACTAGAGCTGTTTTCCTATAATTAGAACTGCTGTACCACTTTTAGTTTTTTTTTTTACTGCAGTCCAAAGTTGAACGCTCGGCATGGACTTCTCGCCTTTTTGATGTCTGAAGGCTACTAATTTTTTTTCCTGGTAACTCTAACCAACAAATATCAATTTAAAAGTAAGCTACATTCAGTTAAGATAAGAATAAAAAAATAAGCTGGACGATTGATCCAATAAAAAAAAAGTTATAGTACTTCAAATTCACGAAGAAAGAAAGTTTGGTGAAAATTAAAAAAAATCATTAAAAAAAAACTATGGGCCCTAGGTCAATTTTTTTTCGCTCAGCATGTAGCAGACCATCTCACCTTTCTGCCATTATCCCATGTTCAATCCTCTACCAAACACCCTGTATAAATTGTACCAAATTTCATATTATAATGTTATCTGTTCTCGAAAAAAATTTTTTATTGATCTACCACCACTTAACAGGTGGCTACAACATTTTCATAGTTGGGAAAGTATAGCCTTAAAATGCACTGTGATAGTCGAAACTAAATTACGTTGTAAGTTTCATAAAGTTAGCGGTTAATAAGAACTTAAGGACAGCTTTTAAAATGAAGCAGATTTAGTATTCTTGTCTCACAGACTAAAGTTAAGAAGTTTCTGAGTACGTACTTACAGCTTACAGGACCGAGAGAATAGTTATTTAAAGAGTTGCTGCGTTTTTATGTAGTGTAGTTTTAATTTTTAAAGTTAATACAATGTGTTGGTTTGTACAGTCGAAATATTTTTGGAGGCGAATCTACTGCTGACACTGAACACGAATATGTGAAAAAAACATTATAATAAACTTACATTTCAATTTCATGTTTTTGACCAAATCCGCCCTTATGGCACACCATAAATTTTATGTTATGCAATCACTCCGTGTGAGAGAGCGCCGACACCCGCCTCTCAGTATGCGGTGGTCACTGCCGCCACATGAGTAAATAAAACCAGGAAAATTCTTCGATCACATGGTAAATTGTAATTTTCCGTATAAACACAACATGGGTTTAGATTCCATTTATTAACTGACACTACTGACAGCAGATTCGCGTTAAGCCGTCAAACAGTTACATAAAGTGGCCAGCTACTTTTAACAAACTCGCTTTCATCATAAATATTGTCGAGGTCCATTCTGCGTACCTACTGAGAGAGGGTTTTTCAAAAACCTCATAAATCTTAGTAAGTAAAAAAATAACAGGAATCTGTTTACGGCTTTTAAAATAGAACCGACGAATTATTTACGAATCTTACGTACAACACCTTGTATTTACGGACAGGCCACTTTTAGCTTGGCGGCAAAGTCCGAGACGAGCGGCTATCGTAGCATCGCTGATGTCTTTAAAAAACCTATGTTACAAAATATATAAATTTGTAGTAGCCTATATTGTGTCCCACTGCAGGGCAAAGAACCCCCCCCCCCCCCCCTTTCCAATTTTCATTTGGACACAATTTCAATAAGATCTTTTCCGGCTAATCTTCAAAATAAGCATCGAGCTTTGGTGTTCCGCGACGACGTTTAACAGATTGGGGGACATCCAGTGGGTTGTGATGCGAACCCATCTATCTACATAAATAGGTAGTACCTACCCGAAAAAAAACCCAAGAAAATAAAGCATGCAATAAAAATTAGTACCACAAAAATAATGTTTCTAGAAATTATGAAAACAACCATTCTCGATAGGTTTTAACAAAAAATGAGTTCGAAATCCGTCACGTCGACTCGGATAATTTTACGTGGCTGAAATTTGACGTGCCAATTAATCATCCTGATTGGCTATTTGAATAATGAAACTGTCATCTTTAAAGGACACGAAAATAATAATTATAACACGAGAATTGGCTGTTATGTCAATTTTAATTAAATTATAAATGGATATAAATTTTCTACTTGTACTAAGCAAAAAAAAAATGGTTTAAAATATGGTTCAAATAATACAGAATTATTATGTTTTATTCCACAAAATAGAAATTGTTACAATTCCTAGACTTTTGCCCTAACCTTGCTTACGTTGTTGGCTACCCCAGCAACGTAACAGTTGTAATAGCAAAGTAGTACTGGCCACATCTTCTGTTCAAAATAAAATAAAAATCAAATCCTTTGGAACTCGATCAAAGTCTTGCCTGACTGATCACACTAATTGTGCATTTAACATCCCAAACTATTGCCATAATATTATTTAAACAGTAAATTTTTACTCAGAGATTCTAATTATACTAAATAATACATTTTAGTCTATTAATTTCAAAACTAAATTCGGTCTAGCGAGCCACATTAGGGGTCATACAAGCATCAAACAATAATACATTTTATTGTTGTCGCCGAAATGTATTACATTATATTTATAGAAATCATGCAGACAAATATAAAATATTGTCCATGACAAGCCAAAGCCCACATTAAATTAAGGTTCTTTTCATGATTAATAGCAATTAATTTTCAATTGTATTTTATACTGAACACCATAGCTATTAGAGTAGCAATTAGCTTGTCACGGTTGCGTGCTCGAGGCCCTGGGGCAGCCCTAGTACCACAGAGTAGATTTACTAGAGAAATCACTCCATAAAAGTATTGAATTAACACATATTATTTATTTTGATCTGAACACTAATAGATATAATGAAATCGTTAAGGAGCCATTTCTATACATTAAAAAAATAATAGTAATACCTACCTACATAGGTAATATACAGGTTTTTTAGGTACTAAATTAAAAGTCGGCTTGTTAAAAATGTACCTAACAAATTAGCCACCATCATTAAGTGGTCGGAAGTGAGCTTTTTCTAAAATTTTGGTGATTTAAGGTTTTTTAGAAATTTTCCGACTTTCCATCGAAAATCTAGCTTTACGGAAATAGTACTTGTTTTTGGGCACACAAATTTTAATGATATCTCAAAGTTGATGATGTACGAAATAATTTCAGTTTAATATACCAGAAATAATAAGGTCGTTAGACGATGGACGGACCAGGTAGCTGGAAGCCTGGAAATGCCGATGAGCGCAGCTCTCCATCTGGCACAAGATCGAAACAGATGGAGAGAAACTGTGAGGAAGTTACGTCGGAGACACGATCCTCAACATTGAGGGACCGACTATGGAGGAGGAATAAGGTCTTGTGACAAGATCTACAATATATATTTTTCACTTCTCATGCTCAGAAAATGCTTATTTGCGCAGGATATAGGCTGCACAAAATCGAATTTTGTGCACAAGGGCAAAAACGTATCTACTCATAAATGTATCTATATTAAGGCAAAGGAAATGAGCCATACAGCCAAACACAATAAAAAGTTCAGAGATAGAATTTGTTATTTTATAATATTTACTTTAATTTTTTTGCCTTATGTGTTTTTTAAGTCATAAAAGATATTAAAATTTAAATTAAAGTACGGTAGGTTATTTAATTAATTTAAGAAAATTATTTTATTACAAAATTAATTTAATAGTAGGCTGTATGGGTCTGCAGCCCAAGCCTAATTTCAAAGTCGTAAGATTAAAAAAAAAAGCGGCGGGAAACAGGTCTTTTTTTTCGTGCGTTTATTTATTTATTTCCTCGCAATCGAAGTGAAAAGCAGAGTTTATAACTCGTCCACAAAACCATTTTTATCCTCGACATTACTATCAGCCCTCGCCTTCGGCTCGGGCTGCTAAAAGTCTCGGATAGAAATGATTCGTTTTGTGCACTTGTTGTAAAATCTACTATTTCGCACTTCTTTGTACCAGTTATAATAATATTATGTACCTACGACGGTGCACCTCTGTAAATAATTTTATTCGGTGCAAGATTTAAAGTACATGGTACTCAATTAATTCTTGCGACGTTGACACAGGATGCTAACGGCAAATTATTATTTCTGCTTAATATTTATTTAGTTCACAATATTTTATTATTAGCTTGGTCTTAGTGGATAAGGAACCTTATTGACTGGTCTTTGGTTAAAACTCTCTAGTTATCTATCACATACCTAAAGAATCACGGTTCAACAGATTTGTGGAAGGCCACGATTAGTGCCATCTTACTGGCTAAACACCTTGCCAGTACGATGTGAGAATTTGATGTGTTATTATTAACACGAGAACACGACATAGACCCCCTCGCCGCCGCCCGCTTCCTCAAGTGGCGGGACATGAGCCCAGGAGCACAGATTACTTAATAGTTACTTCGTAACCAGGAGCCCAGTATTGGCTAATGCATTTTTCTGACTATAAATAAAAAAAGCAACACAATGCCAATCGATGAGAAGTACTTTTGTACTATAGAAATGAAATGAAATCGTTTATTTCAGAAATTAGACCTCACAGGCACTTTTTCTTGTCATTTACAACTTGTTTAAATAAAGAAAATAAACTACGTTATATACTACCACCATTTCGGACACAAGCAAAATGGCAACCGGTAAAAAGAAATGGCGAAGGAAAACCGGTTACGGCCTTTTTTGTCATTTTGTACTTTTTTTTTTCCTCTCCTTTTTTTCCACTCATTAGTTACAATGTAGGTATAAGTACATTAAAATTTATAAGAAGAATACGCGGAATGTTATACACAATGGTGTGGAATGAACAAGTCTTAAATCTACAATAAAATAAAAAAAGTCAGTACTGACAAGAGTGAGCAGACCAGTCCCCCCAGGCAGCACCCGTTCATGAGTTGACGCGAGAGTCAGCCATCGCATTAGAATTGTTTACCCCACTAATATTATAACAGGCGAGGGTTTATGAGAATTTTTCGTACTTCTTCACGCTCAAATGGCTGGGCCATTTTTTATGATATTTTGTATGTAGGTAGCTGATACCTTGGATTAACACATAGAGTACTAATTATCCCGAAAAGTACGCGACTCCCATAGGATTTGGTCGAAAGTCTGATAGTCAATGGTGATGCAGCGCATGCATAGTAGTTGCGCGGGTTTCGTCAGTAAATAAATAAAAGGCGACCAAATGCCAATCGATGAGAGGTTTTATAGTACATTACAATCGTTTATATACAAAATATTTACAGTAAAGCCTTTATAGATCATTGGACCAAACACTCCCGACAAAATCCCGAGAGTATTCCCACAATTCAGCTTCACAAACAATGTAAATCCAACCTGACCATTATTGCAGCAATCTGACTGACCACCAGCCAGTAATGTTATATTAAGACGCGTTGATACGTTAATATAAACAGAGTAAAACAAAAGGGTTAATAATAAAGAGCATTCTATTGGTTACAAAAATTTTCAAAATCAGTGCAATAGATCCAGAGGTTACCCGCAGAGTCTACACGCAAAAAAATTATTAAACAAAGATCAACCAAGATTTAACTAAGGACTTGTTTTGTCATTTGAGCACTTCAGCCCAATTTATGGACATGGACATGATTTTATTTTACCATTTTGTTAGCAAACAGTGCATGCCAAACTACAGCTTTCCGCGGACAGATGGATATTGTGAAACTGTTAGTGCTCCTTGTTTACTATGAAACTCAGACATCTTTAAGTACTTATTAATACCTCCTTTAAAAATTACAAAAAAAATGGTAATAGAAATGTAACTGAAGAGTACCTACTTGTTCATTTCAGCTCCACATAGGTTTATACTTTTCTAACAACATTCAAAAGAAGCAAACGATAACAATCCATCTTTTATAGGCCTCTTGTAACGTTAGCATAAAGGTAAAAGCTATTGAATAGTGTCCGTCGATCGATCACGGCCCAGTTAGCTTTATGTGCTGACCGTCAGTCAGGGCAGTCAGTTCTTCATGAATAGAAGGGAACAATACAGGTTCCCGTACATTGAAAAGGTCTATGGACAGAAATAGATCTTTACTTGACACATACGGAAATACATTGAAAAGGTAAAGTGGTCAAAAATATTTAGGCGCTCCACTTTTTTTGACAGGCCCGTGGTTCCCAGTGGCTAATATATCCCAAAGACTATGGGTCCGAATCCTTCGCCCCGATGGTCGAATGGTTTCCAATGCCTACTATATCCCAAGAGCTTCGAATCCCAGGCTAACATTTGTGTGCAATAAAGCTGGGTGTTCATCACCAATCAGCCATAGTACAGTCAGCCAATGATTTCTTTTTTGCTGCGGCATGGTTGTTATTATCGCATCGCATGATTATGGTCCGTGTGACCGCATAAGCTTGTCAAATTATTGAGTTAGTACCATATCAGTGAATTTATAACTCGCCTATATAGCAACTGGTCTACAAATGAAATCGTCGCATTTGAAACTCGCCTAGGTAGCAACTGGTCTACAATTTTGAAATGTTTTTGGGAGTTAATATCATATCGGTGCATTTGTAATTGTACTGCAAACTGCAATTCTTATTTATCTGCAATCGTAATTCCGAAAAAAATGCTACGTCATTGCTGTCAAGTATCGATTAATTACTCGATTGTGTCCTGTGTTATCAGCGTTTAATTTCATCTGATAACAGGTTTCAATGTCACACTCGGATGCCGTTAAATGTGTTGCAATTTAATACAAAAATAGTAAAAAGGATTAAATAAATAATTATAAATAAATTCTGCACGTTTCTGGGCCTGAAATAAGCTGGGTAAAACGGGACTCGACATGAAATGAAATGAAATCGTTTATTTCAGAAATTAGACCTTCACAGGCACTTTTTCTTGTCATTTACAACTTGTTTAAATAAAGAAAATAAACTACGTTATATACTACCACCATTTCGGACACAAGCAAAATGGCAACCGGTAAAAAGAAATGGCGAAAGAAAACCGGTTACGGACACTCAGTAAAACCTCAAGTCGCACGATTTATTATTTTTATTTTTTTTATAACATTTAATATTTTGGGCAGTCTATGTCCATCAGTGGATTTCTTATAACAGAGATGAAGATGATAATAAATTTTGTTCTTTAAAGTGATTTTGAAATATACTTTAATATCAAAAATTTTAGACATTTGTTTAATGATAAAACTTTATTGACCAAAGTACTGATACAATAGGCGGACTTAATGCTAATTGCATTCTCTACCAGTCAACCATTGGGAATGCGGAAAATCACGATTGCGGCTTAAGTTAAACGAATAAAATATCAATAAATGCAATAAAAAAAGTGAATAGATAATAAATACAATATATTTTAGGTATAAAGATAATAGATAAGTAATAAATTTAATACATACTTACATTTTGTTTACCACATGTTCTTGCGTTAAAGTGTAACTAATTCATTTGTTTATAAGTTTATACTAAGCGTAATATCATTGAGCATGCACTATTTAGAAGGAGATTCGTTAAGAAACCTTATTTCCCATTCAGGCCGTGAAACCCGTAGAAACTTTCAGACGTGGCTGAATTTAAAAGAGCCTTTATTACTATCAAGGGGCAGGATCAGAAATTATAATATAGCTCCCTTGTTTTCAAAGGTTGTTTTGTTGGAACGTGATTCACTTTTATGATAAGTTTTATGATATTATATTTATTTGTGATATTTTTATGCAACTAAGCCAGCAAACAAGTTGTGCCCATAGATTATAATATTTTATAATTTTTTTTCAGTTAGCTTTGAGAATGTTTTCAAAAGCTGTTTTTAGTCATACGTGATTTGTGTGAATATAAAAAGATGGTAGTCTAGAAAAAATAAATTAAAAAATATTATTTATAGAGGAATTTGTGTGATGAAAATTTTATATGAAATATTAATATTGCATGAAAGAATTAAGTCTCTCACATATAAATGCGAATTCGCATCGCAAATATCTGCGAGCTCGCACGGATGCACCGCAAGAATCTCCGATATGATTCGCATTTAGTTCCAACGATGATACGGCGTCGCAACGCGGTTTTGTGTGAGAGACCTTACTCAAATTTAAAGTTCGTAGAATAAAGAGCATCTTGTTCTATGCCCTGAATACCTTTCTTTAGTTGAATATGTAAGATTTGTTTTCAGAATTACCTATAATCAATCATACATTGCTTTCTCATGCCCTTAACTACTCAATACCATGGAACAAATTAATAGTAATCAAACCCTACAACTTGTGTAATCAATCATAATAATAGGCGTACATTTATCTTCCGTCTTCAAATACCATAGTTTGCTTGGTGAGTTTGTTCTTGTAATTATGTAAATTAATTGATTAGCTATTGAATATTATAAGAGCGAGTTTACATTAGAAATTTGCACACCAGTAGCAAGTTTACGCTAGAAAATTGCAGCAAGCTTGCCAGACCTACGTGTTCCAACGTATTTGCAACATCTTGCGACAGTTCTTGCAGATTATGTCTTCAGTTCCGTATATTTCTTGCACTCGTAGCTGTTCACAAGAACCATATGTAAAAAATATTTAAAAAAACTGTATGTGAGCGACCAGCCGTCGATAAGATAAGCCCTGCGTGGCTTAAGTCGTGCGGTAAATAAACTAATGTATTAAATTATTTTGGAAATAAATAAAAGTAAAAAAATAAATATAAGATCCATATAGCAAGTTCTTTAACAGAACTTGTTGAGACTCACGGATGGGCCCCAAAAAAATTCCCATTTAACATGAAGGGAAAGCAGCCCTAATTTTTTTTCATGATTTTGTTCAATCACGTTATTAGCATAGTTAATATGTGTAAACGTGCCAAATTACAGCTTTCTATTATTAAACGTCTAGGCGCTAGACAGACAGACGGACTCCTTGTTAGTTAACTCCTTAATCTTAAAAATTATAGCTACTTTTCCAAAGGAAAGAATCGAACCTTTTTATAATGACCTCCAGCACCGAGTTTGTAAATTATCATTTTAAACTTTATTCAAAAAGGTGTTGAATTTTAATCACCACTTGGCATTCAACGCACAAAACCATCAAATATGAACAAAAGCCGGCTATCTCAAAGAGATGAGGGTGAACTGGGATACTAAATGAGCGATCAATCTTTAGGGCACCAAAACCGCATTGTTGAAATTTATTGTAACCACACTTTATGGAGCTTTATCTGGAAATTAATCATATGGTAGTAAGGTTTGTGTTATGGTGGACGTTAAGATAAAAGTAGTATGTTATTGTTTTATGGATGTAAGTAAGCTTCGCTCGCGTGGATGTTGATTCTAGTACATGGACATGTTTTTTGTGTATGTCTCTTTATCTATACTAATATTATAAAGACGAAAGATTTGATTGTTTGTCTGTTTACATTGAATAAGCTCCGAAACTACTGGACGTATTTTGAAAAAATATTTCATGTTGAAAAGCTTCACTATCTTGGGTGACATAAGCTAAACGATTTTTAAAAAATTGCTATTCTTACTAAAGCCCCGACACAAGTTGAAGCGAGCCCTTAGTACTTAGTACCATAATATATTTTTGTTTTCAATCATTCAACACTTTGCAAAAATTATATTCCAGAATAAAAAAGTTCTGTTCATTTCTGTAGCTCTCTCTCTAATTAGTATAGTTTGAGCGTCCGTCGTATTCGCGCAGTCCGGTGGAAAGTTCTATTTTTTTCGTAAGAACTTTCTACAAAGTATTAGGAAACATAAAAAAATTAAGAAATCGGTAAAGTCATTCAAAAGTTGGTCGTGACCAAAGGAAATAGGGATTCATTTTTTATAATAAATGTAAAAAAGTTTGTGTGGATAGTTGGATAAATGCAAAAAACTGAAACAGACTTGTTGAAATCTCAACAAGTTTGGTACACAAAAAGTTTAGAAATTTAATTATTAGATGGGATAGATTTTATCCCGGAGCAGCCCAGGAATCACATCAACTGAATTTTAGGTAACAACGCATGCATGATCTAGCTAGCACAGTCAATTAAAAAAAAACCTTTTTCACGAGAGAGTTAGAGAACTTAGAACAATGATTTCTTAAGGATGCTTCTAACAATAAATTTTCTTCTTAATTCTCGCCTTTATTTATTTCCTATGTCTAGTTTTATATTCCATACAATACATTACTCAGGTATTAGGTAAAAGGTTAAACCCGTCATCCTATAATTCCGTCATCCCTGCAGACTTTGGCACTGACGCAACTCAGGTCCAGGCAGATAAGAGGTCGTTAGTCTGAGAGGCAGTTTGTCATGGCTGTCAGCTGGGCCATTAACTTGTTAGGCTGGCATGGCTAACCAATTTGACGCTAGAAAATATTTTTTTATTCTGATTTCTATTTAAAAATAGTAAAGAAATCTCGTAAATCTCGAACCATCCCCCCTTCCCTTGCCTGGTTTAATCTATTTTAAATATCTTAAAAAAAGTTTAAAGTAAATGAAAATAAAAGGAAAGTAAGAAATTGTATTTTTTAAGGACTATTAATGTGCATTGCGGAGTTTAGATTGTAATCGCTCCATAGAAAAGTGGTCTTAGGTTTTTTTAATAAGTGTTGGCCGCCATACTGTTGCACAGCAGCGGTGCCACCGTGTTCTTTTCTTTTGCAGATGTGCGATACAGGCAGAAAATAAGTAGTCCCGACCTGCCACTGTCCGATATGTGCTTCATGCATGTAAATTTTAAATATTCTTGGACGAATCACACATCGCCGTCTAGTCCCAAACTAAGCAACTAAGCTTGTACTATGGGTACTAGGTTGCTGATATAAGACATAAATACTTTTATGTAATTAAATACTTATTTATTATACGTAGAAAACATCCAGACCAAGACAAACAGACATGTTCATGCACACAAAATTGCCTTGCGAAGGAATGGAACCCTTGGCCCTCGGGATAACCAAGCCTGTCGAAGCTTTTTCCACATCGATAAAATATAACTCTTCAGTTAATCTTGTTAATATTATTATATTTTTTATTATTTTATTTATGGACCACAAACAAGTTCATAATAATCCATACTATGCTAGTGAAACCCTCGCAACTTAATTTGCGTGAATTTATTTGTACAAAGCAGTCCTAATATTCCCGTTCCCGTGGGAATTTCGGGATAAAAAGTACCCTATGTCTTATTCCAGGTTATATTCTCCCCGTGTACCAAATTTCATTAAGATCCGTTCAGTAGTTTTTGCGTGAAAGAGCAACAAACATCCGTACTACATACATCCTCACAAACTTTCTCCTTTATAATATTATTAGTAGGATAGGATAGGATTTAAGGATAAGGATTAACAAAGGTTGCTGTTAATAATTGTGGACTCAGCACAGATGGTCACAATATTGTTATCTATCAGATAGATAGATAGATAGATAGAAAGATAGATAGATAGAATAAGCTTTATTTGCAAAACACACAGTGATACAGTAAACAGTAAAAGTAACAAACAAAACAAGTGTATATGCAACAAGGCAGCCTTATTGCTCAAAGCAATCTTTTCAAGGCAATCTAGATTATATATTTACTTGTCTTAGTTTATAATTTAGAAAGTTACATTTAATTAATAGTACTTTTTATTCTCTGTTAATAGATACATACTCGCAGCTCGACTGCCCGAACGTATTAATTAATGCGTATCTAGTAATAATGAAAGGTGCCAAAAACATTTCCCTCGAATTTCACACCAAATGCAATGTTATCAAACGCATTCGCTGTTGATTAATTCAACAACATGTCAGCTTGCTGTTGTACGAAACGATTTGATTTATACATTAGTTTTGTGTATTAAACGGTGTGGAAACTGTGAAAATGAAACATATTTTTTTTATCTTTTTTTTATGTATCACAAAGCATAGGGCCGGCCTGCGGCCTGATGGTAAGCCGTCACCGTTGTCTATAGACGCTTGCAATATCACTCACGCGTTGCCAACCCTGCCAACCCCCCCCCCCCCCCCCCCCTCCCCAAGTGGAGCTCTGAAGACCTTACTCACCGTAGGAACACAACATGGCCGAGACCAATGCTATTTGTCTACGATCTTCTGTAAGGTGGAGGTCCTTCCTCAAACGGGCTGCGCCGATTTGAGCGGATTATCCGCTGTGCCCTACCTCTCTTTAATCATTAATATGTTAACTTCGATTGTAGGGAGACTCGTATCCCAGCAGTGGGATGATTATGGGTTGATGTCGTTGATGATGATAATCTATGATACACTAGCAAAATTCGCGCAACTTCTTTTGCGCTTTCCCTTTGGTACTTGGGAAAATCCTATCTTATCGGATATCCACGATGTGTGTTTAAAGAATTTATTAACTCATAAAGAACATTACATTCACTTATAATGAGTCTTATTACTAAATACAGAATATAGCTAAATACAATGCGCACAAAAGGAAAAATAATAATGAAAACAAAATAAACAAATACAAAAACAGTGCAGTATCCTAATCTGAATGGTGCTAAACAATGCTATTCCGAACAAATTCCTTTAGTTTAAAGTTTAATGTCTATGACATTATCTTGAAGGTTGGGTTTTTGTATGAACGAAGAACACCTCCAATTTGGATCGACGCACAGTCTAAACTGATCGTTGAGACCTGAAACTTTAGAGTGTTCTTTATATTATTATGACGTAGGCATCCGATAAGAATTGATTTTCCGAAATTCTTACTGGAAAGCGAAATACACGCACATGAAGCTGCGCGGCTTTCGCTAGTAAATAAAACACGAATATTATTTTACAAATTGTTCCAAATAATAAATTCCGAGTATCCAAACGTTAGGCATAATTAATTCGTTCGCGACATCTGGACAAAGTTTCCCGTGATTAATTACTGATCTTAGTTTGTTCCCTTCGTGGACTTTTGTTCCCCCATTGTTCAGTAAGGCCAAAGTGTTAATGGTAATAATTGTACTTGTATAACAACGTGTTATATAACTCTTAATTTTAATAAAATGAATATATACCCCGGCTTACTGTCCACAGGCACGTCACGTCACTATCGTTCATTCGAGTTCAATTATGAAATTATGTTTACACGGAGACACAGTATTCAAAAACGAGACGATTGTCACCCTTCGACAAACGATATCGTACATATAGTTTACATGATCATATTTTTTTCTTTCTTTCGACAATCGTATCTTCGATGGGAGAAACTCTCATCATGTAAATGAGCCTTAACGAGTCAACTCTTATCGTCAAAACCCGGCTTTGCCCGACTACTTGTCGCGCGCAACGCATGACGAACGCATGACGAGCGGTTGACGCGACGTTGCCGCTTCGTGGACACAGATTTCATTGTTTCTACGCAAGATGCAAGCATTCGTCAATTGACGAAAGCGTCCATATGACGTGCGGTTACGTGGACAATGAGCCTAATATGGCAAACAAGCTTACGGTCCGCCTGATGGTAAACGGTCACCGTAGCCTATGGGCGTTCGCAACACGCGCACGCGCGTTCTTTTAATGCCATTTTTGAAGAACCATAATAACACGAACACCACAAAAATCTTTATTCTAATCTAATTATTAATGTTATTAGTCCGTTTGCACTGTCTTACTAATTAATATATTATATTTTTTATTTATTTATACACTTAATTGCACAAATGAGAGTAAAGACATACAACCAGTTTCTGAAACGTATTTTTTAAGTTAATGACATAATTTAATTATAGCTGTCACTGTCAGACTAACGAAGAAAAAATGAGATAGATTGAGAGTATTGAGTGGAATTAAAATGCTTGTCAGAAACTAGGTAGCTGTTTGTTATCAGTCAATTTAATGGTTACAGCTAATGAGCCGTTAAAGCCTATGACATTACTGGAAAATGTTTCTAAACTATTTTTTTAATAATAAATTTTTTATTCACCGTGCGTTCGGATTAAATGTGTTGATTGAATTTCAATAATAAGCTTGTTTGAGTTAACCTTCGGCCTTAGAGGGCGTAACTTCGGACAAGACAAACATTTATTTGTAGGTATTTTGTATTTGTTAAAAATCTGGATGTTTTCTCTATCTAATCTATTGAACATGAAAGTATAAGGTACCTCTTGCTGGCACATATCCATAACGCGAACAGGTAGCTTACAATGGAACCGGTGGCGCTGCGTGAATCGTGGATTATCGTGGATTGATCATTAAATTAGCTAAGCGCACATAACTACATGCAAAAGCAGAGATATTTATTTAAATTTTGTATTGAAAGCTGCGTAGCCACCACGCAAGCAAATCACGTAGCCGCGCGCGTGAGGTGCGTCACCACGTCCGCGTCTTGCGTAGCGTCGCGTCATGAACACACTGCACTGCAGACTCATAAAAACGTTAAAGTATAAAAACTCTATTGATTCCCTTTTGCATATCAACGTCCATTATTGACTAAAGAAAGGATTTATTTATATTTAAATATATATAAGTAGGTAGAGACCAAGAGTGTTTTCTTTTATTGAGGTGTGTTATTACGTCATTGCGTGCCATAGCGCCTACCTAGACAGTGCAACGGACATCGGGACTCTCATATCTAGAACTTGTTAGACGTGTTTAAACACGTGTGTGACATATGTAATCGTTTTTTGAAAATTATACTTTTTCTAAGATTTTGTGTTTTGATTATTTGAGCCCCACACTCATTAGTCGTGACATTGTGTCTTATGTGAGTCGAGTGTTTATTATTTTGAAATAGGTGTATTAAATTCAATTCGTTGTGTGATGTAAATTAACGCTACATGCGTCGTCAATATGTTTGTCGGTCAGTAAGCATTGCAATTAATTCACTAATAATATTATACGTAAGTCTAGTCGAACAGATTTAGGAATTTTGTTTTAAATTCTCGGAGCCATTCCGAAAACACTTTCATCAAAAAGATTGTAACGAAAACAGTTTACAATCTCATATCAATCTCAAGAGCTATCCCACTCATACAAAGTAGGAATAGAGCAAGATAGTGCGTAAGTTTGAGATAAGATTAAAACTGAAACTGAACTGAGAATAGCGGGGCAGGAATTCCACTCTAATGGCATTGAATTGTAGGTCTAAGTACTTCTATTACTAACTTGTACTAAAAACAAAACTAAATGAAATCGAAATATAACTAATTGGTAAGTATAATAATAATATAAAGTTTCTAGAGTACAAATCAAGATTTGACATTAATTTCAAATTTAAAGTCCACAGAATTTAGAGTAAGCAAACTGCTAGCTAACACTTCATAAAATTGCGATTTCTGTGCAAAGAAAATAATTTTATTGAATAGAATTTTATTGAATATAAATGACGATAATTAAAAGTAACGCAAAAAATGACGATTTTTTTAATATTAAAAGCGGAACAAAATAATCAAGAAACGCCCCGCTTGTTTCAGTACGTTTACGTTGAATTTCATGAATAAATTTATCTGCCCCAAGATCCTTATTTTACTATCAAGTACTCTATCTTGTTTGAGTTTACCTTGTACATTTTAACGGCCACTGCCTTACATTTTTAGATAAGCTTTCATATGTGGCTTGGAAAGAGTGGTAAATGAAATTATAAATCAATGAAAGAAAAAAAATGAGTATTTTTATATAGTTATAGAAGAAGAAATGACAAGTAAAAGACAAAAACGAGGAAAAATATCAGAAATACAAGTGAATATAAAAAACAAAACTATAGAAAAAAGCTTTACACAGTCGTGGACAGGCCGATTTCACCACTCTCGAATAGCTTATATGTCAAATAATTCACCAGTTTTTTGTCAGTTCTAGTATTAGTTCTTAGAGTCAAAAGTGTAATATTTTTATTCAAATTAATATTACGAGCTTTTTCAAATCGCCACAATTTTTTCCTATCATCATCAGTCAGTTCAAGCTTTCTGCCATGTTCTTTTTGACTTAATTGACAAATAGCATATTCGGGACTTAATTAGCAAGTTGTGAGATCGAAACTTATACGTTTTCTGGTGTGTTGTCTTCTGTTCTTTTTATAAAACAATATAATACAAAGTGGCTTATTTTCTGTTTACTCCTCGTTCCATTCCCTTAATGATCAACTCTACTCACCTGTGTTACTAATGTGTTTGATCTAATTACAACAATTATAACTTAAGTTAACTTAAAAATAGAAAAAAAATCTAAAGGTCATGCGTCGGTCGCTTCTGGTTTCAATTCGCAATATTTTTAGTTTTAGGTAGCAAACCCTACTTAACTAAGCAGATTAGGAACCAGAATAACGTTAGAAAGAAGACATTTTGAACATACGATGTAAGCATTTCCATAACGGTTCAACCATAACATAACAGTGAACGTGTTAAGAAATAAATTACACGTTACTCAAACAAATTTTATGAGGCCTGGAACCAGGCAAGATTGCTGTCTTTTAATGGGTTAAAACAGGTAAACCGATAAAATGTAATATGCTGAATATCGCAAAACTGAAACGCTATCCAAATGAGGCGGCCCGCTTTCATAAAGATGCTCTTGTTACTATGGTATTTACAGCCAGGCAACGATATATTGCCATCAGGTAATATACCTGGCCGTAAATACCATTATCAATATATATATATTATCGATATAATATGTGACAAAGTGACTAGCCGCTAAATTAAAATTTTGATTCTTTAATTCAAAAATCGTTTGCATTGCGACCAAGTGCGTGGCGAAAGACAAACAAATATGACATTGAAAAACAAAGTAAAAATAATATACTTTCAGTCTGACGGTTTCAAGTCTTGGTCAACTAATATGCATGAAAACAGAGACTTCAAAAATCAGTCTAATGTCAAAAAAGATTTGTCATTGAACTATAAAGACGAGACTTTCTGCATATTTGATTTAAACCCACTCTGTCCAGAAGCCACGTAAGCCATAGTGTCGGTTTCAGTTGATTCCACAGAACAACATGGCGGAATAAGCTTTAAAGTCCATACAATTAATTACGAAACGTGTTTCAAAACGTACTGAATCACTGCCTCGTACATTGGCAGTCAACTTTAATTTAGTTCGTTATGCACGTTGATGGGACTTTATAATTTATCTTATTTTTCTATTTCAAAAGTTCGTTTATTTTATACGAGCTGTTACCCGCGACTTCGTCCGCATGAAATGTTAAAATAAGGATAACTCCTTTTCCTGACATGCGATTTAAATAAAACCAATGCCTATATTCTGCTCCATTCCGAGCTCTATCTTCCTGTGAAAACAGGATTAAAATCCGTTCAGTAACTTAGAAGATGTGCGCGTTCAAACAGACAGACAGTCAGACAAAAAAATCCAAAAAATATTTTTGCTTTTATTACCTTACTCTAGCTGTTCCCTCTCCATTTTTGCCAAATATGTCCAATGTACAGACATATCGGGGTCTACTGTTTTATTATATGTATGTATAGAAGATATTAAGTAGAAAATAATATTGGATATCTTATTACGTAAATGATTTTTTTTATATCTTCGTCATCATCTACATCAGTCACAGACTGGATAATTATGTCCTAGTTGTTACTTGGTATTGTTGATGTTCCTAAAACGGCAGTAATCACTATCAATGGTCTTCATTGCTGGTTTGTATAACATTAAAAAAGTCGGATAAAATTAGCATTTTTGTATGTGGATAGTGCTCTCTGTATTCAAATTTAACCTTCAACAGATCACTGAGTTTTTCGCTCCATTGCTCGGCATTTGGATAAACGGTCAGTATAAAACGAATTGAGTATTTTTTGCTTAGTAATACCTTTTAAACTAACACTGAAAAACTGGGGAAAGATTTATATACCGATAAAACTGTTAGGTTAGATTTATTGTAACTGTGCGTAAAACGTTTAAAAGTTAATATTGTGACTAAATCCTAGTTTCGTTTTCATCTGTAGCAATTTTATCTACTATAATTCCATCAACATCATCTGGATTAAATTGACCTCTTGAACATTATTCGATTCCTGCGACACTTCCTTCCACGCACAGTAAAGATCTGGAACCAACTCCCGCGAGCGGTGTTCCCGAATGACTATGACTTGGGAACCTTCAAGAAGCGAGCATACATGCACTTAAAAGGCCGATAGCGGCTCAGGAACTCCTCCGTTGTCTCTGTGCTCCATGGGTGGTGGTGATCACTTAACATATGCGGGTCACCTGATGCTCGTCTTCCAACTACATTCGTACATTTAAACAGAATGAGATTGAATCCCAACAGAATCCTGAAAACGTTAGCAAACAAGTTTGACACACCAATGATTAGGCACTTTGTGTCAGCATTGGTGTGTCAAAAATCTGCGCCCTCTTAATTTAATTTAATTTTAATTTGTATTTTGATTTATTTTTGTATTTACTAACATCTTTTAGTTTTAAGTTGTGTGTATAGTTTTAATCCATCTAAATATTCGTTGGAGTCGAAGCTGCTTTCTTCATTTTGTTTGCTTCCCGAAAGTTAACTATAGGATATTTTTTTTTTTTTTTTTTTTTTTTTTTTTTTTTCCTGTTACCTCCGACGTAATCGGAGTTTTTATCTATCCTCTTTCATACCAGTTCTCGCTCGTTTTCTTCTCGTACTTTCATTCTACATACTTTTCTTTCTTACATTCGTCATCTTTCTTTCCTGGTTATTACTGCCTAGCCTTATCTAATGGTGTTGGGGTTCTTTATTTAAATAAATAACGCATTAGTTTTATTTTAGATTACAGTTTGTACTTATTGCTATGTTCTTAAATACTACACATTTTTTATACCTTTTTATTTTCTTTATATTTTCAACATTAATTTAATTGTCGATGCCTGAGTATTCTCAGATACTTGGCTCACAATTCTTATTTACTACTATTTAATTTTACAACTTTATTTGCTAATTTACAAAAATGTTCTAAAATATCTTTGCAGTCTTTTTTACTACCTATGTGCTCATGTACATTTTCGGCTGTTATTTTAAAGCCTATTCTGCTCTCGAGTGTAAATCGATCCAAATCATACACAGGGCAGTCGAAAAGTATGTGCAGTATGGTCTGCTCCTTATCAGGCTCGCAGAAGCACGACGGGTTCTCCCTGCACTTGAACCTGGCCAAGTACGCGGCGAACCCCCCGTGCCAACTATATAACTATAGGATATTACGTATTGACACAAATTTCTATGAAGCATTAACCGCTATAGATTCGATAATAATTTGTCGTTTGCCATTTGGTTGGAGAGGGCCAGAAGTTCTACCCCCTTTTTAGGCTTCCGTAGTAAACTACAAGGAACCCTTATACATAGATTCGCCATGTCCGTCTGTCTGTCCGCGGTCTAAAATTTCTTTGATGAAAACTTACAAAAATGTCATATAATATGATATTGGACTAATTTGCAAGCATGCACATCAAATACGGAACCCGATACTGTGCGTGACCCGACATGCACTTAACCGGTTTTATATGGTTTTTAAGGTTCTATTTCAGTAGAACTTTTCACGTCATTAAATGACAATTTTCTATGAAAAAACGTTAAACTTTATATAAAAACTAGCGAAACCCGCGCAACTTCGTTTGCGTGTATCCCGCTTTCCCGTGGGAATTTTGGAATGTATGATACTTTAAAACCTTCCCCTTGAATCACTCTATCAATTAAAAAAAACCGCATCAAAATCCGTTGCGTAGTTTTAAAGATTTAAGCATACAAAGGGACATAGGGACATAGGGACAGAGAAAGCGACTTTGTTTTATACTATGTAGTGATAAACATATAATGAAACATAGAACCTCCTCCTTTTTTGAAGTCGCTTAAAAATGTATAAGCGAAGTGGTATGGAATAGCATCAAATGTCACACACGCGATACATTTTTCGATACCACAAACTCTTATGACATTGTGTTCATTCATTTCGTCTATGACTTCAACGAGTTTCTTGATTTCTTTATATATTGTTGCCTTGACGACCTCCGTGGCTTAATGGTTACCACGACAGACCGTCACCCAGGAGGTTTCATAACTATCTTTAAACGATTGTATAAACGAGACGTCGCTTATCATGTAAGTATGTGTCTTCCTTACTCAGCCGTTCTTGTTTTGTTTTAAGCGGTCATGCATGGTACGGCCCCTTTCGACTAATAAAACGTAATATTCAGTAAAGTTAATTATGATCTTAATGTCTTACATTAGATGTAAACAATTCGTATTTTAATTTAAATTTGAATTAAACGGTCCTTCCAGTTTGCAGAATACTGCTTTGTTAATACTATTTAAATTAATTTCTCAGTTCAAAAAGTCCGTTTTCAATTATCAGAAAACCTGTTTGTAATTGAATTTAAATTTATTTCCGTTTTAATTGCGTTATTTTGTTTGAATCTGAAAAAAAAATCGTTTGATACCTATTGTCAATCAAAGCTGGATAAATAGTGCGTTCTAGGTTTGGAGCTCGATGGCTTCGCAGTCTAAAACAAAGACGCAAGTTAAGCAACATCGATCGTAGCCAATGTTTGAATAGGTTTCGTTATCTCCAACTTCTCCGTGCCTTGGACGTCACGTAAAGCCGTCAGTTCTGTTTTCGATAGATGACACTCGTTGAGCCAAGTCGGTGGCCTTTGAAGCCTTGAACTTGAATACTGATCAATCCACATTAGAGCAGCGTGGCAGAGTACGCCCTAATCTGCATTGATTAAAGAGATATACCCGTATCCCTGCAGTGAGATAATTTATGGGTTGATAAAATATGATAATTCTAATGACAAAGGAAAAAATCTTCCATTTGTGTTATATCGTCATACGATTGCAATTATTTTATCTTTGTTATCACTAGGTTTTTTCGGTCGACAGTGGTTGAAAATTTGTTAGTAACTTTAGGTAAAAACTTGCGCTGTATGCAGGATACAATTTGAAGCAAATGTTTTCAACATTTTTATTGCATATCGAGTTTTATTTTTTGTTAGCGCATCGCAAAACGCGACCTCAACCATATTTTTCCTTGCTTTTGTTTTTATACCTTCAGTTTTATCGTTTTTATGTTAAGTTTTTGCAATACTAGATACTGCCTGCGAGTTAACGTGGAATAACGATGTTCTCCGAAAGAATTTTAATGGTATTACCATGGACCTAGAAAAAAAGGCGGATGGAATCTTGCTAAGAAAGAATTGAAGCACCCTAATGGCGGAGGCGTAACTATGTGTGAGTGTGAAATGGCTGACCGGCACGCACACATTCACACCATAGTAAGCCGGCCGGTTCGTACGTATACGCGAAGTGGCTTACTATGGGTGCTTCACTTTTTAGTTTCAGTGATGGTGTCCGCCTTTTTTTCTAGGTCCATGGGTATCACTGAATCAGGTTTTGATGAATTCAATTTATATGAACTGAAAAAGCCAGAGCGTATCCGTGGGTAGAAATGAACCATAAAATATTGGATTTATTTATTTCGGGAAAGCGAGATACATGCGAACGAAGATACGCAGGTTTTGCTAGTATTTATTTTAAAAAAAATGTATATCAATCATAGTGCTAATAAGATTCCCTCAAAATTCTGAAAACACAATTTTATCTATACATATATAGCTATTGTATTCGTATTACCATAATGAATATTCAATGGGATTAAACGTCGCATGTGGTCAGTTTTGGACGCCTAACCACGTGATCTAACTAGGTATAAATTATGCATTAAGACTACCTAGAAATAGGTTATTCTACATAATATTATAAAGGCGAAAGTTATGTGTATGTTTGTTACTTCTTCACGCTCAAATGGCTGGGCTAATTTTCATGATTATTTGGTACCTATGTATGTAGCTGATACATCAGAATTCATTGCATAGTTTTAAAGATTAAACATACATAGGGACAAGCAGACTATTTTATATCATGCAAAAATATCAAATTATTATTATAACGTAGATATAACTGTTATATTTACTTAGTGATAATAATATTCAAATATTTGACTTGAAATATTATTTAAACAACAATTATGACAGTTCATAATATGCGTTTCGATATTATAATATTGAAAATGGAATATTTAGAATCCTACTTAATATTGTAAAGGCGAAAGTTGTGTGTATGTTTGTTACTTCTTCACGATCAAATGGCTGGGTTAATTTTTATGATATTTGGTATGTAGGTAGCTGATACCTTGGATTAACACATAGGGTACTTTTTATCCCGAAAAGTACGCGATTCCTGTAGGATTTGGTCAAAAATCTGATATAGGTGGCACTGCTGTGTATAAATAATATACGCAAACGAAGTTGCGCGGGTTTCACTGGTAAACTATATAATTTAACAAATATAACATTAGTTAGGATTTGCAGCAATATTATATTTAAGATACAATATGTAAACAATGCAGTGGACTAGTATACGCTGAAATAAAAATGATGACGTAGGAAATGTTTGAGTTAACTTACAGGTAGATACATTTTAGTATACTTAACACATGTAACAACAACAAAATGTAATAGAATATGACATTGCCCTCATCTGCAGATTCTGCAGGCAAGCAAAGCATAGTAAATACGGAACCCTACATTGTGCGTGGCCCGAAACACCTTTAGCGGTTTATAGAGGCTTTGTGTGATTCGTCTTAAGAATATTTTATTTTTATTATTTTATTCCAAACAGTATATACAGATGTTGTAGGCAGTAATCTGGAAGCGTGCGGTGAAACCCAATTGCGGAGTTTCATAATATACAGGCATTAAACTCGGTCATTACTGGTTAATTTAACCTCAGGCAGTTAGATGCCGTAGTTAACAGTAGCTGAAATGGCCTCTGTAATTTACAATGCTCTTCAAAATTTAACACTGTCTGATAAGATCGATAAAACTGTCTTGTTTAATGTTTATGTAAATGAAACGTGGCACGCTGATGTGGAACAGATGACGTGGAACAAATGACTCGACACGCAAGTTAAGCAAGTCTGATTCTTGTCAGTAATTGGATGGGTTTGAAAAATCGATTTATCCGTAATTTGGTGGACGTTGGCGCTTCGCCCACTGCACCGCGCTGAACCGCGTAGCGCGGGATCTCAGATTTTAACGTTGTATGCAAGTATCAAAGTTCGTATAGTAACCCTTTTTTTTTTTGTTTATAGTCAGGAAAATGCATTACTGCATGTCCCGCCGCTGGAGAAGCGACGGGGGTCTGTCGGGCTCCCTCTTTAAGCCACTTGGGGAACGCGTTGCGTGAAGCGCCTAAGGCTCAACACACACTGGCGCAGAGTCAAAGCGACGCGACGCGCGGCGACACGCAAATACACTCGACTCCAGCTGAGCGTCGAAGCGCGAATGCGCGCGTCAACGCTCCACGCGCTTCTATATCTACATAGCACAAATTTGTACTTAATTAATAGAACAATAGAGATGAATATACTGTAGGCGGAAAAATATGACGCGTCGCGTCGCTTCGACTCTGCGCCAGTGTGAGTTGAGCCTAAGAGCTTCTTCACACGTGAAATACGCAGCGCAGATGCCGCGATAACGCGTTTAAGCCTCGCTCGTGCTCAAGGACTGTAATTTCACATTCCAAACAAATCTAATTCGTCCTCCATCGGTTTACGGTGCATGCCTAGCTAACGCTACAGCATACAGTAAGATGTCGTCGAGAGATAAATCGGTTAAAGCAAACACGCAAATGAATACCAATAAATTGCCGTTTTTTCCAACGCCTCCTAACGTTAGAAATAACTTCATTAGAACAATTTGATGACATATACTAAATTAGCAAATAAATGATTAGGTACTCTACTACTTACATTTTATGAACAACAAAATATGTAAGTGAGCGAAATAAAAATATAGAAAGTGTTCTTAAAATAGGTAGGTACTGTTCGATCAAATCCTTAACGACAAAATGTAACCTGAAGTAGAGAAATAAAGTACGACCTTACATCAAAATTCAAAATCCAATAAGTATAAAATTTAATATCACAGGTTTTTGAATACGATTCAAAAATAGGTCACAAAATCTTTGATACAAGTGTGAATATAAATTTAGAAACACGGATAAACCGTCACCCGAAGCTCGTTTTTCGTACCAATCATATTATTTTTTAACATTGACATCCACGACGGATGTTAAACCTTTAAAATCCAATGCTATCTGCCTCTCTCCGATGCCAATACCGTCCGTGGTACAATTATTATTATTATGCGATGCCTGAAAAGTTCTGTGGAGAGATTATAAACAAATTTTGAATTTTTTGATGTACCTTAATTTTTTTGATGTCTTTCTGTTGAGAAAGCCAAAATCTCTTCTATAAAGTTATCTGATTCTCAAAGTGTTGTAAGTAAATGTTCTCAACATGCCTTACAGCTTACAAAGTCACATTAAAGTCTCAAGCTATTCGTATATATTTTCTATAGTTTGAAAGTAACTGCTATAATTTAACGTATCAACTTTAAAATCATTTTGTGCAACTCACCATTATTCTAAGTTGTTATAATATTGTCAGTATCTATGAAATATTTAAAAATATATATAATTGATAACTTAGCTGTCTTAACTACACGTATTTGTTCGCCAGAAGATATTTAGATGCAGCATTCAACGCATTCAAGATGTGATTCAAGTATTATGTTCTCACAAGATACACACGAAAAGGCTTTGACGACGGTCTATGTTAGTTTTCTGTCTTAGAAGACTTATATTTCAATATTTGTTCCAAGTAACATTGAAAATGTAAGGCAATTTTGTCTGTTTATTAAATTTGTATAATACAATTTCGTTGCTAGAAATTGTGGAATATGGTTAGATATTCTGGAACTGTAGGGCTCGAGTTAAGGGAGGCACAGACTTATGTTAGACTAAGAATAACTTAACACAAGTTTGTTATAACAATAAATGTATTTTTATGGATTAGGTTGACAAATGAGCAAAATATAACTTTGGGTCATCTGATGATAATGATCACCGCCACCCACGCAGCACAGAGACATCAGGGGAGGCTTTGAGCCATTGCCGAAGAAAGAAGGAAATAAAAAAACGGATAGGGATCATCTTATAAATGACTTATTTTTTATACATACCTATAGGATAATCTAATCTAAATAAAGGAGAGAAAGAGCTGTCAATAAGTCAGATAAACTTGAAAATAGACAAAAATCTAAAATATACAATTTACTAGCTTTTTCCCGCTAGTTAGATTGCGGTAAATAGAAAAGCGGTCAATAGCACGATTTATGGCGCCATCTGTTGGTTGCGAAGTAAAGTGAAGTTAGGCACGAAGTTAGACAACGGAGAAGTGAAAACAAAGTAGGACAAAATGTCAGTCCACACTCTGGTCTTCGTTTAACTTCACTAGGGTGTAGAACCGGCAAGAGAATAATCAGATTAGACAGGCCCGGTGGTCGAGTGGTTAGCAATGGTCACTTTATCCCAAGGGCTACGGGTTTGAATCCTGCGCAAGGTAAACATTTGTGTGCATGAAAATGTCTGTTTGCCTTGGCCTGCGTGTTTTCCATGTATAATAAGTATTTATTTACAAAAAAAAAGTATATAAGTATCAGTATCTACTACTATGCTTAGTTTGGAACTAGATGGCGTTGTGTGATTTGTCCAAGAATATTTATTTATTTAATCACACTATGCCTTTATATTGCTAATCTCGTCTGGGCCCGCCTTTAAAACAGCTGGCAAAGCACTGCTTTTCTCAAAATTTTCATTCTTTACGATTTCGCCGCATGCATTCTAAGTTTAAGCTTTCCTTTGTGGCTATATTAACATTTCGTTTTTGTTTAACATAAGATATGCTATGTCGATTAACTTACAAGATTAAAACTGAACATAATATGTAAGTATAGCAGATACTAACTTTTCCTCGCGGCTTTGCTTGTGGTTAATTATATGACATAGATCTCGTTTGACAACAAAACAACCAATAGCGCGACTTGTGACGCCATCTGTTGGCCGAAATCGCAATTGCAGCAGCGCCATCTACAGTAGAAAAAATATTTTCCCATTGGAATGACATACTTACCCCTGACAATATGTATACACATTTTCATAATGATCGGCTGATTAGTCAAGCCCTGAAGGTAACAAACAAACAAACAAATTTACTTTCACATTTATAATATTAGTATGAAAAGCATGAAAATTACACGGACAATCTAGAACAAGTTTCATGATAATAGTCCAGGTTAACTGTGTAACATGTTGGTCAATCTGTCCATATGCTACATATTTAGATCAATGATCAATCTGTAGCGGATCATGTAAATCAAATTGTACCAAGTTGATAATTCCGCTGACATTTCTACGCTTGGACCACCGCCTAAGCAACGAAACCAGTTATGACAACGTAGGCGCATTCCTCGAGCTGGCATACAAAAGGAACGAGACAGTCAGTACGTTCTAGGCGGCTATCGCGCTCACTCGCTGTATTCGCTGCTACCTTACGCGCTTAAAGTAACTGCTTGCTTTGGTGTTTCGTGCTATCTCATTATTCATTTGTGTATTCTGTGTAGATAATAAATTCATTGTTGCTGTAATCATTATTCTTCATTTGGCTTTCATCACTCATTCTTCACCTTCCGCTTCACACCAGACGGACAACCTAATAGAAAGGTAACTTCTACAAATTGGTGACCCCGACTACGAACAAGAAGATACTCGGAGAACGGAGAACCATCCTGAACCGTGAGTTAGCATAAAAAAGCATTCACTCGAATAAAATATTTTTTAAACTGAATACGTTGGCAGTTTGAACAAAGAACTTAGAGTGTGGCCCAAGTTATAAGCTGAGCGATTTTTGATATATTCATATTTTTTTATATACCATCATGAGCCAAACTGAAAAGTCTGAAGAGGTATTGCGCGTTGGTGTACGGGTTCCCCCGTTTTGGCCTGAAGAGCCCGTTTTATGGTTCGCTCAATTGGAGTGTCAATTTGACCTATCAAGAATAACTACCGATGAAACAAAATTTAATTACCTTGTGGCACAGCTTGATCATCAATATGCTATTGAGGTGAAGGATATTATTACAAGGCCGCCAGAGAAGGAGAAATATTTAAAATTGAAAAGCGAGCTAATTAAGCGACTTTCCGCATCTCAGGAAAAACGAGTTATGCAATTATTAACGCGCGAAGAGCTTGGTGATAGGAAGCCTTCCCAGTTCTTGAGGCACCTCGAAAGTTTAGCGGGCCCATCTGTCCCGAGAGATTTTTTGGCCACATTATGGACCAGTCGGTTGCCACAAAACATCCAAACGGTTATAGCTTCGCAGATGGATCTTTCTTTAGATAAGCTGGGTGAGTTAGCTGACAAGGTGCATGAGATTGCGCCGGCGACACCTCAAGTGTCCATGGCAAGCGCCTCTACTAGCAGTGCACCGATACTCGAGGAACTCACTAGGCAAGTCAGCGAGTTAACTAGACAAGTGGCAGCACTCAGTACTCACGTGCATGGTAGAAATCGCTCGAGCTTGAGCGAGTTTAAGCCTGGTTTCCAGAGGAAGAATCGGTCGCGCAGTCGTTCGAAGCCTAGGCAGCCACCGACAGGACACCCACACTGTTTCTATCACTATAATTTTGGGGCTAAAGCAAACAAGTGTAGGCAACCTTGCACGTACGACTCGGGAAACGCACAGGGCGGTCGGAAGTAGCGGCCAACGATTGCCCTCCATCTACAGGCCGTCTATTTGTTAGTGATCGCGTCACTGACACTCAACTGGTTCCGACTTGTGCGTCTTCCCGCGCTCAGCCGTCAAGACGCCCTGTAGCCAGTCTAAATTCGACCTCGCCGCGGCGAATGGCAGCGTCATTCACACATATGGACCCATACGTCTGCACCTCAACCTTGGTCTCAGGCGAGTTTTTTCGTGGAGTTTTACCATCGCCGACGTGTCTAAGCCAATCATAGGAGTAGATTTACTTAGTCACTACAATTTACTGGTCGACTGCAGAAACCAGCGCCTTGTGGATGGTATCACAACTTTACACGTAGCAGCAGTGTCGGAGACAATAGGAGACGCGGACGATATCGCGTCGGTGAAAGCCGTGACGGGTGAATCCGAATTTCACCAAATACTGCGAGAGTTCCCGGAAATCACGCGTCCAGCTGGTGTGAACTCGCATCCGAAGCACAACACGCTGCATTATATCAAGACAACGTCCGGCCCTCCTGTATCTTGTAAGCCTCGACGTCTTGATCCTGTCCGGTTGAAGATTGCAAAGAAGGAGTTCGACGACATGATTGCTAGTGGTGTGGCTCGACGATCAGAGAGTCCGTGGTCCTCAGCTTTACACATGGTTAGAAAGAAGGATGACGGATGGAGACCATGTGGGGATTACAGAGCCCTAAATGCTCGTACTGTACCCGATCGTTACCCCATACGGCACATTCACGATTTTTCACACCAACTATCTGGCTGCACAATTTTTTCTACGATCGACCTCGTGAAAGCATACCATCAAATTGCCGTAAACCCGGACGACATACCAAAGACAGCGATAACGACACCTTTTGGACTGTATGAGTTCCCATACATGACGTTCGGCATGCGAAACGCGGCCCAGACTTTTCAACGTTTTCTGGATGAAGTCTTAATGGGTTTCGACTTCTGTTATGGATACGTGGATGACATTTTGGTATTCTCCTCATCGGCAGAGCAGCACCGAACTCATCTGCGTTTACTGTTCGACCGTCTCAAGCAGTATGGTATTCTGGTCAACACTACAAAATGTTTTCTGGGGAAAGAAGAGGTTACTTTTCTGGGATATTCCGTCTCAGCTGATGGTACCAAACCTCTCGCTTCGAAAGTTGTTGCAATTCAGGAGTATGCGGTTCCTAAGACAGTAAAGGAACTCCGAAGATTCTTGGGCATGGTGAATTTTTACCGTCGTTTCGTACGTAACGCGGCTCGACTACAGGCACCCTTGAATGCACTCTTGTCTGGCCCTCAAGTAAAAGGTTCGCATCCAGTCAACTTGACAGAAGAACTTCTTCAAGCTTTTGAAAATTGCAAGACTTCTTTGTCAAACGCCACTTTGCTTGCTCATCCAGACCCTTCTGCGGAGTTAGCCATTATGACGGACGCATCGGACTTAGCCATCGGAGCCGTCCTACAGCAGAGAAGTGGAAACAACTGGCAACCTTTAGCGTTTTACTCCCACAAATTAAGCCCGTCGCAGAAGAAATATAGTCCCTATGACCGGGAGTTATTAGCTGTGTATGAAGCTGTCAAACATTTTCGCCACATGGTCGAGGCGAAGACGTTCGCCATTTACACGGACCATAAGCCGCTTACGTTTACATTCAGGATGAGTAAAGACAAATGTTCGCCTCGTCAGTTCAGATACATGGACTATATTTCCCAGTTTACGACAGACGTGCGCTATATACCTGGAGCGGAAAATGTGGTCGCTGATGCTCTTTCACGGGTGGACGAAGTAAGCGTAACCATCAACTATCAAGACCTCGCTCAGGCTCAGAAAGGTGATCCCGAACTGCAAGATCTCTTAATCAATGGTTCTACCCTGAAGCTCAAGAAGATGTTGACTGCACATAGCGACGTACCGATTTTCTGCGACACCTCGGTACATCCACCTCGACCATTCATCACGCCGAAATTTCGCAAGGAAGTTTTCGACATGGTACACAGCTGGAATCACCCTGGAAGTTCAGCTACTGTCCGGCTGGTTACGCAGAGATTTGTGTGGCCAGGGATTCGGAAAGATTGTAGAGAGTGGTCTAGGCAATGCTTGCAATGCCAAAAAAGCAAAATTTCCCGTCACACTCACTCTCCTCTTTCCACCTTCCTTACCCCCTCCGCGAGGTTCTCCCACATTCACCTAGACCTCGTGGGACCTTTACCGTTGTCTTGTGGTTTCAGATACTGCCTCACTATCATCGACCGCTTTACTCGATGGCCTGAGGCTATTCCGCTGCAGGACATCACGGCAGAGACCTGCGCTGCTGCCCTCGTTTCCGGCTGGGTAGCGAGATTCGGCTGTCCGGCACGCATCACCACTGACCGCGGACGACAGTTTGAGAGCCATCTTTTCAAAGCACTAACATCATTGATCGGCGCACGGCACTTTCGAACCACGGCGTACCACCCAGCTGCCAACGGTATCATCGAGCGACTACACCGCCAGCTCAAGGCGGCTATAATGTGCCATAATTCTTCACAGTGGACCGAATCGCTTCCACTGGTGCTCCTTGGCATTCGCAGTTCCTGGAAGGAAGACCTGCAAGCTAGTCCGGCAGAGCTCGTTTTTGGTGAAGCTCTCCAGCTGCCTGGTCAGTTCCTTTCACCCCGAGATGACTACGTTACGGCTGATGTTACCCAGTACGCGACTCGTCTGCGCGCGCACATGGCCAGACTTTCTCCAAAACCTACTTCGTGGCACAGGTCAGCGCCATTCTACATACCACGTGACTTGCATGTGACGTCTCATGTTTTTCTTCGGCAGGATCACGTGCGTGGATCACTCGAACCACCGTATGCCGGACCCTTTAAGGTTTTAGAGAGGCAATCAAAATTTTTCACGATAGAAATCCGAGGAAAACCATCTAATGTTTCCGTGGACCGGTTGAAACCGGCATATGTATTCAAAGAAGTTCCGGTCACAATATCTTCTTCGACTGAGAGTTCCGAGAAGCAGAAGGTTACCCGAAGTGGTAGAAGAGTAAGACTGCCGGAATTTTATCGATCGTAGTTACGATCTGGCCAGGGGGAATAATGTAGCGGATCATGTAAATCAAATTGTACCAAGTTGATAATTCCGCTGACATTTCTACGCTTGGACCACCGCCTAAGCAACGAAACCAGTTATGACAACGTAGGCGCATTCCTCGAGCTGGCATACAAAAGGAACGAGACAGTCAGTACGTTCTAGGCGGCTATCGCGCTCACTCGCTGTATTCGCTGCTACCTTACGCGCTTAAAGTAACTGCTTGCTTTGGTGTTTCGTTCTATCTCATTATTCATTTGTGTATTCTGTGTAGATAATAAATTCATTGTTGCTGTAATCATTATTCTTCATTTGGCTTTCATCACTCATTCTTCACCTTCCGCTTCACACCAGACGGACAACCTAATAGAAAGGTAACTTCTACAAATCCATCACATATCTGGATGTAGATTCTTTTATCATCATTGTCATCATCAATCTCTATCTACCCACTGCTTGATATAGGCCTTTCCCAATGATTTCCACCAAAGCCTTAAAGCCTTCAGGCACTGCGGTATTTGCGAGACAAGGATGTGACGATGTTTCCCGAACACTAGATTTATTTAATCATCTTTTTTATTTATTTGATTGACCAAGTAGTGACATAAGGAAAACAATCCATAAATAAAGTGGGAGGTGAAATTTTTTTTTCAAAATCCCTAATTATTTATATTTTTTTATGGAAGAGATTGACAAACGAGAATGAGAGAGAAGGAACTTGAGGATTGTAAACGTAATACTGTAAACGTCCGCTGATAATTTTATTAAAATAAACTTGAAAAATTAAAGTGTAATTTTTTTTAATGACGTTTAATTTTATAATTTAGTTTTACTTATAGTCCAAGCTAATTAAGCAAACCTTTCTGTTATAACCTCTCTGATTTCAATGGCAAGTAATGCGACGTAACTGAATTATTAGAAACTGAAAGATATAGAACTGAAAATTTTCGTTTACAGTTTCATAAAATAGAATATAATTATTTTTATATTATATTATGCAGTGAAAAGTTTTGAAAAAGTGAGTATTTTAGTTGTTTTTATTTGTGAAAAATATTATATTTTCGAATAAAATCTAGTGCTTTATTTTCACTGTAGAATTTGTCACACGAACAAGTTGTCTGACAATAAATCTAGTTATGCCAGCTCTTTAACCCTTCAACCAATCTTCCCCTTCTACCTTTTATATAAAACAAGTCCGCCTCTCTCTTTTCGATTGCTGTGCCTGAAAAGGTTCATGTGTATTTTTGTTTTATACATGTATTTGCAATGAATTAATAAAAAAATAAAATTTTATAAAATAGTTAGGATATCATTTATCTCGAAAAAAAAATGTCAGAAATAGTCAGCATCTCATGAAACATTTGCCCGTCAAACTAAAGTTCTGCAAGTAGTTATTACAAACGAATATGAAATAAATTGTACTCATGACTTGCAGATCTAAGATGATGTTACATATTCGATGTAAAAATCGCACGCCAACTGTTAATTTATCTAGTAAGAAATTAAAGCTGTATACACATGTTGCGTGTCTAACCCGTTGTATGTCACTCGGAAATAACGAACACAAACGGTGGCTACCGGGTAAAATGACCATGAATTTCTATTTAAATCCATAAATATTTATGTTAAAAAGTAATAATTTGTTCAAAGTAATCAGTTGTTTCATACATATACATAAGTCAATCATTTTGTGTTCTTTAAAACGTATACCTTGACGTGAACTTATAATTTATGAGAAATAATTAAAAATATTTTATTATTATTTTTTATTATTATTTTAACTTGCATAGAATTCGATCACTATTTTTAAAGCTATCCATAATAAAATGTGTCATTGTCACTATCAAATTAAAGACTAAGAAAAGGGATAACTTGCGACTTAATATGATATTAAAATTAACTTGCAAGTTCATTTTAAGTTAAGCTGGCAGTCATTTACCATGTCAGTTGTTTTTGTTTTGTTTTCGTTAAATTAAGTCATCTACATCATGATCTTAGCCACAAGAAGCCCACTGCTGGACATAGGCAAACCCCAAACGTTTGCAGCTCGACCGATACTTTTACAAAAATGTACTTGATAATCTTTTTACATCTATGGTATTTTTAGTGGCGACGAAAGTGTTAAACACACTATCTTAATCAAAATAATACTTTATAAATAAAATTAATGTTACAGTTATATTTAGTATGTAGTTAATATCTACACGTTATCGCTCGCTTGTGTGACACTAAATTAACCACTTGTGTAAATTCCGTGACTACTTCTGTTGTTTAAAGCAATAATATTATTCAAAAAATTGTTTTTATTATCTTCATTATTGAAATAATATAATAATAAAGTAAAAAACATGTTTTTTTACTTGTGTGATGTAAATTAGAAAAAAATATTATTTGTATAATGAAATAAAGCTTCTATAGCAGACGTTGGTATAAAGTGAAGTGTCGAGAAGTCTTTTTACGGGACTGTAAAATAAGTTTTTTATATTTGTCTCTAAAAATTAGTGTTATAAAAAATTTTCGGTCGTGATTAAAAATGGAAATAAACAAAGACAAAACGGATCATGAAGGTATTGTCTTTAAAAAAAATAATATCCACAATCTTCCGCACAGTCTTTTTAAGTTTTAATATTCGTTTTAGCTTAATTTTTAATGTTATACAATACGCGCCAAAATTTGGGCTCAAAAAAAATTTGGTTTAAGTATAAAACAATTGAAAATCGATTGTCGGCATGCACTGAGTAAATAAGTTTGAGTTTCGAAATTCGTTTTACGTCTGTCTGCACGACTCAGCCGTGTTGGCGATTAGTATAGTTAAGTCTTTAAACTTTATATAACAAAAATTAAATCATCACCAATTCGGAAACAAAGCAAAATGACCACTGTGGAAAGAAATAGCGAAATCATCATCATCATCTCAGTCCGTTTCTGCCCAACGATGAGCATAGGCCTTTCTATTAAATGTTTTTTTTTTTTTTTTCAGATGAAAAAGGCAGCAACATAAATTCCATGCAAATATTAGAAGAAGGACTTGTGATATGCAAATTTGGCAAATTCCACTTAAGACTTATGTTCGCGACACTTAACGCTGTTCTGGCAGCCAACTTAGTGACAACGACATCATCATACATATTACCAAATGCTGAATGCGATTTGCATATGACAATCATGCAAAAGGGATGGTTAAATGCTATGCCATTTTTTGGTAAGTAGTTCTATCCAACTAATTTGACAATCCTGTGCAAATCAGATTCGCGTGTGATAACTCATATGAAAAACGGTCTCTTTGTTTTTTTCTGCTCCAAAAGTTGTGTTTATTATAAAATCCTTATTAAACGCGAAATTTTGTAAATATGGATATCTGGATATGGACGTTTGTTACTCTTTTGATTTGCTTGAAATTTCGTACATGTAACCCTGTTTTTCTCTTGACCAATGTAGTAAACAATCTTAGCGTGTCTTTTTATTCAATTATCCATGTGTAAAATTGATAAATCGCCAGAATAATAAGAGTGTTGTAATGCCATTTCTAACTATATTATTATTATTTGGGTGTGAATGATAATTTTATTTGCCTATTTTCGTTAAAAAGAAAAACAGGGTATACTTCATCTAGTACAGTCAACAAAGGAGTTGACTGACCCCCCTCCCCCCCACTGTATATATGATTAAAGATTTCTAAATATTGCGTGAAGTGATTTACTTGAAAATTTATTTATCAATAGTATTCATATTTTCAAATAAATCCCTTCACGCAATATTTAGAAATCTAAATCATATTTAAAGGGGGGAGTCAGTCAATTTCTTTGTTGACTGTACTACATACTATGCAGACCGTCAATTCTAACAGTAAATTACATTGTTAATAGATACAAGGTCGCGATTGATAAATTAATGGACGCATGCAATATTGTTAATTACTGTTTACGTTATTCAGTACCGGTTACTGTGGTTCCTGGTAAGGTCTAGATAATTATCCCCTGTCAGATAGATTTTAATAAAATCACAAAAATAAAGTATCAATTTATCTGACAGATACGCTATTTGTAACTTATCAGGGCAGTGTAATTTAACACAAATATAAAATAACTTTTATTAAGACATCTATGACTTATTTTTGGAAAATTCTGCGGTTTCACGCTGTGGTACCTACCTCAATTAAAGTTTTGTTTAAGATTCAGCTCATGTATCTCGTGTTTGCACGAACGAAGAGTCGGCCCAGAGATAGTTAATTATAAATTTATATAGACTATCTAGCAAAGATTGTGTTTGAGAGAAAATGTTAGAAATTACAGTAAATAAAAGTATCTGATGGACAAAAAAGGCCGTAACCGGTTTTCTTTCGCCGTTTCTTTTACCGGTGGTCATTTTGTTTTGTTTCCGTAATGGTGGTAGTTTATAGAGTAGCTTATTTACAGAATAATAATATTATTATGTAACATTCATTGTAAATGACGTGTCTAAGTGCCCGCGAGGACCCACAGAATAAATTATTTTTGAATTTGAATTACAGTAAGTTATTTTTAAAAATATTCAGTAATAGAGATAAGAATGAAACGGAAGAGAGTTTAGTCGATAAGACTAATAAGATAAGGCTATTTGGCTAAAGCTACTAGAATATAAATCGGGGGACATCACTAGTACGGTGCAGGAAAGAAGCCTCCCCGCGGCGCACCCTGGTAACAGCTAGATACGATAATGCAGTATCTGGCCAAATCTCTAACCACAATGACTCACAACTTGTGGGTAGTCATTTGATTCGAAAAGAAGAAGGAGAAGACTAGTACGGTCAGCAACAAATTCAGATTAACAATTTTTATATAATTTCATATTATGTAATTATCTCAGAATCCTGGCTACGTTGCTGTCAATTGTTTTAATTGATCTTGGGAATGTCATTATATATTTTTTGGTTTAATTTTAATGCTCTTCGTCTGCTTAGCGTCAGAAGCCTATAATAATAAGCATACCAGAATAAATATTTCCATATAATACTTAAACTTCTTTTTTTCCCATTCATAAGATTAGTTTTTGAGATTAGAGCCTTCAACCAAACTGACTATTAATATTTACAATATTCGTGTAAGATAAGGAATCATTTAAAAAAATACTATGATACAAAGACCCCTTTTTTTTTTTTTTTTTTTTAAGTCAGGAAAATGCATTACTGCATGTCCCGCCACTTGGGGGAAGCGACGGGGGTCTGTCGGGCTCGCCTCTCTAAACCAATGAGGGATACCGACTAAAAACCTGACTGTCTGCCACCTTCTCCGCCTTCACGTGGCGGGGTCGCGGGCACTGGTGATACTTCCGCAACCCCGCCGGCGGGTGTCCGTGGACCCATCTTATTTGGGCACGGCTCTACAGCAGCGTGCGCAAATAGGCACGCTGCTCCACTCGGGGACTTCCGTTCCATATATACAAAGACCCCTGGCACACGGCGTATTTTAAACGCGCAGATGATGCGCGTATCGTTATCCAAGGCGGTGTTGCAATCATTCCATCGTGACGTCTAACATACAAAGAGCACAATGTAGCATGAAACGCGCGTCCTTTGCGCGTATAAAATACGCCGTGTGCTGAGGCCCTAAAACATCTAAAATTAATACATCATACTGTTGCTGACGGTACACAAAAATTAGGTACAAAATAAACTTTTTATTATCGAAGTTTGTTAGCTTTTATTAATACCTAGATAGAATCCTTGGACTTTACCAAAACCTCTTAACTTATAAAACGGCCCAATAAAATTCCGCTGTAAAGTAAATTTCGGCTGGAAAATACTTAACATATTTTATGTAATAAAAGAGGGTATTAAAATATTCAGACTTATAAAATATACATGAGTGAAGTGGATTTATGCACTACTGAAACCCGCGCAACTTCGTTTACGTGTATTTATGCACAGCAGCGCCATCTAGTTTATAAAGCCCCATTGACTATTAGAGGTTTGACCAAATTCTAAAGGAAATCGATCGCGTCGATTACGTTTCTGGATAAAAAGTATCCTATTGTGTTAATCCAAGGTATCAGCTACCTACATTTTTTTATACCACAAATAAATACGGCCCGCCTGATGGTAAGCAATACCGTAGCGTATATACGCTTGCAATACCGGGGGTATCACTCACGCGTTGCCAACTCTCCCAATCCCCCCAAGTGGAGCTCTGGAGACTTTACTCACCGTAGCAACACAACAGGGATGGCCGAGACCAATGCTATTTGGCTATGATCTTCGAAGGTGGAGATCCTTACCCAGACGGGCTCCTCCGATTTGAGCGGATTATCCGCTCTGCCCTACCTCTCTTAAAATGATAATGACGTTCAACAATGACGAGGACTGGATGATGATGATAAAATACTAAATTGTTAATTTTCAGGACAAGTGGGTGCATCCTTATTCACTGGTTTTGTAACAGACGCCTTTGGTAGAAAAATATTTCTTGTAAGCGGTAACCTAGGAATATTTATTTGCTGTATACTCGAAGGATCAAGTCAGACTTATTGGATGCTATTAATAGGGAAGCTATTCGGTGGTATTTTGTGAGTATAATTTTAATATTACAATGTTTTATCTATTACTTAATCGTAAATCATTTTTTAATATCCGTTTATGGATTGTTTGTCTAGAAATCTAAATGTAGGGTTATTTGGGTTATTTTCAAAATGAGTACCTATTCAAAACAACGGATCTTTTTTTGTAATAAAATTCACACACCTACTCATACGCTTTATTTCATTTTGCATAAGCGAGATAGAACGTTGAGTTTAGTTCACGACTAAATTGTATATATGAATCAAGAAAATGATCTTTAAACTCATGAAAATGATTTATTGAAGCAAAAATGCATTTACATTATGCACTCTAGTAATTTTCCTTGTGGAAATGTCGGTTTAGTCAAGTTGAAAAGCGTTACGATATAAGAACTAGTGCGGCGAGGAGTAGCGAAAGAAATATAAAAGTGAAAAACGGCGCATCTTCGTATACGTTTATCGCACTTTCCCGTGAAAAATTTTGGAATGTATTATACATTTAAACCTTACTTTTGAATCAGTCTATCTATTAAAAAAAACCGCATCAAAATGAGCTGCGTAGTTTTTAAGATCTGAGCAAACATAGGGACGGATTTTCAGCGGGAACTTCATTTTGTACTAAAGAAGATTTCCGACGACCTCCGTGGCGTAATGGTTACCACGCCAAGCTGCCCCAGGAGGTCACGGGTTCGATCCCCGGTCAGGTCATGATGAAAAACGAACTTTTTCTGATTGGCCTCGGGTCTTGGATGGTTATCTAAATATGTATTTGTTATAAAATATAATATCGTTGAGTTAGTATCCCATAACATAAGTTTCGAACTTACTTTGGGGCTAGCTCAATCTGTATGAATTGTCCCTATACATATATTTATTTATTATTTTATTATTTAGCTCATTTGGACAAAAAAGAAACAATGTTGTCATCATCATATCGACCCATAAACATCCCATTGTAGGGATACGGGTCTCTCTTCAATCGTAGGGGATTAGAGCGTACTCTGCCACGCTGCTCCAATATGTATTGACAGTGTTGCCAATTAAACTAAATTTTATAAAAATAATATTGCCACCTTTGATGCAACAGCATAAATTTTTGACCAAATCAACATAGTTTTAAAACAGACAATGGATTTTATGCATTTTTCATCGTATGCTATTTTTTCACGGAAGTTTTTTACATTTATTTCTAAATTTACATGGGAACGTGAACACCGGGGTTGCACGGGTCCTCTAATCTTTACATAATATAAAATGAACCGCTGTTTGTTCGCTTAGTCTTAATACTCAACTGATTTTAATACAGTTTCCAGCAATGTTTTTATCATACTAATATTATAAATAAGTGAGTTTGTTTGTTATTCCTTCACGGCTTGACTAACCAGCTGATCAATATGAAAATTTGTAAACATATAAACATATTGTTACGGGTACAGAGCCCAACATAGGCTAATTTATACGCGGGCGAAGCCGCGGGTAACAGCTAGTTTTATCTAATTCAAAGTCCTGGCTGATTGATTTAACTATATATCAAAGCACAGCCCAAACCGCTGGGTCTAGAGATTCCAAATTTGGAATGTAGGTTCCTTACGACAGGGGTGTACTAAGAAAGGATTTTTCAAAGTTCCCACGGGAAAGCGTAAATGATTTAAAATAATGCAGATATTTTTATTCATATTTTCTGTCATTGTAATTGTTAGGTAGGTACTTATTAGTACCATTTTAAAAGAGCAAGTCCTAAGTTTCTTGCTAGTTCTACTTAGGACAAATCTGCCGTCTGAACGCCCCCTTACTCTTGTAGATAATTCCGCACGGTCGCCATTGGATTGTTAATTTTAGGTACTCTTTACAGCTAGACTAGCGCTAACTAAATACTAAACTAAATGAAATCGGATTGTATACTAACCAAATAGTTAGTAAAGTAATAATTAACTTTAAAAAAAAAATAAAACCGACTTCAAATGTTTTTTTTATTATTAAATTTAAATGGGACCACCCTTGAGGTATTACCTATAAGCCGAAAAAAGATTTGTTCAAATCGGTTCATAATTGGCGGTGTTATCGCGTAACAAACATAGAAAAAAAAAAAAAAAAAAACATACGGGTCGAATTGAGAACCTCCTCCTTTTTTGAAGTCGGTTGAAAAAGTTCAATGGTACGAATTAGGATTTGCTGTTAATTTTGCATTTGAAATTAAACAGAATTGCAATTAAAATCGCAATTGCTTTGCAGAGTAACCTAGCTGGGTAGCGTGGTAGGGAAAAATTGTGATGACAATTCGAAAGAGCTTATATCAGGCCTATTTGAATTAAAATATTTAAAGAGAGTGATTCAAGAGGAAAGTTGATATCTATAATACGTACAAAGATTTTCTGGAATTCTTTCGTTTCTAACATTTTTTATAAAATATCACATGTTTTATCACATGAACAAACAAAATTGTTAATCTGATTTGTACACAAAATGGCACATCTTATCACACGTACCTTACTAAAACATTACAATATGAAATAATAAAGAAGAATCAGTGCTCTTAAGCTTATAATCATCATGAGTAGACATAATCACAAAATATTTTTTGTAAACATTAATCGGCTAATATTTTCGTAAAAATAATAATTATAGTTAATATTTTATCTTGATTGCATTTTCATGTCACTGCGAAATGGCGAATGGACCAGCTGATATTCGAATATCACCCTGGTCCATTCTCATTAATATAACATTTAAAATCTAGTGTCAATCTCGAGTGATAATTCGCTCGTTTTAAATTTTGTATGCGCAGGATGAGCTTGAGATTCAGACTAGATTTTAATTTGTTTTTAATACCATCAGGAACATCAATCATTTATGATGGCAGTGAGACATATCGTGGCATACACGACATCCGTCAAACAAAACTCTGCCACCGTCAAAAAATCCTCCGAAAAACATATCAGAGACTAGCTGACCCGTGCCCACTTCGTTGGGCATAATGTTAAAAGCCTTTTTATTTTTTGGTTTTTTATATAACCTATGACACTTAGCAATAATGTGGCTTTCTATTGGTGAAAGAATTTTTAAAATCGGTTCAGTAGATCCCGAGATTACCCGTTACAATTTAACAAATACACAAACTTTACCTCTTTATAATATTAGTATAGATATAATATGTGACTTTGTTAAAAACCATCTTGGATATTTTAAAAACAAATTGGAGGCAATTGCAGAAACCAATATAAATACGATTTGAGTTTTTGTCACTACCACAAGAAATTAAATGTTTAAATGGGAAAATATTCAAGGGCAGATGCAAAGCCTGGTTCCTTAGAAATTATTTTTTATAGTTTAAAAGAATATTTGAAAATAAATGGATAAATTATATTACTCATAATACTTAATAAAACTGTAATGTTGCATGCCCGATAGGGTAAACTGTTGAAACCATAGATTTAGTATATACTAGCGTACCTATAGATCGGCTTTGGTTTGAATAAGGCGAGACCAAAAACAAAATACACTAGTGTGCGTGGAATATACATGTGCGCAAGGAAGATATATAATTTTGTGGATTTTCCTTTTTGTTTGAGTTATATCCAGGCACTGCACAGGTAACCATATTTAATCACGTCTAATTAAGACCAAAACTACTTAACTAAACTTACTTACTTAATTAAAAACCATAAATTTGTAAAAATAAGTAGAATTTGTTTTTAACACGACTGACGTCAGGCCGATACAGTCCGATAGCGTGTATAGGAAAATGATCTCGCCTATCTATCTCGCTCTAACCAACGTGTGTGCTATGATCTATCTCTTTTGCATTGCCAATCTTACGCTAGTATATAATAAATCTATGGTTGAAACCATCACCTTTAGGTAACCACCTTCTATGTTACACACAGTTACTGTTGGCAATAAAAGTCTTTTTTATTCTATAAACATGTTTAAAAAAATGTCTGACTCTCTTCTCCCACTCAATTTGCTATGAAAGATGCATGTTGATTATTGCTATGTATTATGTATATAATATAATGTATGTGTCACATATAATGCAATAAATGAAATGAAAACTCAATGCAAATGATTCTTTTTCAGTGTAAGTTTCTGCTATGGAGCAACAGCGGCGATGGTTTCAGAATTTTTCCATAAGGATATAAGAGACAGAGTGATGATGTTTTACGCATCATTGATGTCCCTATCATTGGTTATAATAGCATTATTGTCATGGGCTATATTACCAAGGCAATGGAATTACGTTATAGTTGAGGGTTACTTCGGTGAGTGTACATTACCTATATTAAGAACGTGACGTTATGAATATCAATAAAATAAATACACGTTGTATTGTTAAATACGACCTCCGTGGCGTAATGGTTACCACGCCAGACCGCCACCCAGGAGGTCCCGGGTTCGATCCCCGGTCGGGTCATGATGAAAAACGAACTTTTTCTGATTGGCATCGGGTCTTGGATGTTTATCTATGTATGTATTTGTTATAAAATATAATATCGTTGAGTTAGTATCCCATAACACAAGTTTCGAACTTACTTTGGGGCTAGCTCAATCTGTATGAATCGTCCCAATATATTTATTTATTATTTATTTATTATTGTTACGGAAGCCAATAAAAATTATTTCATTTTCAAAAAAATTAATATTATATTATTATCGTGTCTGTGCAAATAAACCGTCAGACAATTCTGACGGTTTATTTGCACAGACACGACTTATACCTACTTAAACAAACTTATCCCAGTACAGGAATATTATTATGTACATCGTTAAGTTGTTTGTAAAGTAATTTGTTGAAAAATTATACATGTACTGATAATTTAAATGATAATTCACGCTATCTAGTTTTTGAACGCTAATTACTTATTTTCGAGAAAACGCTTTTAGAGGTAACAAAATAAATAACTTTTTATGCAATCACAGCTTCAGATGAACTGAAAAGATATCCATCCTTCTTTATAAAAGTAATATTATGTTCAGGGCCAGTCAGACCACTAGTGGTGAATCCGACCTTCAATATTTCAGCTTTATTATTTTCATGTTTTCATTTAATATTTTTGATTTAAAATTTAATCTGTTAATGGAGATCCGAAAATTTTATTCTCTTTGTTAATTCCAGAAATTCATACGTGGAATATTTATTTGTACGTTTGTTCAATATGGAGCGTAATGGCTGGGGTTTCATATTATTATTTGCCGGAAAGTCCGAAGTGGCTTTTGAGCCACGGCCAAGAGAACGAAGCCTTGGAGGTGTTAAAGGATATATACAGGATTAACACGGGACTTGACAAAGAAAAGTTTCCGGTAAGTTTTTAAATATTTTTAACTATTAAAAGGAGAGATGATTTCCTATAATACAAAGTAAGAGGCAAAATTATACTGCAAGTGTATAAAAATCGACGTGCACCTAACTGCACTTTTACACATTTAAATAAGTAAATATAAATATATAAGAACATAACACACAGATTGAGCTAGCCCCAAAGTATGTTCGAAACGTGTGTTATGGGATACTAACTCAACGACACCCTATTTTATAGCAAATACATTATATAGATAAACATCCAAGACTCGAAGGCCAATCAGAAAAAGTCAGATTTACATCATGACCCGACCGGGATTCGAAAACGGGACCTCCTGGGTGGCGGTCTGGCGTGGTAACCATTACACCATGGATGTCGTCGATTTATAGTATATTTCCACGTAAACGGCAACAATTTAAGTTGCGTGGATAAACCAGATGGCCTGTTCTAGTAACAATATAATATAATAATATTCATCAATTATATATAAAACGAGCAAGGTAGCGCTTAAGATTGAGACTAGATTTTACGGGAATAGCGTCATAGACTTTTTCTTGTAGTAAATATGATCAAATCTTTCAGATTAAATCATTGAATATAACCGGAGAGTATATACCAACGAATAAAGACAGCTTGAAGAAACAATTGGTTGACGGATTGTTTGAAGTGAAAACATTGTTCAGAAGGCCGTTGTCATTACGACTGATCCAGTTTTCAGCCATGACATTTGTATGTTTGTTAGCGTAAGTTGTGTATAGTTTAATTTCGTTTCTCTTGTTCATAAGATTCATATTCTTGCTTTGCTGAGCCAAATAGACTTATTCTCTATAAAAACAATCTGATCCTGCAAGTGGTTGCTATAAATTGTTGAGAAAGAAGTCTATGCACTAATAAGAGTAAGATGCAAGAAAGAGTTATTAGATTCTTAAACACTAGTAGTAGTAGCACGATTTCTATTAATGATAAATTCAAATGATTCATCGTCAGAATTGATAGATAAATAGATGGAATATGCTTTATTTGCAAATCACAAAAATAGGACACATAACTTACAGACTAGTGAAATTGCAAAAAGGCGTTATTGCTAACAGCTATCTTTTCAAGGCAACCTTGGGGTAACGAATTATTTAATGGACAGGGCAGGAATTGCAGTTAGTAATAAAAAATTAATTAGTTAATTAGTGTAAAAAATGTCAAATATAACCTACATACATGCTATTGGCAATGTTCCCAAAAGGCTGGCAGCCTTAAGTAGGCATTTAAAAAAGTTCTTAAACAGCGGAACTAATTATTTGGACTACATCCTACGTTTATATTTACACTAAATTAGTTTGAAGAGGAACAAAAATTTTTATAAGTTTTACTTAGTTAAGTAGTAACTTAGTTTCCATCAGGTGGCCCGCTTGCTTGTTTGTCTACTGTTTGACAAAAAGTTATAATTTAATGAATTTCGATACAGAAGATTCAAGAATCCCTAAAATAAATAATAATTAGCTCCTAAGGGACACACATAGTCACAGTATCTTTATAAGTACCAAAGAGCGTATCAGTCTGACAACATATATTTTTTTATAATTTAACTTTTAACAATTATCTGACAGATAAACAATCAGAAACTAATCAACATTGGAAATCCGGATCCCGGATCCGGCAAATAATTTAAATAATTATACGTACATAATTTAAAACTATTTGAATTTAATTATTATTCCAGATATAGCGCATTACGATTATGGTTCCCGCAAATATCAACGATTGTGGAGAACTATAAATTAAATCACAACGAAACTCAACAATTTTGTGTAATGATTAATGAATACACCCAGGGATTGGTTAAAATTAACCCTATTTCAAATATCACTGAGCCTGAAGTTTGTATACCGGTGAGAATAATACGTATATTTTTTAAGTACACATTTTTGTTTAAAGTCAGAAAATTAGTGCTAGAGTATAATTTTTTTGTTAATTTTGTTCTTCTCTCCTAAGGCCTTCTGGTCTGGCGGTTATACAGATTTAATCCCGACTCACCACCACTTCCTCAAATTTAGGTCGCATATGCACTACAGGCCATGACCATAGGTCGCGCGACACTGTAGTGCGATTTGGTCAGCACTCCATATAAATTTCATACTAAAAAGTGAGCCACGCGACTCAAATTTGCGTCGCGCGTTACGTTAACTAACATCGGAATGCTACTTTTAGTAATAAACATTATACTCAAATAAAATTTTAATACTCTTTGGATTTCGGTCAAGGGTTTCATCAAATATAAATTTTATATTTACCAAAAGCATTTCTTTTTCCAGCAAGTCAGCGGTACAGAAACCTATATAAATGGAATAATTTTGGGATTAGTTTCCCTAATATGCATCAGTTTAAGTGGTTATTTAGTACCTTTCGTTGGACAGAAACCATTGATGTTTGTGTTATTAATATTATGCGCCGTGGGATCTGGCTGTCTTTATTGGACGAACTCATCAATACAAATAGCCTTATTATTGTCAATCACTTGTGGATTAGTGCAGGCAGCATTGAGTTTGCAGCAGAGTATTCTTGTTAGAGTATTTCCCACAACTCTAAGGTACGTATTGAATTTATTTAAAAGTAGGGGTCCGCCCCGACTTGGCACTGATTCTATTAGGGATGTTAAAAATATAAAATAGCTTATGTTATCCGAGGGTAACGTTAGCTTCCCAATGGTGAAAGAATTTTTGAAATCGGTCCAGTAGTTTATGTGCTTATTCGTTACATACAAAAATCTTTCTTCTTTATAATATTTATAGATTAATGTACTCCACTGTCTTCTTACAAGATTTTATTTAACTTAAAGTAAAATTTTCCGGTTGCTACTAAGTTTATGCTCGCCCAATTACCAGAAAAATGATGAAAAAGCGAACTATTGACGATAATTTAAATATATGTGATGTTAAATCCGTTTTTGCATAATTAAAAAACACAAACTTAATGAATATAGATTTTCTTGTATTTTCTCTCAACCATAAGAGCATACGTACTCTCATACGGGTCCCAGATAATAGCACCGTACTCCAGCTTACTTTGTAGGCGTTGCATAGTGTGACTGCTACTTTGGTGTCGTCAAAGTCGGAAGCTACTCAGTGAATAAACCCCAGCGACCTTAAAGCTTCCTTACATTTGACAATGATGTGGTCATGGAAATCCAAGGGCGAATTTAGTGTAAGACCCAGGTCACGGATAGCGTGAACAGCGCGTAGCTTTTACAGAATGTGAAAAGAACTGAATAGCGTGTAAGCAAAGCACCTGTTTTTATTACTATGTAGACTGACCCTTGGTGTTTTAAAGATAATTTGATTTAATATCCACCATGACTGCTTATGTTTCTGAAATAAATACCTTGTAAAATAAACAATAAAATAAACAACTTATTTTAGTTGAAAAATTATTTTCGCACATTTTTAGCAATCAGTTCGTGTTAATTTACGACTAACACAGCATTTATTTCCATTTCGCAAAAAATGCAAGTAACTTAATATTTTTTACAAACAATGTTTCATTTACAATAGCAAAATTTTTTCAATATATTACAAGTTTTTTTTGCGATGTCATTGCGATAGAATTCTTTTAAAAGGCTGTTACAAAACGCTTTTATGCCTCACTTTGTGAACGGGAGTGTATTTTATACAGTAAGGCTAAGTTTATATGACCGCGCGGTATACCGCGCAACTACTAACCGCGCGGTACAAGACCAATGTAAACGGTGATTATCGTCTACATTACCGCGCGGTACTGCGCGCCAACGCGCGGCGCGCTCCAATCCGCGCGCTGTACATATGCCGTCATGTGTACGCCCCAACCGCGCGGCGACGCGCGGCTCCGCGCGGTCATAAAACATAGCCTTATTGTCAACATTTTGTTTTATTTATACACGTGTCTATTAGCACAGTGTAGTTATTTGTTCTTGCAAGTCCTGGAGATCATTTTTAGGGTTCCGTAGTAAACTACAAGGAACCCTTATAGTCTCGCCATGTCCCTCTGTCCGTCTGTCCGTCCGCGGTCTAGCACCTAGACGCTTGATGCTAGAAACCTGTAATGTAATGTAATGTTATGTATTATTTACATTTAAAGTGTCAATTTTCGTTTTGCACGGTGGTCCCCCCCCCCCCCTCTATCTCCGAAAGTCTTGAGTTTAGAAATTTGAAAAATTTTTTGGTAGTAGTCCTTATAGTGAACCTACAAGGAAAACTATAACGGTTAAGTCGGCGGTACTAGTTACTGAGTAATATATATTTATATTTTCATGTCGCTCTGTACATCCTTTACTTCTTTTTTTTGATAGTAGATTTGAGTGCGTTTGACCTCAATTTTGCCTGATGTTAAGCAAAGATGAAGGCTAGGATGGTACACGCAAACTCAAAAAATGCCTATTCACTCTTGCCTTGAAAATCCCTAACTTCCTTACTAATACTAATATTATAAATGTAGTAATGTGTTCGTTTGTCCTTCTTTCACGTCAAAAGTAACGAACAGATGATATATTTTTTGGGGATAGGTTTAGGTCTGAAGAGTGACAAATGTTACTTTTATATCCCCTTTCATGGCGCGAGGGACCACGCGGGCGTAGCCGCGGGAAACAGCTAGTTTAAGATTTAAAGATGTAAAAATATAAATTAAAGTTTCCATGTGTGACGAGCTTCAGTTCGTGTTATAAATGAAAGGAAAAATATTTACCTACCTTCCATTTATTACAATGTCGCTACTAAAGATTTAATGATTTGAAAGCAATGATTATACATAGCTTTTAACTTTCATCTACCATGTACCTAACGATTTTGTTTTACATTTTACGGATTACAAAATAAAATATATTTTTTTGTTTTTTGTTCGAAACACATTTGAATTCATAAAATTTCAGAACCCTTTCGGATTATTTCCGAATTTGGTTACAACAGAGGTTTTTGTTTTGTTAACAATTCCAAACTTTTGTGAAGCACTTTCAGGAAAGTATCCTAAAGCAACATTTTCCGTTTTCGGAGCACTAATGTTATTATTATTGTAATTTTAAATTTGTGAACGCAATTGTACTATATTCATTTAATTCCAATATTTGTATTATTCTATGCATTATAAAAATAATTAAAACTTTTGTGTTTGTACTAGCCAAAATAACATTTTTATCCAATAAAATTGACTGTTCCATGTGCAATGTTTACATGTGGCAAACGCCAATAAAAAAAAATGCTTCTTTTATTTTATTTTTATACCACAAAGGTGGCAAAGAAGCATGCCTGTTGGTAAGCATCACCGTAGCCTATAGACGCTTGCAATACCGGGGGTATCACTCACGCGTTGCCAACCCTCCCAACCCCCCCAAGTGGTGCTCTGGAGACCTTACTCACCGTATAAACACAACATGGCCGAGACCAATGCAACTTGGCTACGACCTTCTGTAAGGTGGAGGTCCTTCCCCAGACGGGCTGCTCCGATTTGAGCGGATTATCCGCTGTGCCCTATCTCTCTTATATATATATGATTATGATTGTTTTTATAGTTTTTAGTAAAATATTTTTGAAAGAAAAAAACGATTTTTCCTTAGCAAATAGCTTATAATATTTATAAAGAATAAGAAATAGGAAGATCACTTATGACTTTTTTCACCGATCAACTAATAGTTTTGTGTAGTATTGCCCAATGAATTTCTTTCAGCGAAAGCTGCACACGTTTGGTAGTTGTTTACTTTTTTATTGATATTATCTGTTCTTCGTTTTTACATTTTTAAATCAACATCAATGTCTCTCATTCTAACAATATTTTGTAATGTATAATTTTTATTGATATACGTTTATGTAATGATGGCATTTAAAAAAAAGCTGACTGTTCATTTTCTTACGGAAGTTTTTCTCAACAGGCCATTCACGTGCCAGTAGGATTAAAAAATGCAAAATATTTCCTGCAAAACTACATGTAAAGTAAATGGTTTTATTTTATTTGTTTTCAGAACACTGACGCTCTCGATCATTGTAATGGTGGGACGAATAGGCTCGTTATTAGGGAACGTTTTGTTCCCTGTCATGTTACAATCTGGTTGTATGACACCATTCTTGATAATGTCTGGAATTAATTTAGGTAAGTATCCGATTTTATATAAAAAAAAAATGTTCAGCCACGTCACACTAACGATTAGCATGATGGCGGACAGGTACATTTTAGTGGATAGAATGAAATTTAGAAAGTTGATTGTAGAATTAACGTTTTCTCAGTCTTATTGTCTTATAAGTTTTTTACAAAACGTTTACAAACAATTGAAAAATAACGTAGGAACATTGACAGCAAGGTGCTGAAAATATATATGAAATTAATGACAAAGCCTTAAATCTTTTTCATTTTAACTTGACAGCGATAGATGTAATGAATAATTTACTTTTTTTGTGCAATTCTCCGTTAGTTTAATTATGTTAATTATGCGCATTAAAAACAGCCAGTAAAGGAGCCGCAGCCCAGATGCATCCCATTAAACTTGCATTCAAATTAACCCGTTAATGATAGTTCATTTAACTCTGTTTAGCATTGCCAGTTTGATTTTCGGAAATATTAACTTATCTGAAACTTTGGTAACATAGTTATAATACAGTTCATTAACAAACATTTAATTGACTCTTTGACATATATTTTTATGTTACTTAAGTCACGCAAGACCGTTCGTTATGGCATTCTATGGGGGAAGTCTATGTCCAGCAGTGGACGTCTGTCGGCTGATATGATGATGATGAAGAAGTCATTGATAAATTGATTTTGTTTGACGTCAAACAACTTTCAACAACAACGAGAGAGTTGTTTTTGAGGGTTGCTTCTCTTACCGGTCTTTCTTAAGAAACCTAATACTCTCATTTAAGCCACTGCCATCGGGCTCCCATAAAGACAGAGAGAAATTAGTTTTTCCTTTACCAATGAACCAGTAATTAGATGTACATAAATTTAATACAAATCGATTATCTGGTATCAGTTGACTATAAAATCGGGCTCTTTAGACTATCACTGGTCATGTTCTGTACTACCAATGTTTCCCTTTTCACGGACATATACAAAATATTTGCTATCATAAAATTACACCTTACGCTGAGAAGAAGGCGTTAGTATACCGGAAACTGTTAATCTAAATCCCTATAAAAACAGTTGATACAATATCTAAAATCAAATAAAAATAACTTTCTGTTTCAGGAGTCGCAAGTATTGTCTACTTTTTACCAAATCCAAATAAAGATAACGCTGCCTCAGGAGACAAGTGATACATTTTTTTAATATTAGTGAAATATTACGTAACAAGGATGCTGTGTGAAAAAGCCAGCAAAAAGTAACAACAGATAAACTGAAAAGTGAAAAAAGTTAGTTAATATACAGTGTTGTGTACTAAAATTAGGAGAATGAAAGGGTTATGAACAGCAACTGATGACAGAAAAATGATAGGCGATACACCCACGCATCTTTCCTATTCCAATACCGAACACAATCACTAGCACGTCGGAAAGTGCCTTATGGTAGAAGTCCAAAAGAACATTTTAATATTATGTCTATTTCGTTTCTCTATGGATTAAAGTTGTATGAATCTATGTGAAAGGAGAAAAAAATATGGTAGACAAAGACTTAAAAAGATTAATATTAGTGTAAAATAAAGTTGTTGTTGTTATTAATTTGTATAATTTACCACATAAAATAATGTACATGTGAATTTTGTTAAATCTAAATGAACCTGTAAAGGATTAGCTGCAGCAACAATTTTCAGAGGAGATACAATGACTTTCTGCGCAGAATACCTAGAAGTTCCTTTAAACAGGCTGTGAAAGGACATTATTTATACACAGGACGCCTCAAAAGATCAGCAATTTGTCGACGTAGCCAGTAATAGAAGCCATTACTTAAAATTGTTATAATAACTTCAGCGAATGAATTAAATAAATAGATAGTTAAAAGATAGGTAGGACCCTATGAATAAACTGCTGATAAACTAACGTTGGAAGCAAATATTGCTGTAATATTCCAATGTATTTTATCAATTTTTGTAAGAACAAAATTTTTGAAAAGAATTTTAAATTTGTACAAAATATACTATTTATAAGCACACTACTTTTTCATTTTAATACTCTTCCCTTATTTCAACATACACAAATCTTCAAGACGATATGAAGTACCCTTATAATTAAAGTGGCTTAACTCACGATGACTTTATACTCCAATACTCTAAATTTAACATACACAGGTTAATTAGTTAGATTTATTTCATTTTATTGCAAAATAGATACAAGTAATTTTGACATCACACCAGTTTCATGGTGCGAAATGTTCAACACATAAAATCGAACTACTTACGCGAAAGACTCCGCCGCTCCCTAGCTGCAGGACATGCAGTAAAGCATTTTCCTAACTTTGAACAAAAAAGGCTTGAATAGAACTAGCGTCCCCAACAACGAAATTACTACCAGTACCTCGAGGCTATTGAACATACAACAATAGACCAACACATAATGAAGAGTAACCGCCATCTAGAATTGAATAGGACAACTCTCTACCACCCACTTTTCATTTACATCCAAGAAGTTTTAATGGTCCCGTTTGACCGCACGAATACGATTTAATTAAATAAACAAACATTAAAATTACAAACTACAATATTTACTGTATCCATTCGGATAATCCGAAATCCCAAAACAATTATGTACTGTAAGGGACAACTAATCTAATTTTGTAGAATAGGTGTAATCAAGTGAAAGTCGGAGAGCGAGAGAGAAAACGAAACATGGCAATGATGGAAAATCTGATTAGACTGAAGTTATATGAATCACGGAATATTATTTTCTGAGTTACAAAAGGGTGAAATAATCAAAGACATAGGTATATAATAATATCCCTAATTATTTTTGATACCTAATTAGATTTGTAAAAAAATATTTCAAATAAAAGGTCGCTTATTAGTAACTTCTGGATTCATTTTAATAGATTATTTACAATTTACATAACGACTGGTATCAAATTAAGAAAGGAGGACTTTGCGAACATTAAGCAACAATAACTTTTTGCTTCGAAAACTAGCAAACTATTTCAATTTTGGACGTTTTGCTCTAAGGGCGTTTTATATAGCGGATGATACCAAGAACGTTTAGCTTCGAGGACCTTCTGCTCAAAAATGGAAATTATCGATAACAAATATCCTGTTAAGCACGAGCATTTTTTAACACTCACACAGATTTTGTGAGCATAAAAAATTTAAACTCTAAAATATTTATCAATATAATTTTATCATTAGCAGCTGACCCTTGGACAACCGGACCTGTGGTCAATTACAACTGAGCCAGCGGGCTATGCAATGTTTACTATCAGGCAAAGTTAATTTAATACATTTCGATTTCAGATCGAGCCTGGATTCCACAACAATATTAACCGTCTGATTCCAAGCACCATCTTACATTCTGCATCTAATATCTAAAATCGTATTGCAAGCATCGCTTTTACTTGCTCTTGGCTGTACATATTAACGAAAAAATTCCAAGAAAAATGTATTACCAGAAATAACCAATCATGATTTAGAATTAACTGTCAATGGAAGTGAAAACAAAGTCATGGTGATCGATTAATCAACATTTTGTTTCTAACCACCTAAAGACTTAGATGTGGTGGACCTTTATCCGCTAAGGTTTGTATATAACAAGGGATTGGGTGTTTTAAAATATTGTAACAAGAGTTTTTTTCCGATACAAGATCACGTTCTTGCTGTGTCTCTCGTTCTAACATATGACATTTCTAAACAACACAACACAAAAGAATAAGCATAAGAAAAGCTGCAGTAGACATCCGCTAATAGAAATGATAAAATTTGGAGGGTCATTCTGTTTACTAGATCATACAAAACACTTTTTCGATTACTATTTGTCACACACATTATAGACGGGATAAGGATACATTATTATCCCGGAATATAAAGCAACTTCCGTGACATATCAAACAAAAAAATTTAAAATTTGACATCGATGAGAGACAATTACAACAACAGTTTATGGTGTCATCAAGGAAACAGCTTATGGCTGTGTTTTTATACACAATATTTGCCTGCATCAAAAATGATGTACAGTCAAGAGCAGGTCGACCTTTACATATTGGACTTTGTACCATTCTTAAGATCTATGTTATTAGAGCCAAAATTGTACTGCAAGTGTAAGCTCGACGTACACCTGACTGTACATCAAGAATATAATATTTTTTTTAAGTGCGCAAATTTCATGGTACGCGACTGTAACTCAGAACAAAGGTACATAACCTAATAAACCTATAATGATACTGTCAGTCATAATTAGCCCAAAATTTAATTATGCAAAATTCCATTTCGTTTTTTTACACAATGTTAAAATCTCTTTGCATAAAATTATGGCCAATGTTTATTCTGTCGAGTGATTTTAATAAAGTATGAAAAATTGATTCTTCAATTATGTCATACAGGCCCATTACAATCAATTTTCATGTTATAAATACTTATGTTTATTAATCAGATGTTTTTAAATGACAATAATTGGGATATTACCAAAGGGATTTGTTGATTAAAATTACGCAATTTTAATGGATAAAAGTGGGTGTAACATGACAAAATTGGGTGTAAAAGGTATTTTTTCTTGTGTCGTAATCCTTATTACTGAGGGTCGTGACCTCTACTAATTATTTTTTGGACGAACGCATTACAACCCTTTCGGTCCTCTGCAGAACGCATTGCGTCGGGAAAGTTGGTATGAGTACTTCGCGTATCTAGTCAGTCCAGTGCATAGGGCTCCTTCCTTTTGGTCGTTTTCCTTGGATCATTCCCGTCACTAGAAGCCTTTCCAGGTTGTTGCTCCTTTCTGGCTATGTGACCGAAAAAGTCGAAGACCCTGAGGACACAAATGTTGGATAGTCTATGGTAAAAGGTTTGAAATGAAGACAAAACCATTTTATTATTCTGTGACAAAACACGAGTTTATATCATAATATTGTGTTGTCATCTGATCTACAGTTTTATGCAAAATTTCAGCTCAATCGGACTTCGGAAAGTGGTTCAAATTTTCGTTCCAAGATTCCACCCTTACATACATACATACATACAGTGCAAGTTAAATAAAAGCTTTTAAAATGAAGTCCCACTGTCTATCTGTCTGTTCCTATGTATACTTAGATCTTCAAAACTACGCAACGGATTTTGATAATGATATTCGTAATAGATAGAGTGATTCAAGAGTAAAGTTTATATACACAATCCATTTCGAAATTCCCACGGGAAAGTGGAATACACACAAACTAATTTGCGCGGGTTTCGCTAATGGCTGTGGCGTCCTTTAAGCGCCTATGGAACTGTGGATGCCTACAGCCACAAAATCGTTGCGAGTTTTTTTAAATTTCGGATTTTTTTGTAATACCTGGAAAATGTGATATTAAAAGTACATAAATATTTAAATTATGATCTATATTGTACATTTAATCTTGCTAATAAACGATTGAATAGTATACCTATATTGTTTTATCTTATTCCTTATAAATTTATAACCATCATTTCAACCTGCAATCGCTTACAAAACGCTACTCAATACCTCGTTTGAATGAACAGCTTGAAACTTTCACTTTTGAAATTGATAGCTAATCTTTGTCTCAAATTCCTTGAGAGTCCAGCAAAAACTTTTCATTGTTTCACTAAAGATTTCCTTAGAGTAGAAAATATTTTAACAGAAAGTGTTTACAAAACACAAAACCGCTCAAGTAATACAAAACGGAATAGTTTATAAATCAGTTTTTAAACAAGTATTAAAATGAAAGTTATTATTCTGAATCTGAAGACGATTCAAGAGGAATCATAATATTTTATGGAAGCAATTTAAAGTTTTTAATTGCATGAACAGCTTTAGCAACTGGTCTGTGGATGAAAAATTTTCTTAAATCTCCTATTATTAAATTTCCAAAATTTTCCTTGCTTCTTAGAGTCTTACATGCACAATATTTATGTCTACATTATCTTTATTCACAACACCTTCTTTTATCCTAACTAATATATTAAATGAGAAAGTTTGTTTGTTTGTCATCCTCGTCAAAAGAAACCTTTGTGAGATACGTACTGGATGCCTTTGTGTAATTATTTTAATGTTGCATTTACTCTAATAATATAATTGAATGCAAGTCAGTTCGTTCTAGCAGGCTGTCACTCAAGCCATTAGTCACTCCAGTGTATACGCAGTTTAAAGTTGATTTCCAAATGTACCTACTAATAATTTCCAAATAGTGTCTAATAAATTAATAGTTTTTCTACGATTTTAGATAATTTTATGAGACAAATAACTTAATTACATTATGAAATCGGCCCTAAGTCTAGATTTCAGGTGTATTTTAATAAAGTTTCTTTTATTTATGTATGTATTAAAATAAATAAAAGTTTCCTAGATGTTATTTAAATCTAAAAATCTGGACAATACAGTCCTCAAAATAAAATTGTTGTCCAAGTAATTGTGAAGTCGTTAATAACCTTTGCAGCAATTACTTTACATTTAATTTCTTTGCACAATCCTGACCACTTTGTATTCTCTGCTCGTCAGCTAAAGTCCGCGTGAAAGCAATTAGTCGACAAAATAGTTCTTCCCTTGTACGGTCATAACTAATTCATATCACGAATTCATCTTGGGGAAATTCTGGAGTTGTTGCTTGTTTATGAAAAGTTCACGTGATTATGTATGTGGGGGGTAGTACAGCGTTGGACCTTCGTTTCCTGGTATTTGTGAATGAAAGTATAATGTAATTATACTTTCATGAGTATCATATTTTCACAATAAGATTTTCAATGACATTGTTTTTATTACCAAAAACTGGTCCAATGTTTGAAAGAAAGAAAGAAAAATTAAGCAAAAGTAAATCTAATTTATTTCATGGTTCAAAGGTTTCATGATTATAGTCTAGAGTATCCCTGATTACCTGATAGAATCTTATGCACTTTATCACTCTTCAAGTAAAGATTTTCAATCTGATTCCACCACACAACCATATCAGCTATCCAATAATATAACAGAAATCGATTCTCGTCGAACGATTCATAAAAAGTGGACACTAAACACCGCTGCTTCGGAGCGACACGATAAAAACTAAACACAGGCACAAATCTAAATAGATATAAAGGTTTTAAAGATAACAATTCTCACAAAAGACAATTATAATTACTTACATGAGAACAATGATCGTCACGACTTCAATACTTTACCTCGATAATCACCTGAGTAAAAAGGCAATTCGCTCCATCAATATGTAGACCAAGAGTGACTATCAGACTATCGACCAAATCCTACGGGAATCGCGTACTTTTCGAAATAAAAAGTTTGTGTTAATCCAAGGTATCTGCTACCTACATACCAAATATCATCAAAATTGGCCCAGCCAATGTGTGAAGAAGTAGCAAATACAAGAAGTACAAATTTTAGATAGCGAATTCTTCTGTTTGTAAGGTTTTTACAAATGGCACAAATGAGCATTTCTGTGAATTTTGTTAATATTCAGTGTTAATGCATTGCGACAAAGACGAAGAAACATCTTCGAATGATCTATTTCAACTAAACTTTTACACATTTAGTTAACATTTGCATCATCTGTCTATATTTATGTCAGTGCTACCAAACTATTTCACTCTATCTGACCACTAGTGTTATTTTTATGTTTTGAAACTTGCGAATTGCAGGAATCGTGCAATGGAAAAATACGAACAATTTATTGTCATTTGAAGGTAATGACATGTTAGTTTTTTAAGGTACGTTGCATGCACGCCGCAGTTACTTTTTGTGGAGCAACGTTTCCAAGTGTTAGTGGGCAACATTTGAGAACAAAAAAATATTGAAAAGTGGCAAATGTTGAAGAATGTTAACTAATGTATTATATATATGTATATACATATTGTATTCTCCACAAAATGTAAGTGGTATGGATGCACCGTTAGAAGACAAAAGAACTGAACAGTCTCCTGTGAGCGCTGACTCTGACCATGTTTATCCGTAACCCTGTGACCATATAATGCTCTAAGGAGTCTTAGAAAACATTGCTTTGTTTGCTTATGAAGCGTGAAAGTGGACTTCTTGGGTCTGAGATGGTTATTTTTATTTTTTTAGATTATTTACAGCGTAATAACATAAGGATACAACTTAATAGTGACTAAGTGGTAATAACAAATCTTCATAGTTAAATAGATAGATAAATAGATAGAATATACTTTATTTGCAATTCACAACAGCGAGGACACGGCTCAGCACACGCTGGAGGAGTGCCCAGCGTGGGCTGAGACTCGCGCTGCACTTGTGGCAGAAGTGGGTCCCGACCTTTCGCTCCCAGCTGTCATTAAATCGATGGTCGAGAGCGAAAGGTCGTTTGAAGCGGTGGTCTCCTTCTGCGGCGAAGTCATGACGCAGAAAGAGGCCGCGGAGCGGGTGAGGGAAAGAGATCCTGCCGCCCCCCCGCTTCGCCGTAAAAGACCGGGCGGAAGGCGCTTGGCACACGCCCGGCGTCTGCCACCCTAACGGAGGCTTCCGGGCGACGGTTAGGGGAAACCGCCGCCCATTGGAACGGAAGTCCCCGAGTGGAGCAGCGTGCCTATTCGCGCACGCTGCTGTAGAGCCGTGCCCAAATAAGATGGGTCCACGGACACCCGCCGGCGGGGTTGCGGAAGTATCACCAGTGCCCGCGACCCCGCCACGTGAAGGCGGAGAAGGTGGCAGACAGTCAGGTTTTTAGTCGGTATCCCTCATTGGTTTAGAGAGGCGAGCCCGACAGACCCCCGTCGCTTCCCCCAAATGGCGGGACATGCAGTAATGCATTTTCCTGACTTTAAACAAAAAAAAAAAAAAAAGGACACAGTATACATAAACACAACATTCACACTAGTGAAATCGCAACAAGGCGGCCTTATTGCTAAAAAGCAATCTTTTCAAGGCATAGGCATAGTTCAGTGACAATTTTTTTGAAACACCTTTGGAAAAATCTGTATGTAAAATGTGATTGGGATGGAACAACCGATAGGGATGTAACTAACAACTGAGGTTGTTGTGTGACATCCCAATCTGCGTAGATTATCCGTGGAAAACATTGTCATCGTAAAATATAAAATAATCAAGAGTGCAGTCTAATCAAAAACAGACACGTTATAATCAAATTAAAACTCAATTCGCACAACTCTATCGCCATATTGACTTCCATATTCGCAAAGAGAAACAAAAGTACAGTAATGGAAAATACACAGTGCGCAAAATGTCCGTTAAAAATTGCCAAATTCCATTGAAAATGAAAACAAAGTGTTCCGCACGTGAAGTTCTGTACGTTTTAGGTTCAGAATTTTAAGTTGACTTAATATTTTTGGTGAACTAGAAAACGATGAAGTGGGTTATTACCATTGATTTATCTTATAATTGGAGATAAGTAAAAACTAATCATTGTTAAAATCATCAATTCGTATATCTAAAATGTTAATCACTACATATAAGACTAGTTGCAGATAGAATACACCATCTTATCCATGTTTTTTCTGATCTCCTAAGTTCCCCTGAGTATTTTCTCCGGATTGCCTTTTTTTTTTTTTTTTTTTTTTGTCGTCAGAAAAATGCTTTGCAGCAGCCCCACCGCCCGAGGAATATGCGGTGGGGACTGTGGGACTTACCACTAAAAAACTGACGGGATGCCACTCGCCCCCTAAGTGACGGGGCCACGGGTACTGTGATACATCCGCGACCCCGCCAGGGCCGTCCGGCCAAAGTTAAACTGGCCGGACCCGCTCTCCCCGGAACGCCCCGTCAGCAGCACACCGCATCCAGGTGCACTGGCGACACCGAGGACCATTGCCCCCCCCCCTCAAGACGACGGGCCTTCCCCGGCTCGCCGTCTCGGCTGGGCAAGGGTCCCCTCCATCTCTGCGGTCGCAACAACGTGCGACCGCTGGCCGGGCTCTGCGAGCCGCCGGCCCCTCTTCTTCAATTTTTTAACGAGGTTTTCTTCCTCCACCGCGCCTCCTGCGCCACTCCAAGTGCCACAGCGTCCACTACGTACTTAGTGGACTCTGTGACACTTTGCGCCACCGCGCACTCCCTCTTCCAGGGTGGTCTCATTCGCCCATGTGACCCAACCCTTAACGCCCCCCGCAGTGTCTGGGTTGGCGAGACCCAGTGTCTACAGGGCCTCCGCGTTCCACCATACGGAGGTCGCCCCCGGTATCAACGGGTGGAGTAGGCCCGGACACCAGTCGGGGCGAAGACGCTTTTGGGGAGGATCAGCGAGCGAACGAGTCCACCACCGCTCATCATACAGCCGGCCGAGCCAAGCGCGGCCGGCTCCACCTCTTGTTTTTTAACGAGGTTGTCTCCTCAATCGCTCCACCCCCAGCACCAGTACGGATGCAAGGGGGAGCGGATTTGTCCGCATCCCACGTACTCCATCCAAGGTAGGAGCACGGGGAGCAGACCCACCGCGTCGGGAATTTGGCCGTCGGCAAGTAATTCCAGAGTTGGGTCCAGAAACTAAGGAATTACTCGCCGACGTTACCAGGGTGGACCGCGTGGAGGTATCCGGATTGCCTAGTTTGTCCGCTTGCTGAGACCACGTGATCTCCAGGCATTGTAGTTCGAGGAATATCACTGCTATGCTATCGACTCAAATTTTTATTATATTATTTTTTTATCGTTTTGTCTACTGTGTCATCCTAACTAATATTGTAAATGTGAAAGTAAGTGTATTTGTCTGTTTTTTATTCCTTCGGACCATGACTATGTAGCTGTTCATTATAATTTTAATAACAGCATTTTCAGGGGTACAGAAACATAGGACATCGACTACATTTTATCTCGTGAAATTATCTCGATAGACGTATAGGCAATTTTGTCATGTTGCTATGTGAGTATTCCGATAGTTACTCGATTCAACGGGTAGTAAAAAATTCATATTTTTCTACTGTAGATAGCGCTGCAATTGGCAATTCTTAACAATTCATGTTGATCAACAGATGGTATCATACATAAACTTTAGTTTTCTCGGCTAAACAAAACAGAAATAATGTTTAACAAAAAATTTACAACAGTTAACGTCCAACCGTTATGGTCGCCAATAAATTTCAGAATTTTCAGCTTCAATTTCACAAAGAATGATTGATATGCATGAAACTATTTCCAATAATACCCTTAGTGAGTAATCGACAGAAACTTTTGTACGGCAGCAAAATATTGCACCAATTTTCGATGCAATTTGTCATGTCATGATCTATGGATTATGGCATTTAGTGTCGGATTACGGTCGTGTCGATTGGTAACATGAGTGTGTCATGTTCGTTGCGCTCAACAATTTAATTCTGCTTTTTATGATAGTCTGGTATATTGGTCTGTGGTGCTGTCTGTCAAAACAACTTCAACTCGTGTAACTATGGAGATTTTTAATCTACTCGTATGTGCATGTAACGTAAACCCGAAGAGATGAGAGAGGGAAAGGCCATGAGCGAAAGGCAATGTTTCCTAAGATCTTGGTCAAAGTCAATGTCCGCGGTGCCGATCACTTCTGGACTCTCAACATCAAGTGGGGCTAAATAAAAAGAAGGCACGTTTAGATTTTAAAACTTTTTCGGCGGATTCTACAAATCCTAATGAACTAGAAAACAGGACATCCCTAAAAAACAAGAAAAGTAAAATATTAGTTCCTTCTAATCTAATATTCAGAATACATGAATCCTGAATTGCAATAGATTTATGTAGTCGTGGATGTCCATGGGCGTCGGCAATTGCTGATCACCCAAGATCGTTTGCCCTCCTCTCTCTTAAAAAAAAACAAGGAATATTGGACGTTAGCATGTCATGACATGCTAACGTCCAGAGGAGCATGCTCCAATAGATGTATTTAACTGATCCCAATTGATGCTGCAGATACAGATCGTATTACTGTACAAGCTAACACAACTAACAAGCAAGCAACGTATAAACCGTACGTGTACTGAAAATAATAACCTAGTGTCATCTTTCCAGACGTTCAAGGATGATCAGAGAAATTTACTTGAAACTTTCGAGACGTTGGGTCGCTCTAATGTGTCCGGGTCACACTGACTGAACATTGTGTTTGGAGGTCGACATCTGTTATTTGGACATTTCAGCTAAGTAATATTGTTTAAAATAATATATTTTTTTTGTCGCCTTGTCCAGCCAGACAATGAAAGAGCCGAGTTGGGCGGTAAGCCTGTAATATGTTTCAAGTTTTGTTGATATTGCGTAAAGGGATTTTTGGAATTTTTATTTATCAACAGTAGGTATTGTGATGTGAATGAATTCTAATACTGTTAATTTTTATGCTATGTATTTGTCAAGATTTTGGTGTGAAATAAAAAAGGATTTGATTTATTGTATGTTCAGTAGGCGAAAGACGCGAGTGGCCGTAAATGATTGCAGTTTTCGAAATATTGCGTGAAGGGATTTACTCGAATTTTATTTTATCAATGTATTTGGCCTAAAAATATTTGACCTTAATTCTAGTCACCTCATTCATTGGTTGACTGGGGGGTACAATTTCTTTTTATATCTTTAAAATAATCTTCCAGTATCGCAGTTTTGTCGATTGGCAATCAAAATAATTATCAACTGGCGATCAATAAGACTAGAGACAACTTTGGACCTATTCTCGTTACAAAAATAGTTAAAATCATGTCTCAATCTTAATCGATATCTAGCTCGTTTCATATTTTGAATGAGAAAGATAGCACTCGATATTGAGACAATAACTGTTTTCATTAAGACGCTTAACACACGGTACCGCCCTCCGCGGCGATGCGCGGTGATGCGGACCTCATGTCCCCTATTAAATCCGTTGATACCTAACACACGTACCTATACACCGGCCGACCGCGCGGTCGAGCGGCACTTTATCGCTTTAACGCCACCGCCCTCCGAGGCGGTGCGCGGTGCCGTGTGTTAATCGACTAAGAGGATAGCCCCTCTTGTGAGATATCCAAGCCAGGGGTCTTCGTTCAGATGTCAGAAAAAAGCATAAGAATGGATGGAAACACATTTACTGTCTTCTTTTCGGTCAACATAGAAACAGTCTGGTTAAAATGTATTTGAACAGTTCTTAATATGTACCAAGTCGAGTATAATTTTTGCATATTCAAACACTTAGAAAGGTTCAGAAAGGGTTGGGTTAAAATAATAACCTTTTTCTGAGACTGCTGATGTTAAATTTATGGTCTACAGAGTAACGAGGCCAAGTAAATATTATGTCCGTTTTTTATATTATAATAATTAGAATAATTTAATATTTGGTCAGATCATTTACAGCCTCTCTCTTCTGTTACGTAGTCGTTAGTGTATTATTCATTTTAGAAGACGCAATTTAGAGCTATAGATATTACTTTTTATTGGGGGTTGTTGCCTTTTATAGTTTTTACAATTCAAGATGGCGATACATCGATTATTTAAAAACATCGGCCTATCCTATCTGACTGGGGTTTCTACCACTGTAGAGCATTTACGAAATAGGCTAGCTCGACCGGGGAGCTACCTGCCTACTACTTCCTAGCAGCGGCAACGCATTGGTAGCGCAGCGCCCCTGGTGTTACTGATGTGATGTTCATAGGTGGCCAGCTTGCCGTGTATAAAAACTTTCAATCATACCTCTTATTCTATATATAAACTATATGACATACTATTTAATCGTGGTGACATGCGATTTAGTAACTATTCGAGTACGAAGTGATTTTTGAAATATTTCTTAAGAACGAGAATAACAGGTCATCTGTTTGTCCTCATAATTTTCTCTTGTTGTTTCAAAATAACATACTTAGATCGGAAATATAGTGGTCATAAAACAAGCCGTTTACGATGTTGACGTGTTTCTCTCGAATCATTACGAATGGCTCCCAAAAGATACATAGTTGATAGAAACTGTCGTTAACCATAGAATATAAAAAGTTTGAAACATTCCTTTATATTATTTTATGTATGTATATTTTAATTTGTATTCAGTAAATACAGTAATGTAACCATCATTAAATTCATTTACTATTTCTCATGTTGTTCCAAACTATGGGTAGTTGTCCTGTCGCTTTGATAAGCAATTTTTTTGTTAATTGTTGTTGTTGATCTGAATACTCGTATGTAGTGCGCTTACCCCGAAGTATCATAAAGTGTTTTCCACATAAACTAAAAATAAGTCGATTTCTTTTAATCCTTATATATAATATTTATTTAAAAAAATATATAGATATTTCGGAAAATTTCATTTCAAATACAAATGAATTTTGTATAGATGACAATTCGAATGCGATTGAATAATAGGATTTGTATAGTATCCATTTCTGTATTAATTATTAATGGTAAGCATAACGTTGTTCTAAATATTGTTAACTCTAGTGAAAACATACGGAAAACGGATAAATTTTCAGTAATGTAATAGATATATTTATTACTGCCTTTTGGTTTTTCGGTGCTCTCGGCGACTATCAGTCGCACTTTCCTATGTAATGTTCACACCTTATTGTGCAAAACACACAGCTCTAGGCAACGTGTTGGTAGCGAGAGACGAGTCCTGTTGTAGTTGCGATGACAGCCGCGCCACCGACCTGCGTCGATTAGTGTTTCATATAAATACCTATATAATATGAAATACAGAATGTTCTCGCGCCGCTCCCGACCCGCTGCCGCTGGCAGTGGCAGTGTGTTTTGTTCTTAAATCTGTATTATCAAATTGATTGTTAGAAATTAATTTATTATAGCGGCGATATAGGTGACACCCGAGGTTGCACAGAAACCATTTTTTTAATGATATTAGGACAAGCTATTTTCTTTCATTGACAATGAGAGCAAAAAAATCAAAATTGGAGCAGATCATTCGCTTCAGATACAATCGACTCCAGAGAGAGATTATAGTTGCTGTGTTTTTTTAATGTGAATATTGTGATAAACCATCCATATCATTCATAAACAATAAAGTTTTGGACATAGACCATTCAGCTTTATAGACATGAAACAAATATTTATTATCGCAACTACAACAGTAAAAATATTTGTTTCATATTCATGAAATATTTATAAAGAGAGGGCACAGCGGACAATCCCCTTATATCGGAGCAGCCCGTCTGGGGAAGGACCTCGACCATCGTTGCTAAATAGCATTGGTCTCGGCCATGTTGTGTTCCGTACGGTGAGTAAGGTCTCCAGAGCTCCACTCCTCTCAATCCCCTCAGGGTTGGGAGGGTTGGCAACGCGGCTACACAGGCTACGGTGATGTTTACTATCAGGCGGGCCGTATGCTTGTTTGCCAACTTTATATATGTGTGTGTTGTGTATTTATGTCATAAATATATTTGTATATATGTTAAAGATATATTTTTTTATTTATAAACTGTAGCCTGTAGCCGAATACGGCTAGGAACATAGAGAGAGAATACTTACTCTATGTTGATGCAAAACATAAAATTACTGATACATATTTTCATTAGCTGGCACTTTCAAAAAGAGATAGCTTTAATGAGTTATACTTATCTAGTACCTAAAATAGTAATGTCGTAACATGGCTTTATAAGAATCTGCGCTAACTATGTAATTTTGAGCGCGGAGATTATTTAACAAATAGCTGCACCTTTCACGTCTAATCATAATATGTCTGTGCATCCATAGAACAGAAACTACATTGTTCAACAAATCCTTGTCGGAATGAGTAATTTTCCTTTTCTCCTATAAAATGCACAGTAGAAGTTGCAAATACGCTTGTTGAATATTAAGGTAGAACAAAATAATAAACTGTCATGAGAAATTTTCAATGTGGCGAGCCGAGCTGAAATGTCATTTTGAATATTGAAATTTTTCGTATGAAATTATTGCACTTCGCTAGATTGTAATTTGGAATTGCGTTCGTATTGCTCGATAAAATATTTCGTTGATAACATTTTTTTGTTTATATTTTGAGTACAGTCTATTTATCAGTATAGTCTATTTTTTTTACATACGAGTACCGAATTTTTTTACTTTGTTGTTATTGGTCCACATAATCATTGTTTTTAGTACTTAGTACCTACGTTGCGATTGCGAGCTTTGCTATTGGTTCATCCAATCACCCATCTCACTCTGTCAATATAAAAAAATGTGGAGTTAACCCCCGTGGTTCCACAGACTTATAGGTTGCTACACCAAAAGCCACTAAATAAACCGATAAGAATAATAAATATCAACCGGTAAAATGCTATATATGATTCAACTTCAATTGCGTGTATTTATTTATGCACAGCAGCGCCATCTTTATCAGATTTTTTACCAAATCCTACAGGAATCGCATACTGTTCGGGATAAAAAGCACCCTATGTGTTAATCAAAGCTGATACCTTTGATACCTTACCTACCCTTTTTTTTGTTTTAAGTCAGGGAAATGCATTGCTGCATGCCCCGTCGCTTGGGGAGCGGCGGAGGTATGTCGGCTGCTCCCCCTCTAGCCAAAGGTATCAGCTACCTATTTACCAAATATCATAAATATTGGCCTAGCCATTTGAGCGTGAAGAAGTAACAAACATACCTACATATAACTTTCGCCTTTTTAATATTAGTAGGATGCAAAAATCCGACTGGCCCGGGATTACTGCAAGGTAGAATGTCTATTTTGACTGCACTATATTATAAAACATAGCAATATTTGTAGTTTTAATAATTTGTATTGTACTCCGAAGTTTATAACAAAAATTTTAAAATACGATTTTTCCGATTAATAAATCGAATAAAATATTCAAACAAATCCATATTAGTCTGGTGTTTACGTTAGACACAAGTGCTAAGTCTACCTTGATTTAGGGCCCATATGTGATTCCGAATGGTAATGTTACTGCACTGCACGGTTTTGTATCGAATAAGTTAAATGGAAAAACTAAAACAATAAAATAAACGATAATTGTTTTTATTCTATAAAATGTTTTGTGTTCGTTAAAATAGGTATATTCCATTCCAATAAACAAGGCACAAGATTTCCAGTTAAATTCAACGATTGTGTTTGAATTGGCTCGTCATAGTGTTGTGCTTCGCATCGCAATAAATTGATTCATGTTTGTTTCATATCGATTTATATTTTAAATCAGACGATTGATTGGTTCTTTTTTGCAAAGTACAGTGGAATGGAAGTTAGATCTCCCGCGAACGCTGAAGCTGTGGAATGAGATCACTGCCGAGGTCTTTACATTAGACTATAATATTACTAGCTTTTCCCCGCGCCTTCGCTCGCGTTAATTTTATGTCATAGATCTCGTTTGACAACAAAACAACCCATAGCGCGACTTGTGTCGCCATCTGTTGGCCGATACAGCGCCCTCTATAGTAGAAAAATTATTTTCCCATTGGAACGACATACCTTCATGGGATAAAAAGTATATGTTGGGCTCTGTACCCCTAAAAATATGTATGCAAATTTTCATAATGATCGGCAGCTTAGTCAAGCCGTGAAGGAATACCAAACGAACAAGGATTATTATGGTGTTCTTCAAAAGATTTTCACAGGGTCGGCAACGCGCGCGTTATACTCCCGTTGTTGCAAACGTCCATAGGCTACGGTAACCTCTTTCCACGCACGAACAACGACCAATTCCACCAGGCCGGCCGTGTACTTGTTTGCCACCTTAATGACTCAAAAAACTCAAACAGTAATCGAGCGTAAACGTAATACCTTACGTAGAAGCGTAACCAATCTCATACTATTTGCATAGAAATGATCATTGAACTATTGTGGATTTGAATGCAACGCGCTAGTGTTAAGTCCTACTTGATTTAAAGCTGGTTGGTCTCTACATGAAATACCCTACCTATTATAATATTTAGTATCACCTATAAATACTGTTTTTGTACCATTATCTTGAGAAAATATATTAGGTGTATAAAAAAAATGTAAAGAAAAATTTCACTTTAATTGACCCCAGGTGGGATTCAAACTCACGTCCTCGCAAAATCCAGCCGAGTGCTCCTCCCAACTGAGCCGACTTACGAGCTACCGAGAAGGTTAGTAATTTTTAATTTCTATAATTTTCTCTAACACAGGTATTTATATAATATATAGGGACAATAATATAATCATCATCAGCCTGTATCTACCCACTGCTGGGTATAGGCCTTTCCCAATGCCTTCCACCAAATGCGATCCTCCGCTTTCCGCATCCATCCGCCTCCAGCCGCTTTCTTAATAATATAATATATAGGGACAATTCATACAGATTGAGCTAGCCCCAAAGTAAGTTCGAAACTTGTGTTATGGGATACTAACTCAACGACTCAAAGAGAATCCCAATCAAAAGTGAATTAATGTAAACATAAGCTTATGAATAAAGATTATTTTTATTATTATTATTATAAACTGCGTAAGTCGCAGTGGGGTTACCTGATATTAATTATACCTACTTGGCTCTAGATTTCCAGTGAAATTCAATGATTGTGTATGAATTAGCTCGTTATACCTTATTGTGGTAACATAATGTTCTGTGCTAAAACACAATAAAGTGATTTGTAATCGATTCATGTTTATTTCATATTGATTTATACTTTCAAATTAGATTGTTCGGAGTGTACAACGTAATATTTTTATAAAACTCCAAAAGCATAATATAATGATAACAAAATAATGTAAATTAATTTAACTTTATTCTAATTATTTATAATAGCATTTAAATGGATGTGAAACATTAAAACAATGTTATAAAAATATTTAAGTTGAAAACACATTATAGTATTCTAAATAAAGTGAGTCGAGCTCACGAGCGCGGTCCATGCATATCAAAACAGTGCATTAACATACTGAAAACATCTCATATATTAGTGGCAGCAAAATAAATGTTGATTTCATCTCCAAATACTATGATTACTAGCTTTTCCCTTGACGTCGTCTGAAATTATACACTGGACGTCAAAAATAAGTAGTACAGTTTTAAAATTGCAATATCTCCTAAACTACAGAAGCTAGCCCTTTGAAATAAAAAAAAGTTAAAAGACAATTTAATTTCATTTAATAAAAACTTCATGCATAATATCATTTTTTAAAGATTGACTGAAAAAAAAACTTAATAAACAAAAACACTCTTTTTTAAACTGTTGGCTTGTACTTTCGTTTTTTATTGTTTTCTTTATTGCTGATTAATCAATTGCAATTCGAAAGGAAATGTATCGTCAGCGAGTAAACTTTACTAAGCATGCCTCTTTCACCAGAAGAATGTGCAAGAATCATAACTTTTCTCGAAGTAGGCATCAGTATGCGTCGTACTGCAAGAACGGTGGGTGTAACTCTAAGAACGATCCAACAAGTAAAGCGAAGGTACGAAGAGACTGGAAACCATCTTAGGAGACCAAGTAATGGCAGACTCAGGTGCACTAGTACCCGAGAAGACCGCTTAATTGTCTCTACTGTGTTAAGAAATCGTCACCTTAATGCAGTTGAGGTCCAGCAACAGCTTCTTCAGACCCGAAGAGACTACGTTAGTGAGAGTACAGTGAGGAGAAGACTTGCTGAAGCCAACCTGAAGTGGTACAGGCCAGCAAATGGCCCCAAACTTGAGACAGGGCATCGAGTAGCAAGACTACGCTACGCCCGTCAACACGTACAATGGGGCGAAGAAGAATGGACAAGAGTTTTGTTCACATATGAGTCTCGGTTTTCTTTATTCACTTCCGATGGAAGGCGGAGAGTATACAGGCGACCTGGTGAGCGATACATTCAAGGTTGCATCTCGGAAAGAGTTCAATACGGCGGGGGCTCTGTACACGTATGGGCTGGCATCTCTTCAGAGGGTCGCACAGAGCTAGTGGTCATAGAAAATGGCACTCTGACTGGTGAAAGATATGCATTAGAGATCCTTAACGAGAATGCAGGGCCATATTTAGTAAATATGGGTGATGGAGTGATACTAATGCATGATAACGCCCGGCCACACACCGCTCACCTTGTACAAGAGTACATTCAGGAGGTTGGCATCAGCTTGATGGCTTGGCCATCAAGAAGCCCAGATCTTAACTCGATTGAACACGCCTGGGATGAGCTTGGGAGGCTACTCAGAAGACGCAGACCACCCCCCGCCACCCTCAGGGCTCTAAAACAGGCCCTGATAGAAGAATGGGTGAATATTCCCCAACACCGCCTCCGAAACTTTGTGTTCAGCATGCCAAACCGGCTCCAGGCTGTCATCAGAGCTCGAGGCGGCAACACAAGTTACTAAAGTGGGAACAAGGCCCAAAACGTAAAAATTAAGTTCTTGATAGTTCCTTCAAAATGGTTAGCTTTTTAGTTTTTTCTTAATTTTCAGTGTAAAACTTTACTAATGCTAAATAAAATATTATTTTTAGAAAACTTTGTTAAATTTGCTATAAAATGACTTTTATTTCAAAACTCTAACTTCTATAGTTTAAGAGTAATTGGAATTTTAAAACTGTACTACTTATTTTTGACGCCCAGTGTATGTTATTTATAGAGATGTAGGGCACAGCGTATCATCGGCTCAAATCGGAGCAGCCCGTCTGGGGAAGGACCTCCATCTTACAGAAGATCTTAGCCAAATAGCATTGGTCTCGGCCATGCTGTGTTCCTACGGTGAGTAAGGTCTCCAGAGCTCCACTAGCGATGGTTGGGAGGGTTGGTAACGCATGAATGATACCCTCCCGATATTACAAGTGTCTACAGGCTACGGTGATGCTTACCATCAGACGAGCCGTATGCATGTTTGCCGCCATTGTAGAACAAAAAAAAAAATGGAACGATTTTCCTCAGTTCCCGTGATCATCTTTAGTGGGTACATCGTATTGGGGACTCCCAGAAATTACGGAAAAATTAATGCATTCTAAACAAAATTCAAACTCGAATTTCGAATAAAATAAACTAATTACTATTGAATAGTGGAACAATCTGCCCTACCCTGCACCACACGTGTACGACATGGGGTCCTTCAAGCGGAGCGTGAAGACTGTGAAGCACCTTTCAGGCCGGCATAGTAGAAGCAAATACTATAGACGAGTAATACCCACAGCTTCGGAAGAATTCGGGCAAGACGCGACACTAGCGCCCCTACGGCATGAGGGCGGCATGAGGGCGGCATGAGGTGAACGATTTCAAAACTTTTGTGCGTTTTGTATGCAAAATGTTATAGCGCCCCTAGCGGCATGAGGTGAACTGTGCGTTTTGTATGCAAAATGTTATAGCGCCCCTAGCGGCATGAGGTGAACGGAGGTTGCCAAGTCATTGTATGAGAAACGTCAAGAGCTGTGGGTATTAGTCTTCTATAGTATTTGGTAGAAGCGACGAGACACCATAAAGGATGTCTCGTCGCTCCTATAACTGGACCCCAATGATCTGAAGCACATCTGGCAGGCGCTGGCGTCACAAGCCGTGTCTAATAAAAAAAAACTACTTTAAAAATTGAATGGTATCATTTTGACGAAAACTAAAGACGTCTTAATAAAGGCCTTCTAAGGCACCTTTGTCTAAGCACTTTCTCTGTTTTTGTTACCAGAATAAATCGTCATAAAAATATGTGCACTGGAGTCACGTCCGACTCAATCCCGTTCTTTTATATTTTTCGTTAGGTAACTTAAAATAGGTTGAAGAAATACAATTTTTAAATTAAGTTGTTTAAAATTGTCGAATTGTGGAAAGAAGAGATATAGCATGATATATAAAGTATCATTGATCAAGTGCTCTCGTACACTAAAATATATAATTAATTTGATACAAGTTGCAAAAAATTTTAATTTTAATTTTCACGTATATCCATAAATCTATGTAAATATCAATTTGCCAGCTAATTCACATAAGGTAATTTCAAATGATTATTATCAAACAAATTTTAAATACCATTAAAATTTACAAACGTGTCATTTGAATATTCCTGATTGGAGTGGGTACAGTCGGCAACTTAAATGTTAATGTTTTGTTAAATTATATTGATTTTAGAATTGGTGATAGAAAATATTCTTATTCTTGTTTCACAACAAAAACATCACGTTTAAAAACAAAAACTCACCGTAAGGTAACCTAAGATTGAAATTGTTCTTAACTATTATAAAGTTAATGACACATTATAATATTACTGCTGTCACTGTCAAACTAAAGAAAAAAGATAGCTTGAGACTTAATCTGGAATATTAAAATTAAAACGCGTTTCAGAAACTGGCTGTTAGTAGCATTTCAATAAATATGTTGCTCTAATTCAGATGTGTTCAGCATAATAGAAAATATCAACATTATTCATTTGAAAATAATAATATTCAATTAATATAAGTAGGGACAGGTAGTTCCAGAATGTCGGAACTTAGATATTTCGAAATAAACTATTATCGAAATTAAGTGTTGTCGTAAGTTTGTCAAGACATACAGCAAGAGAGGTAGGGCACAGCAGATAATCCGCTCAAATCGGAGCGTCTGGTGGAGGACATCCACCTTACAGAAGACCGTAGCCAAATAGCATTGGTAGTAAAGCAAATAGCATTAAAAATTTTATATATAAAATATAGTTGAGTAACAGTTTGATAATTATTTCAACAAAAAAAATATTTATTGTAAGTATATTTTTAATAACAATAAAAGGAACTATTTCGGTAAAACATTAGTAATCTAAAAAAAAATGAACAGTATTGGTTAACTTTACGATTGAGGCTGACCCAAAAGGAAGTTATGGGGTTTCCAGCACGTGAGGCCTGTCACGGATTTTCATGATCTTTTTATGGCGGATAGCTAAGAGTAATGGTCGTGAGCTTCAGGGTACGAACCCGATTGTTAATCTGTGAAGGGCCTTGACTGCAAAAGATATAAGAAGTCGAGTGTTTACGAATGGTACTTGTGCTAGGTATCTACTGGAAGTTTATTGGCTTAATGTTAAAAATACTCAAGGTTCTATTTACCCAAAACGACGACCTCCGTGGCGTAATGGTTACCACGCCAGACCGCCACCCAGGAGGTCCCGGGTTCGATCCCCGGTCGGGTCATGATGAAAAACGAACTTTTTCTGATTGGCCTCGGGTCTTGGATGTTTATCTATATATGTATTTGTTATAAAAATATAGTATCGTTGAGTTAGTATCCCATAATACAAGTTTCGAACTTACTTTGGGGCTAGCTCAATCTGTATGAATTGTCCCAAAAAAAAAAACGGTGATTATTATCGGTGAGTCGGTTCGGTAGAGTCGGCAACGCGCGAGAGATACCGCCAGTGTTGCAAGCATCCATAGGCAACGGTGACTGCTTACAATCAGGCGAGCCGTATGCTTGTTTGCCATCTTAGTCGTAGGTATAAAAAAAAGTTTCAGAAATACAGTTTAAAGTTAATGACACATTTAATTTGAGGCTGTCATTGTCAAGTGAAATGAAATGAAAATGGCTTTATCCAATACTAGCTGTTACCCGCGGCTTCGCCCGCGTAATAATTAGCCTATGCCTGACAATACGTATAAAAAATTTCATAATGATCGGCTGCTTAGTCAATCCGTGAAGCCCGTGAAGGAATAACAAACAAACAAATTTACTTTCAACAAACAAACTCATTTATAATATTAGTATGACGTATGGATGATGGTCGACGATGTCAGGCAGATTGTTGGGAGAAAATGGATTGAGATGGCCCATGATAGGGAAGGATGGCATAGACGAAAGGAGGCTTATATACCCAGCAGTTGGTCGATTTAAGCTGATGATGATGATGATGGATGATTGTGGCTCTTTCACGCAAAACCGGCTGAACAGATTGGCTAGAAAGGTACATAGATAGTTTAAAACACCGATTAACACATAAGATAGTTTTATCCCGCAAATCATTCCGGGAACAGAAGCTACGGATCTTGCTGGTAAAACCGCTAGTATGAAATAAATACAACTTAATAGCCAATAAATTATTGTTAGCAACTTTACAAAGAGTACGTTGAGCTCGTGTTCGATACAAAGATCTTTTATTAAAACATAGCGAATCCTAACCAAACATTGGATTTGCCTAAACAAACCTACGTTTTCCACGGTAATTTTTTCCGTTATGTATTTGAAGAAAGATTTATGTATCTACGTGTTATATTATGTATAATTTCTAATGTCGTCTTAGGTATGGCGATAAACTATAGCCCACTCTCTTTTGAAAGATGGTATATTTGGGACTCACTTGACTATACTAGTCACTAGAGGCTTGAAAAGTTGGTGTAAATGCAGTGTAGGTTTACATTTAAATAAGACCTATAAGCCTACCACACAATTCCTCCGCTGTGTCTCCTGTTTAGCCAGGATCAAATAAGACCCATAGGTAAGACCTAGTTAGTATTCGGTTAAATTCGGTCAAATTCTCGAGTAGTGTTGACCCGGAGTTACATTGGGACAAGTCCACCACATACCCATACCGCTATGTCCAATGTATAGCTAGAATCAACAAGGGCGACCCATTGAACTATTATTGTAATTACATCTCACTGCGGCGACCTCAAATTTACAAGCAATAAAGCTTATTGACGTCCGGGGGGGACCGGGGACTACAGCTGATTGAAACTCACAATGAATTTATTCTGAAAGAATATAGACAGAATTAGAGAAAGTATTGAAAGGACTTCTCACTCAGAACTACGTGATAGACAGCAATTTCAAACAAAAGGCATCATAGTCCAGAGAGATGGCAAATCAAGTGAGGAAGTTACACATTAAAAATTCTAGATAATTAAAAAGAAACAGTAGCAAGCATTTCTCTAATTCATAGTTAAAGTTACAAAGATAATAAACTTAAGCCAGTTAAAGGTAATAGTCCTGCAATATGCTATAATAGTGAATACAGTAATCCACTTGCATAGAATCCCAACATCCAACCACAAAGAAGCCGCTTACAGAAAGGAATTACCTACATCCTTGGAATCCTTAGAATTTCAATATGACTTCTCCATTTACATGCGAATAACAGTGGCGGACGTGCACACTGATTTGATTTACTTTATTATTAACCGAACCGAAAAGCCACTGGTAAAAGAAATAATAATAATAATAATAATAATAAAATTTTATTGATAAAACTTAGATCTAAAATAAACATTTGATAAAATATACTAAGATAAAATTAAAACATATGCCCGAACTAGGAGATTCCTGTGTTTCGGGCGAAAGAAGTCTAATCAACCACTATTTATGAAAATAAAATAACTAATCAGAAAAAAATATAAATTAAAAATAATAATTATAATTAAATTAAAATCGTAAATGTCCTTTAAAACGCTGACTAAGCCTAAAAATAAAAACAATAAACTAGAAATATATGTACATAGGTAAATATTGAATTTGACCCAGTTTATAAATTCAGCTGATGCGGCTGATGCGGAATACTATAATTACTTAATAAAAATACCAAACAAGCTATAATAAATTACACGACTATTATACTTTAAAATAATATTCAACAAAAATTAATTACTAAAAAAACCCTATTATGCGCCTTCGTAATCTATAGAGTTAAGGTATCGTTTTTCAGCCATCAATTTCGCCGGACAGTCAGGGTCGCCAGTTTTGTGGTCACAAGACTTCTTGAAGTATAGGCACGTCGCGCACTTTGGGGGTTCAGCCTTCTTTGTGCAAACGTCTGAGCCGTGGCCTACTAAGCCGCAATGACTGCACGTAGTGACGAGCTCACGGCAGGTTTTGGCTGCATGCCCGTATTGCTGGCACTTGAAGCACCTTGTCACAAGAGTGAAGTCTCTCACAGGACATGAAGACCAGTTCACAAACACTCTATCTTTGGTGATTAAGGCCTTACGGATGTGTGCAGGTACTTCTATTATGTAATTGCAGGTCTCAACGTTCTTTTTTCCCGATTTATGGCTAAGTTTTACAGATGCCATAAAACTATCTAGCGTACCTTCAAAGTTATCGGCTAAGTTTTGAGTATAAATGCAGGAAAAAACTTCACTCTCCGGTAAGGATGTTGGGACTCCAATGACGACAATTCTGGGCTTGCTTTTTTGCGGCTCATTTACAGTGAAGCCAGAGGTCTTCAGTTGACTTGCATTTTTCAGCTTTTCAACATCCTCCTTGTTTTGAGTGCTGATAATGACGCCTCCATTTTTAGTTTTTCTCAGACCTCTGACATGAAGCTGCATTTGAACAGGGCTAATAATTTTTTGTACAAGCATCTTTGTTTCTTCACTTGTCGTCATCATATCCGTCGGGTAGATTGCTACGGCACTTGTTTTGGGAGGCTGTACGTAATTATTTGCCCCCTTTTTCACCATATCGGCAAAAGATGTTGTTCCCGTGGCAGATTTCGACGACTCATCAATGCGCTCTTTTAGGTCTTGAAGCCGCTGCGCCAAAACGCAATTTTCTTCTAGCGAATAAATGGTGTCACGGGCTTGGATAGCCTTTTGTTTCAAAGACTGATATTGCACTGCCATTTGTGATGTGCCGTTACCAATTTTTCTGCACAAATTGCTGATTCTCAGTTTTTGGTCGGTGTTCAACTTCCCTTCGGCAGAAATGGAGCATACTTCCTTTAGACATGACTCGATAGAGTTCATCCAGGACTGAATCTCGGCAGTGGATACGGGAGGATCTTCCTGGCTGCGGGGTTTTAACCCACTCCAGTAAGATGGACTGCTCTCCATTCTTTTAACTTCTAGTTTATTATTATATCAAAACATAATTATTAATTTATAGAGTTAGAAACTGACGACACAGATTATCTAGGTCACAATTTTATAGCGATTGATTTATTTTCTTAGGTAAACAATTCACACGTCCGAACTTATCGACTGTTCTGAAATGGCAAAAAAGGAAACCCATTAACGCCATTTTTTGTCCATCAGATATTTTAACATCTTTTTTCTATTTCATTAAATATCAATACCAATAAAAATTTGCAGACCAGCCCACCCGTTCACGAGTTGACGAGTCACTCGCGCATCGCTGTACTCAACCATACATTAACAAGATCTTTTTTCTATATGTATTTGTCGACATGTTAAATAGAAAACGTGTAAAGTCGTAGCAAACATATAAATTCGAGCCGTTCAATATAATTTTGTATGAAACTCCCTACTGTAACGCACCCTAATCGGAATCGTAACGTAACCGCCTCGCTTCGGGAAAATCTTACTAACGAAGCTATACGATTACGATCCGTTTCCAAGTTGTTAAATTATTATGTGCTTTGTCCTTAAATGTTACGCAACGGTGTCACGGGCGTCCACGTAAAAACCCAGCAGAACGAAATCCCAAAAGACTCGCGGGTTATGTGCAATCCGTCCCGTACGTATATTCCCGCTTTTTATTTTCAAACTAAATGTAGGATATAGGATATACAATGTATACTGTACGGAAGATTGAATTGCTCCATTCTTTGGAATTCATAGTTTAAGTGAACGTATTCATATTTAAATGGGGATATTGTGCTCCAACAGGATAAGATTTTCATGAGAGGAACATTTTATTAATATTATATCCAACTATCAGTGTTATTCGTTAGACGCATTTGTATAGATTACCATTGGAATTTTAAAATGCATTGTTTAGGCCTATTTGTCTACGTAAACAACACGCCATGAGCAGGCTTTCGTCAATTGACGACTGTAAGACGAATGCTTGGATCTTACAAAGAGACAATAAAAACTCTGTCTACAAAACGGCACGGATGTTGAGAGACGGTGGTAACTGCTTGCCATCAGGTGATGCTGCCTGCCGTATTACAAAAAAAAAATTTAAATGACAGAATAGGCCGTAACCGGCTTTGCTTTCGCCATTTCTTTTAACGGTAGTAATTTGGCTTGTTTCCGAAATGGTGGTAATTTTTAACGTAAGTAGTTTATTTTCTTTTATAAGCATGTGGGATCATATTGTTACTACGGAGTGAATGGGATAAATGTGTAAGTATTCGAGTGCCTGAAATGAGTGACTGAGACGAAGAATGTGGAAGAGACAGAACGACGAATGGCCGCGAGACGTGTGCATGACGAATGACGACGCCACGATTAGATTAATTAAGTTTTTATTGTTAAAAGTGCTAAAGAAGGTTATTATAGAAGTTTTCGTGTACGAACCGTGTCTCATTTCATCTTCGACCACCACATACATAAACAAGTTGTAAAATTAAATAACAAGAAAAAGTGCTTGTTAATTTCTTATTTCTGAAATAAACATTTTCATTACAATCCACGCATAATCCTTGTTTACTAAGTAATACATTCTTTCCAAACTCTTGTATTAAAACTTAACATTACCTGTTCACAACAGAATTCCGGCGATGTAACAAACAATACAGGTAAGGGTCTATTATAAAACAATGCTTTGAATTTCCTTTAATCATGTGCGACCTTGGCCTTCAAGAGAATCGAGAGATCATTAAGGTATCGCCGGCGAATCGCCTATGAAGGGGTTCGGATATTTCGGAATAATATATTAATCCATGACATTACAATAATAATGATTCGAAGATTCAAAATCTTTCTTTAGAGAGACAGGTCTTCACAGACACATTCTCTCGTCATACAGTAATAAATTATTTGTGTGATTAATCTACTCTATAAGCTAGAAAAGCAAAATGGCCACTGGTAAAAGAAATGGCGAAAAAAAAATCAGTTACGGCCTTTTTTGTCTTTTTTTTTTTTTGACATATCACACAGATTATAGCCCTAAAGTGTTTCGAAACTTGTGTTATGGGATACTAACTCAACAATACTATATTTTATAACAAATACATTCAGGCCAATCAGAAAAAGTTCGTTTTTCATCATGACCCGACCGGGATTCGAACCCGGGACCTCCTGCCTGGGTGGGGTGGCTCCGAGAAGGTCGTCAACTTAACAATACATATCATATTTATAAAATTATTATAATAAATAATTTGGAATTCATCGTTTGCTCGTCGGTGAAGTAACCCGTATGAGCTTCTTCCACTTTGGTAACTAAAGTTACATACCAGTTATAAGAGAAGATTATTTTTCACTGTTTAATAACCAGTTGTGACACTGTTTAAGAATTATTTTCCCACTTTCTTAGAGCACAGTTATATAAATTTTTGTGACCCGGAGGAGCATGATAACGTCGCTGTGTGTCGCACTCTTAACAAGCGATCTCGATTTTGATTCAATCAAAACTAAGACTGCATCATTCGATTTTTGAGAAATTGAACCGAATCGATAAATGAACACCCTGTAATAATTACATCACCCAATAGGGTCACTTATTAAGACTAAATCATTTAACTCTTTCCTTTAATTTGTGATTTATAATTACTTTTCTTTTTCCACTAAGATGGCAAACAAGCATACGGCCTGCCTGATGGTAAGCAGTCACTAGCCTATGGATGGACGCATGCAATACCGAAGGTATCACTTGCGCGTTGCCGACCCTGTAAAAAGAGACTGGATCACTGGAGACCTTACCGTAGCGCAGGAACACAACATGGCCGACACCAAATATATTTTGCTAAGATCTTAACCACTTCGCTTTTTAATGACCTTGGTTACTAGAACTTGGTTATTAATAAAAGCAACATCATTGGTTAGTGAAAAATAATTCTGCATATCAGAACTTTTTTAATTTCTTACCTTGATTTCTTAATTTGTCGTTTTTATTCTTAGCAAATAAATTTTCATATCTGTCAAATTATCTTTTTAGAACTCGTACGCAAATAACATTAACAATTCCATGAAAATATTCACCCCGTATTATTATTCTCAATAACAATACACAAAATGTTTTAAATTACGTCCATCTTTATTATGGAATGTTTCATAAATTTGTCAAGTTGGCTCATCTATTACAAAGTTTCACAGAAAATATGTAAGAGACATTTTCTTTAAAAGACATTTACATGAATTTCTACTTTTTACCGTTTCTTACGGGGACAATGAGAGAGAAAAGTTGATTTAATTACTTTATGAATACGCTACATTTTGTTTTGGTCACAGAAAATACATACAAATAATTTATTACCCAAGTGTTTGTTACTAAAGTAGAAATCCAGGAAGCTGCTGGACGCAGACCGTTTCCGACCGGTCGTACTTACTTACGCTTGGGCATAACATTTCGCTAGTTTGCTTTTCGGTATTATAAAAATCAAACACCAATATTTCCCTATTTTTAAATATTTTTTTCTGAAAGAAAGTTCCGTGTAACTGAACGTCTAAGGCCCGGCGCCCATTATCGGCATCGGCAAGGAAAAGGATCCATCGGCATCCTACATGCAAGCGCACACTATCGGCAATTATGCTTTGGCATGCTGCAACGTTCTTAGGGATGACGAGGCGTCCTTAAGGATGCCGCACTGTCCTGTAGCTTGCCGAAGCGTCTCAATATCGTATTTCTCATCATAACAGTCTCAGAGTTGTTACAGGCTAGTTGTCTGAATTGTATTTAATATGGTGGACTGGGATCTAGTGTTCATAGCAACTCTTGCTGAAGAAGAAGAGAAACCTAATCAAAGCAAGGCAAGGCAAGCTATCCCCCGAGTGTTGCCTCGGCGCCGGCGGCGAAGCCGAATGCCGAAGCATCTCGAAACATTCTCAAGGCTGCCGATACAGCAGCCTCAAGCATACCGAAGCGGTATTTTTGTTATTACGACCACATATCACGGAAATTTCTACTTTATTGCCATTATGTTATAGTATATTGCTATTTGCCACCTAAAATCCTCAGTCGTACCGATGCCGATAATGGGCGCCGGGCCTTATTTGCCCTACCTGTACAATCTACGTTTTGTAGCAGCTTTCATTATTCGGCATCTAAGTGCTTGAGGAATATTATTCCACCAATCAGGAGTACCAGTTCTGTTTTTCTTTAAAAAAAAAACCCATTGAACTTGCAAACAGCCGAATAAAACGTCATAACATCAAGATCACAATATTTTTATTATTTAATAGGCATGTTTGAATAAAAATACTTATTTTATATCGTCTTTTCATCATGACATGGCTTGCATTGCATGGCATCACATTGTCGCATCGCAAGTCGCAACGCAACGCTTCCCTTGCAATTTGCATTGCCTCTGCATAAAATAACTAACTAATTACTACTTACTTTGTACTATATCGATTTTAATCACTAGTTATTTTCACACTTCTTCTTCTCATTCCTATTGTTATAAGGAACAGACTAGTTATTTTTTGTAAAACAAAAATATTTCCAATTAAATCACGTTTTACCGCACTTAGTAATAACTAGTATAAAACCTCAGGCGTACGCAAGTAAAATATAATTAAGATCTATTATTTGTCTCAGTCAAGCTGTAAAATATAGTTTTACCAAGATCAATAAAATCCCCATCTCGGCTTATTTGTTCATGAGATAAATCGTGTTTGACAGATAGATGGATGAACTTCGGACAATAGAGAGCTTGTTTAAGACAAGCTTGTCTTAAAGTAATTTGTTTTTCTGATCCAGATCTATACTCACTGATCATTTTCAGGTGTATTTTAAGAATTCTTATAACACTTGGATTCATTGCTTGATCCCTCAATGGATGGCACCAAACTAAACCAACTCATTATTTAAACTTTAAATGGAATTTAATATAAAAAATGTAAATAGAAGTTATTAAGGATGGAAAGATTAGGAAAAGAGGAAGGGATGAAGAAGACTAATAATAAATAAAAATATGTATTGATGGTAAGAAGGTGAAAAAGTGAAATGAATGTGACAGTAAAAAAGAATATAAAAACACCATAAAGAAAAAGGAAACAATGACTATTTACAAAGAGGTTTATAAAAAGAGTTCGGTTTGCCACAGATGTGTTGCCACTACAATAAATCATACGGCAGGCAAACAAGAAAGCTGGCCACCTGATGGAAAGTGGTTACCGGAGGAAAGGTCAAATAATAATGATAATGTCAAATATAATACTTACTCATAATAATGTTATAGTAGATTTTACAACAAGTGCACAAAACGAATCATTTCTATCCGAGACTTTTAGCGGCCCGAGCCGAAGGCGAGGGCTGATAGTAATGTCGAGGATATATGAGGACGAGTTATAAACTCTGCTTTTCACTTCGATTGCGAGGAAATAAATTAATAAACGCACGAAAAAACAAGACCTGTTTCCCGCCGCTTTTTTTAAAAAAATGTTACGACAATGAAATTAGGCTTGGGCTATAACAGACCTACACAGCCTACTATTAAATTAATTTTGTAATAAAATAATTTTCTTTAATTAATTAAATAACCTACCGTATTTTAATTTTAATTTTAATATCTTATAAGACTTAAAAAACACATACGGCAAATAAATAAAGTAAATATTATAAAATAACAAATTCTATCTCTGAACTTTTTATTGTGTTTGGCTGTATGGCTCATTTCCTTTGCCTTAATATAGATACATTTATGAGTAGATACATTTTTGCCCTTGTGCACAAAATTCGATTTTGTGCAGCCTATATCCTGCGCAAATAAGCATTTTCTGAGCATGAGAAATGAAAAATAATAATACTCATATTACTTAATAAAATTATTATAAAATTGTAATGTTGCATGCCTGATAGGGTAAACTGTTGAAACCATTCACCTTTATGTAAACAACTTCTATGTACACACAGTTGGCAATAAATAAAATTCTATTCTATTCTATTCTAAGGGAATAGGCGAAAAAGGGTTAGGAAATAAGCATCGATATAAAAGTATGGACGTATGACGGCCTCTGTGGCATTTGTTACCACGCCAGACCGCCACCCAGGAGGTCCCGGGTTCGAATTCCGGTCGCGTCATGATAAAAAACGAACTTTTTCTGATGTGCCCCGGGTCTTGGATGTTTGTCTATATAATGTACAAGCTGACCCGTGCCCACTTCGTTGGGCATAATGTTATTTAAGCCTTTTTATTTTTTGGTTTTTTATATAACCTATGACACTCAGCAATAATGTGGCTTTCTATTGGTGAAAGAATTTTTAAAATCGGTTCAGTAGATCCCGAGATTACCCCTTACAATTTAACAAATACACAAACTTTACCTCTTTATAATATTAGTATAGATTTGTTATAAAATATAGCATCGTTGAGTTAGTATCCCATAACACAACTTTCGAACTTTGGGGCTAGCTCAATCTCGCGTATTGGTCGTGGTCCACCTGCGTGGTACACCTGGGTGGACCACGGGCATTTTTTCTTGCCCGTGGTCCACCTAATCTGTGTGAATAGTAATATGTTTAAAATTTTGTGTCTGATATGATTTTATTATTATAACCAAAACCAAGCCTCATCTTTTCTTGTTTAAAAATAAAAATAAAAAACTAACTTAAACTAGTTATCTAGAATAAAATAACACTACTCATTGTTACTCTGCATAGGTTTACTTTGGCTTATATAAAATTTCACTACAGTGAAGAGGGGACTCTTTTACTACAGGTTTACTATTAACTTAACAAAAGAGCTCCCAACCCTTGTAAAAACCACCTTCAGTTATAATAAAGTTTTTTTTTTATATTCCCTTTATATTTATTTATATTTATAGACAAGCTGTACGTGCACACTTTGATACATAAACAAAATGTGCATGTAAATAAAAATATTAATTTTTTAAGTTATTAAATGGTAAATTTGCGGTTTTTTGATCGTTTTTTTGTCAATTGGACACCACTGCTTCTGTAGCTCGATCTTAACTGACTGAAGGGCGGTGGTGTCAATTTGCACCATCGCAATGCCGCAAAATCTCAGTACCGGACAGCTTGTCCACATTTTATGTCGATGGAAATAAGTTGACCTTTCAAATACGGCGCATATTGAGCATTGTTATTTTATATCTTAAAACGAGAATCGATCTCGTAACCCACTCGAATATCATTCAATCATTAATGTTACAAAACAAAAATATTGAATAACAATAATTTCGAATTAATTCAGTGAGTGAGTTCGGATCGTATGTCACGTTCAGTTGACATACCTGTTATTTCCCATGGGAATACGCCCGTGATTCGGTACAGAATACATCAGTGTCCCAATAGTTACTATATATGCAGTGCTTATGTCATTACAACACACAAAGGACATGGTGTTACATGGCACTAAAAGAAAAATGTATAGAAATAATATTTGAGAGTCCGGTTGGGTTGGTATTATCTTCGGCTCCAGAGGGTCGGGGTTTGGTGCCCTATTTGGACAAACATTTATGTGTTGGCATTTGTGTACATCGAGTCTGATTGTTTTCCATGTATTCTTCATCTGCTTCATCACAGCTACGAGAAGTTTTTTTAATTTTTTAATTTTTTTTTATACCACAAAGGTGGCAAACAAGCTTATTATAAGTAATACAATAATATATCCGTTATCAGGTATCCATAATATAAGCAGGTTTAGCGCGTCAACGATTTTTACGCCATCATGCGAACCCGTAGTAGTGCTGCCGCGGTAGCGCGGCTGCGCGCCAGCTCGTACAGCATTCTGAGCACCATTGCTGGCAGGTAGGATGGCCTGCTCCTACGCCGTTGTAAATTGTGTTTGTTTTTGTTGTGTATAATTTTTACTAACACTAGTTTTAAGTTTCAATGTTACTAATTTTTATGGACCTCTGATAAATAAATGAATAATATTAATAGGGTTGGAGAAAACTTATTGTAAAATTTTTAGCCTGATTTATTTAATTGTGTATAAAAAAATATGCATCGTTTAATACAGAATATCAATAATTAACACAGAAACAACGAAATTTTATGGATTTTTAAGAGCTGTAAAATTGACACAGGTCTTGCGTTGCAAACTTTGATATACGGTAATGAAATGACAGGACCTAAAAACCAGAACTAACCGTTACCGCTTATCATCGGGCGGGCCGCCAGCTTGTTTGCCAACTTAATGGTATAAAAAAAACTTAATACCGATAACCGATTTTAAATAAAAGTAATCATCCATTTCCAAACAATCACAAGTAAAAGTTAATAATACTTAATTAAAATGATTGGAATCATTTTGTAATAAGCGGGATAATAATCTCGAGTCCTAATTACATCCTTATATATTTGTTCCATAAATGGAACTTGTTCCAATAAGGGGTAAGGTTGGAACTTAATAGAGTCGTGCGGCGGAATTCACGAGTTTCTTTGGTATGTGTTCGATTGTTCGTCGCTTGCGTCGAAGAATTTTGTAATGTCGCAAAGAAAATCATTTTCGTTTTAATTTGGTTTAATATATTTTTCACGTTTATACCAAACTTTTTATAAGCTGTAATGATTAAATAGTTACTGTCACAATATAAACCTTATGCCACACTTATGCTGTGTAGAGTAGGGAGGAAAATTATTATCTTCTAGTGAAACCCGCGCAACTTCGTTTGCGTGTATTGCAGCGCCATCTACATCATATTTTTGATCAAATCCTACGGGAATCGCGTACTTTTCGAGATAAAAAGTACCCTATGTGTTAATCCAAGGTATCAGCTACCTACATACCAAATATCATAAATATTGGCCCAGCTATTTGAGCGTGAAGAAGTAACAAACATACACATAACTTTCGCCTTTATAATATTAGTAGGATGGCAAAAACACGTTGAAGTATAAAAAGTAGATGATTTAAACATAATGATATGTAATTTGAATTTGCTTGTGTTAATGCTTTATACCTACAACAGATAGTTAACTTATTATCCTTTCATGATTTTATTTATTTTATTTATTCAGGCACATCAACAATGTAAACACAAAAATTTGCAATAACATTTAAAAAATATATATTATAATACATAAAAAACACTCATAGGTACACTAGTTGGTGTAGGCAAATACAAAATTAAATGTTCGATCGGTTTTCGAGAGGACGTGGGTTCGAATCACACCTGGGGCGAGGTGAATCGTTTCCATCTAAAGAATTTCAAGTTCAAATATTTGTAAAAAAAAACGAAATATTTATGTTTTTTTTTAATAGCCATGCAATTCCCACTTTTGGGCAAAAGCCTCCCCTTGCTCCCTTCAGACGTCCCTGTCCATAGCTGTTACGGACCAGTTTCCAGCAAACGCAAATGATATCATCTGACCATCTCAACCTTTGTCTTCCCTTCTTTCGGTGCCCGTCGTACCTAGAATGAGCCCATCTTTCCCCATGCATATTGCAGACTTGACCAGCCCAATCCCATAGTTAGTTCATATTAATAGTTGAACCTTAAACCTATAAAAAAGCCATCATAAAGTAGATTTTCTTATACAAAATCAATTATATATTTCATAGATTGATCAATTTAAAAAGACGCAACAATTTACAGAACTCAAACACGCCCGAGAGAGAAATTTCTACACAGCAATAAAATTAAATAGCGATTTGACTTTTCCTAACAACTGTACGATCATTTGGTTCTATAGCATTTGTTTGCAACGAGTCCCCTGAAATTTTCATGAAACGACATGTTATTTTCATGAATATTTACAATAATTACTAATAATATCATAGATTTATTATATACTAGCGTAAGATTGGCAATGCAAAATAGATAGATCGTTGGTTAGAGCGAGATAGATAGGCGAGACCATTTTCCTATACACGCTAACGGACTGTATCGGCCTGACGTCAGTCGTGTTAAAAACAAATCCCACTTATTTTTACAAAATTTATGATTTTTATGTGTAGTTTTGGTGTTAATTCGACGTGATTAAATATGGTTACCTGTGCAGTGCCTGGATGTAACTCAAACTAAAAGGAAAATCCACAAAATTATATATCTTGCTTGCACACATGTACATTCCACGCACACTCCAGTGTATTTTGTTTTTATTTATTTATTTATTTAAACTTTATTGACCACAATATAACCGGTGTGAAGTTAGCGGCCAAAGTTAGCAGCCGCCAATAACCCGACCAAATTGAGAAGTCATTTTTTTCTTTTAAACAAATTGACTCAGAAAACCGCTAAAACAGCTACGGACGCCTAGGTTCACAAACAAAACATGTCTAACATAATAACAAATCGACTACAAACATTAATTTAGTTCGGCCGCGGTACTCAGGAGTCAAATCACTTTTGGGCACAAAAGCTAAGATCTCGTAATGAGATTGAGCCAGCAAGGAGATTTGGAAATATAGCTTGTATTGCTAGATATACCTGCTACATAGCTGCAGTGAGCAAAAGGTACCACCCGTTGTTCAACGGGGTGAAACGGGGTGAACAAGTCATGTTCAAGGCGATTTTCAGAAAACTAGCAATTTTCACACATTTTCAACCAGAAAGACGGCAAGCAAGGGGTTTTGGACTTCAGAATTATTTAACCAGTCCTTTATGCAACATCAAGACACAAGTTGTCAGTTGGCACTCAATCTTTTAGACTATGCAAATCTAGTCCAAATAAAAAAAAACAGGATTTGGCTGCTGACTTCTCACCGGTGCAGAACGGCAAGCAAGGAGGTTTCGAACCATGGCTTGTATTGCTGAATACACCTGCTACATGGCCGCAGTGAGCAAGTAGTGGCACCCGATCTTTTAGACTATGCAAATCAAGTCCAAACAAAAAATTCAAAATTTTCTTCTAAATATTCATTCTTGCTTGAAACTCGCCATGTAGAACGGCAAGCAAGGAGGTTTCGAACCATGGCTTGTATTGCTGAATACACCTGCTACATGGCCGCAGTGAGCAAGTAGTGGCACCCGATCTTTAAGACTATGCAAATCAAGTCCAAACAAAAAATTCAAAATTTTCTTCTAAATATTCATTCTTGCTTGAAACTCGCCATGTAGAACGGCAAGCAAGGAGGTTTCGAACCATGGCTTGTATTGCTGAATACACCTGCTACATGGCCGCAGTGAGCAAGTAATGGCACCCGATCTTTTAGACTATGCAAATCTAGTCCAAGTAAAAAAAAACAAGATTTGGCTGCTGACTTCCCACCGGTACAGAACGGCAAGCAAGGAGGTTTCGAACCATGGCTTGTATTGCTGAATACACCTGCTACATGGCCGCAGTGAGCAAGTAGTGGCACCAGATCTTTTAGACTATGTAAATCAAGTCCAAATAAAAAATTCAAAATTTTCTTCTAAATATTCATTCTTGCTAGAAACACGCCATGTAGAACGGCAAGCAAGGAGGTCTCGAACCATGGCTTGTATTGCTGAATACACCTGCTACATGGCCGCAGTGAGCAAGTAGTGGCACCCGATCTTTTAGACTATGCAAATCGAGTCCAAATAAAAAATTCAAGATTTTCTTCAAAATATTCATTCTTGCTTGAAACTCGCCATGTAGAACGGCAAGCAAGGAGGTTTCGAACCATGGCTTGTATTGCTGAATACACCTGCTACATGGCCGCAGTGAGCAAGTAGTGGCACCCGATCTTTAAGACTATGCAAATCAAGTCCAAACAAAAAATTCAAAATTTTCTTCTAAATATTCATTCTTGCTTGAAACTCGCCATGTAGAACGGCAAGCAAGGAGGTTTCGAACCATGGCTTGTATTGCTGAATACACCTGCTACATGGCCGCAGTGAGCAAGTAATGGCACCCGATCTTTTAGACTATGCAAATCTAGTCCAAGTAAAAAAAAACAAGATTTGGCTGCTGACTTCCCACCGGTACAGAACGGCAAGCAAGGAGGTTTCGAACCATGGCTTGTATTGCTGAATACACCTGCTACATGGCCGCAGTGAGCAAGTAGTGGCACCAGATCTTTTAGACTATGTAAATCAAGTCCAAATAAAAAATTCAAAATTTTCTTCTAAATATTCATTCTTGCTAGAAACACGCCATGTAGAACGGCAAGCAAGGAGGTCTCGAACCATGGCTTGTATTGCTGAATACACCTGCTACATGGCCGCAGTGAGCAAGTAGTGGCACCCGATCTTTTAGACTATGCAAATCGAGTCCAAATAAAAAATTCAAGATTTTCTTCAAAATATTCATTCTTGCTTGAAAAATGCCATGTAGAACGGCAAGCAAGGAGGTTTCGAACCATGGTTTATATTGCTGAATACACCTGTTACATGGCCGCAGTGAGCAAGGAGTGGCACCCGATCTTTTAGACTATGCAAATCGAGTCCAAATAAAAAATTCAAGATTTTCTTCAAAATATTCATTCTTGCTTGAAAAATGCCATGTAGAACGGCAAGCAAGGAGGTTTCGAACCATGGCTTGTATTGCTGAAAACACCTGCTACATGGCCGCAGTGAGCAAGTAGTGGCACCAGATCTTTTAGACTCTGCAAATCAAGTCCAAATAAAAAATTCAAAATTTTCTTCTAAATATTCATTCTTGCTAGAAACACGCCATGTAGAACAGCAAGCAAGGAGGTTTCGAACCATGGCTTGTATTACTGAATACACCTGCTACATCGCCGCAGTGAGCAAGTAATGGCACCCGATCTTTTAGACTATGCAAATCTAGTCCAAGTAAAAAAAAAACAAGATTTGGCTGCTGACTTCCCACCGGTGCAGAACGGCAAGCAAGGAGGTTTCGAACCATGGCTTGTATTGCTGAATAGACCTGCTACATGGCCGCAGTGAGCAAGTAGTGGCACCCGATCTTTTAGACTATGCAAATCGAGTCCAAATAAAAAATTCAAGATTTTCTTCAAAATATTCGTTCTTGCTTGAAAAATGCCATGTAGAACGGCAAGCAAGGAGGTTTCGAACCATGGCTTGTATTGCTAAATACACCTGCTACATGGCCGCAGTGAGCAAGTAGTGGCACCCAATCTTTTAGACTATGCAAATCGAGTCCAAATAAAAAATTCAAGATTTTCTTCAAAATATTCGTCCTTGCTTGAAAAATGCCATGTAGAACGGCAAGCAAGGAGGTTTCGAACCATGGCTTGTATTACTGAATACACCTGCTACATCGCCGCAGTGAGCAAGTAATGGCACCCGATCTTTTAGACTATGCAAATCTAGTCCAAGTAAAAAAAAACAAGATTTGGCTGCCGACTTCTCACCGGTGCAGAACGGCAAGCAAGGAGGTTTCGAACCATGGTTTGTATTGCTACATAGACCTGCTACATGGCCGCAGTGAGCAGGTAGTGGCACCCGATCTTTTAGACTATGCAAATCAAGTCCAAACAAAAAATTCAAAATTTTCTTCTAAATATTCATTCTTGCTTGAAACTCGCCATGTAGAACGGCAAGCAAGGAGGTTTCGAACCATGGCTTGTATTGCTGAATACACCTGCTACATGGCCGCAGTGAGCAAGTAATGGCACCCGATCTTTTAGACTATGCAAATCTAGTCCAAGTAAAAAAAAACAAGATTTGGCTGCTGACTTCCCACCGGTACAGAACGGCAAGCAAGGAGGTTTCGAACCACGGTTTGTATTGCTGAATAGAGCTGCTACATGGCTGCAGTGAGCAAGTAGTGGCACCCGATCTTTTAGACTATGCAAATCGAGTCCAAATATAAAATGCAAGATTTTCTTCAAAATATTCATTCTTGCTTGAAAAATGCCATGTAGAACGGCAAGCAAGGAGGTTTCGAACCATGGCTTGTATTGCTGAATACACCTGCTACATGGCCGCAGTGAGCAAGTAATGGCACCCGATCTTTTAGACTATGCAAATCTAGTCCAAGTAAAAAAAAACAAGATTTGGCTGCTGACTTCCCACCGGTACAGTACGGCAAGCAAGGAGGTTTCGAACCATGGTTTGTATTGCTGAATAGACCTGCTACATGGCTGCAGTGAGCAAGTAGTGGCACCCGATCTTTTAGACTATGCAAATCGAGTCCAAATAAAAAATTCAAGATTTTCTTCAAAATATACGTTCTTGCTTGAAAAATGCCATGTAGAACGGCAAGCAAGGAGGTTTCGAACCATGGCTTGTATTGCTGAATACACCTGCTACATGGCCGCAGTGAGCAAGTAGTGGCACCCGATCTTTAAGACTATCCAAATCGAGTCCAAATAAAAGACTAGATTTTTTTGCTTGCCGTTCTGTACCGGTGGGAAGTCAGCAGCCAAATCTTGTTTTTTTTTACTTGGACTAGATTTGCATAGTCTAAAAGATCGGGTGCCATTACTTGCTCACTGCGGCCATGTAGCAGGTGTATTCAGCAATACAAGCCATGGTTCGAAACCTCCTTGCTTGCCGTTCTACATGGCATTTTTCAAGCAAGAATGAATATTTTGAAGAAAATCTTGCATTTTTTATTTGGACTCGATTTGCATAGTCTAAAAGATCGGGTGCCACTACTTGCTCACTGCAGCCATGTAGCAGCTCTATTCAGCAATACAAACCATGGTTCGAAACCTCCTTGCTTGCCGTTCTGTACCGGTGGGAAGTCAGCAGCCAAATCTTGTTTTTTTTTTACTTGGACTAGATTTGCATAGTCTAAAAGATCGGGTGCCATTACTTGCTCACTGCGGCGATGTAGCAGGTGTATTCAGTAATACAAGCCATGGTTCGAAACCTCCTTGCTTGCCGTTCTACATGGCGCTTTTCAAGCAAGAATGAATATATTGAGGAAAATCTAGAGTCTTTTATTTGGACTCGATTTGCATAGTCTTAAAGATCGGGTGCCACTACTTGCTCACTGCGGCCATGTAGCAGGTGTATTCAGCAATACAAGCCATGGTTCGAAACCTCCTTGCTTGCCGTTCTACATGGCATTTTTCAAGCAAGAACGAATATTTTGAAGAAAATCTTGAATTTTTTATTTGTACTCGATTTGCATAGTCTAAAAGATCGGGTGCCACTACTTGGTCACTGCGGCCATGTAGCAGCTCTATTCAGCAATACTAACCATGGTTCGAAACCTCCTTGCTTGCCGTTCTGCACCGGTGGGAAGTCAGCAGCCAAATCTTGTTTTTTTTTACTTGGACTAGATTTGCATAGTCTAAAAGATCGGGTGCCATTACTTGCTCACTGCGGCCATGTAGCAGGTGTATTCAGCAATACAAGCCATGGTTTGAAACCTCCTTGCTTGCCGTTCTACATGGCATTTTTCAAGCAAGAATGAATATTTTGAAGAAAATCTTGCATTTTTTATTTGGACTCGATTTGCATAGTCTAAAAGATCGGGTGCCACTACTTGCTCACTGCAGCCATGTAGCAGCTCTATTCAGCAATACAAACCATGGTTCGAAACCTCCTTGCTTGCCGTTCTGAACCGGTGGGAAGTCAGCAGCCAAATCTTGTTTTTTTTTTACTTGGACTAGATTTGCATAGTCTAAAAGATCGGGTGCCATTACTTGCTCACTGCGGCGATGTAGCAGGTGTATTCAGTAATACAAGCCATGGTTCGAAACCTCCTTGCTTGCCGTTCTACATGGCGCTTTTCAAGCAAGAATGAATATATTGAGGAAAATCTAGAGTCTTTTATTTGGACTCGATTTGCATAGTCTTAAAGATCGGGTGCCACTACTTGCTCACTGCGGCCATGTAGCAGGTGTATTCAGCAATACAAGCCATGGTTCGAAACCTCCTTGCTTGCCGTTCTACATGGCATTTTTCAAGCAAGAACGAATATTTTGAAGAAAATCTTGAATTTTTTATTTGTACTCGATTTGCATAGTCTAAAAGATCGGGTGCCACTACTTGGTCACTGCGGCCATGTAGCAGCTCTATTCAGCAATACAAACCATGGTTCGAAACCTCCTTGCTTGCCGTTCTGCACCGGTGGGAAGTCAGCAGCCAAATCTTGTTTTTTTTTACTTGGACTAGATTTGCATAGTCTAAAAGATCGGGTGCCATTACTTGCTCACTGCGGCCATGTAGCAGGTGTATTCAGCAATACAAGCCATGGTTTGAAACCTCCTTGCTTGCCGTTCTACATGGCATTTTTCAAGCAAGAATGAATATTTTGAAGAAAATCTTGCATTTTTTATTTGGACTCGATTTGCATAGTCTAAAAGATCGGGTGCCACTACTTGCTCAATGCGGCCATGTAGCAGGTGTATTCAGCAATACAAGCCATGGTTCGAAACCTCCTTGCTTGTCGTTCTACATGGCGCTTTTCAAGCAAGAATGAATATATTGAGGAAAATCTAGAGTCTTTTATTTGGACTCGATTTGCATAGTCTTAAAGATCGGGTGCCACTACTTGCTCACTGCGGCCATGTAGCAGGTCTATTCAGCAATACAAGCCATGGTTCGAAACCTTCTTGCTTGCCGTTCTACATGGCATTTTTCAAGCAAGAATGAATATTTTGAAGAAAATCTTGCATTTTTTATTTGGACTCGATTTGCATAGTCTAAAAGATCGGGTGCCACTACTTGCTCACTGCGGCCATGTAGCAGCTCTATTCAGCAATACAAACCATGGTTCGAAACCTCCTTGCTTGCCGTTCTGCACCAGTGGGAAGTCAGCAGCCAAATCTTGTTTTTTTTTACTTGGACTAGATTTGCATAGTCTAAAAGATCGGGTGCCATTACTTGCTCACTGCAGCCATGTAGCAGGTGTATTCAGCAATACAAGTTATGGTTCGAAACCTCCTTGCTTGCCGTTCTACATGGCGCTTTTCAAGCAAGAATGAATATTTTGAAGAAAATCTTGCATTTTTTATTTGGACTCGATTTGCATAGTCTAAAAGATCGGGTGCCACTACTTGCTCACTGCGGCGATGTAGCAGGTGTATTCAGTAATACAAGCCATGGTTCGAAACCTCCTTGCTTGCCGTTCTACATGGCGCTTTTCAAGCAAGAATGAATATATTGAGGAAAATCTAGTCTTTTATTTGGACTCGATTTGCATAGTCTTAAAGATCGGGTGCCACTACTTGCTCACTGCGGCCATGTAGCAGCTCTATTCAGCAATACAAACCATGGTTCGAAACCTCCTTGCTTGCCGTTCTGTACCGGTGGGAAGTCAGCAGCCAAATCTTGTTTTTTTTTACTTGGACTAGATTCGCATAGTCTAAAAGATCGGGTGCCATTACTTGCTCACTGCGGCCATGTAGCAGGTGTATTCAGCAATACAAGCCATGGTTCGAAACCTCCTTGCTTGCCTTTCTACATGGCATTTTTCAAGCAAGAATGAATATTTTGAAGAAAATCTTGCATTTTATATTTGGACTCGATTTGCATAGTCTAAAAGATCGGGTGCCACTACTTGCTCACTGCAGCCATGTAGCAGCTCTATTCAGCAATACAAACCATGGTTCGAAACCTCCTTGCTTGCCGTTCTGTACCGGTGGGAAGTCAGCAGCCAAATCTTGTTTTTTTTTACTTGGACTAGATTTGCATAGTCTAAAAGATCGGGTGCCATTACTTGCTCACTGCGGCCATGTAGCAGGTGTATTCAGCAATACAAGCCATGGTTCGAAACCTCCTTGCTTGCCGTTCTACATGGCATTTTTCAAGCAAGAATGTATATTTTGAAGAAAATCTTGCATTTTTTATTTGGACTCGATTTGCATAGTCTAAAAGATCGGGTGCCACTACTTGCTCGCTGCGGCCATGTAACAGGTGTATTCAGCAATATAAACCATGGTTCGAAACCTCCTTGCTTGCCGTTCTACATGGCATTTTTCAAGCAAGAATGAATATTTTGAAGAAAATCTTGAATTTTTTATTTGGACTCGATTTGCATAGTCTAAAAGATCGGGTGCCACTACTTGCTCACTGCGGCCATGTAGCAGGTCTATTCAGCAATACAAGCCATGGTTCGAAACTTCCTTGCTTGCCGTTCTACATGGCGCTTTTCAAGCAAGAATGAATACTTTGAAGAAAATTATGAATTTTTTAGTTGGACTCGATTTGCATAGTCTAAAAGATCGGGTGCCACTACTTGCTCACTGCGGCCATGTAGCAGGTGTATTCAGCAATACAAGCCATGGTTCGAAATCTCCTTGCTTGTGGTTCTACATGGCGCTTTTCAAGCAAGAATGAATATATTGCGGAAAATCTAGAGTCTTTTATTTGGACTCGATTTGCATAGTCTTAAAGATCGGGTGCCACTACTTGCTCACTGCGGCCATGTAGCAGGTGTATTTAGCAATACAAGCCATGGTTCGAAACCTCCTTGCTTGCCGTTCTACATGGCGAGTTTCAAGCAAGAATGAATATTTAGAAGAAAATTTTGAATTTTTTGTTTGGACTTGATTTGCATAGTCTAAAAGATCGGGTGCCACTACTTGCTCACTGCGGCCATGTAGCAGGTGTATTCAGCAATACAAGCCATGGTTCGAGACCTCCTTGCTTGCCGTTCTACATGGCGTGTTTCTAGCAAGAATGAATATTTAGAAGAAAATTTTGAATTTTTTATTTGGACTTGATTTGCATAGTCTAAAAGATCTGGTGCCACTACTTGCTCACTGCAGCCATGTAGCAGGTCTATTCAGCAATACAAACCATGGTTCGAAACCTCCTTGCTTGCCGTTCTGTACCGGTGGGAAGTCAGCAGCCAAATCTTGTTTTTTTTTACTTGGACTAGATTTGCATAGTCTAAAAGATCGGGTGCCATTACTTGCTCACTGCGGCCATGTAGCAGGTGTATTCAGCAATACAAGCCATGGTTCGAAACCTCCTTGCTTGCCGTTCTACATGGCGAGTTTCAAGCAAGAATGAATATTTAGAAGAAAATTTTGAATTTTTTGTTTGGACTTGATTTGCATAGTCTAAAAGATCGGGTGCCACTACCTGCTCACTGCGGCCATGTAGCAGGTCTATGTAGCAATACAAACCATGGTTCGAAACCTCCTTGCTTGCCGTTCTGCACCGGTGAGAAGTCGGCAGCCAAATCTTGTTTTTTTTTACTTAGACTAGATTTGCATAGTCTAAAAGATCGGGTGCCATTACTTGCTCACTGCGGCGATGTAGCAGGTGTATTCAGTAATACAAGCCATGGTTCGAAACCTCCTTGCTTGCCGTTCTACATGGCATTTTTCAAGCAAGGACGAATATTTTGAAGAAAATCTTGAATTTTTTATTTGGACTCGATTTGCATAGTCTAAAAGATTGGGTGCCACTACTTGCTCACTGCGGCCATGTAGCAGGTGTATTTAGCAATACAAGCCATGGTTCGAAACCTCCTTGCTTGCCGTTCTACATGGCATTTTTCAAGCAAGAACGAATATTTTGAAGAAAATCTTGAATTTTTTATTTGGACTCGATTTGCATAGTCTAAAAGATCGGGTGCCACTACTTGCTCACTGCGGCCATGTAGCAGGTCTATTCAGCAATACAAGCCATGGTTCGAAACCTCCTTGCTTGCCGTTCTGCACCGGTGGGAAGTCAGCAGCCAAATCTTGTTTTTTTTTTACTTGGACTAGATTTGCATAGTCTAAAAGATCGGGTGCCATTACTTGCTCACTGCGGCGATGTAGCAGGTGTATTCAGTAATACAAGCCATGGTTCGAAACCTCCTTGCTTGCCGTTCTACATGGCGTGTTTCTAGCAAGAATGAATATTTAGAAGAAAATTTTGAATTTTTTATTTGGACTTGATTTGCATAGTCTAAAAGATCTGGTGCCACTACTTGCTCACTGCGGCCATGTAGCAGGTGTATTCAGCAATACAAGCCATGGTTCGAAACCTCCTTGCTTGCCGTTCTACATGGCATTTTTCAAGCAAGAATGAATATTTTGAAGAAAATCTTGAATTTTTTATTTGGACTCGATTTGCATAGTCTAAAAGATCGGGTGCCACTCCTTGCTCACTGCGGCCATGTAACAGGTGTATTCAGCAATATAAACCATGGTTCGAAACCTCCTTGCTTGCCGTTCTACATGGCATTTTTCAAGCAAGAATGAATATTTTGAAGAAAATCTTGAATTTTTTATTTGGACTCGATTTGCATAGTCTAAAAGATCGGGTGCCACTACTTGCTCACTGCGGCCATGTAGCAGGTGTATTCAGCAATACAAGCCATGGTTCGAGACCTCCTTGCTTGCCGTTCTACATGGCGTGTTTCTAGCAAGAATGAATATTTAGAAGAAAATTTTGAATTTTTTATTTGGACTTGATTTGCATAGTCTAAAAGATCTGGTGCCACTACTTGCTCACTGCAGCCATGTAGCAGGTCTATTCAGCAATACAAACCATGGTTCGAAACCTCCTTGCTTGCCGTTCTGTACCGGTGGGAAGTCAGCAGCCAAATCTTGTTTTTTTTTACTTGGACTAGATTTGCATAGTCTAAAAGATCGGGTGCCATTACTTGCTCACTGCGGCCATGTAGCAGGTGTATTCAGCAATACAAGCCATGGTTCGAAACCTCCTTGCTTGCCGTTCTACATGGCATTTTTCAAGCAAGAATGAATATTTTGAAGAAAATCTTGCATTTTATATTTGGACTCGATTTGCATAGTCTAAAAGATCGGGTGCCACTACTTGCTCACTGCAGCCATGTAGCAGCTCTATTCAGCAATACAAACCGTGGTTCGAAACCTCCTTGCTTGCCGTTCTGTACCGGTGGGAAGTCAGCAGCCAAATCTTGTTTTTTTTTACTTGGACTAGATTTGCATAGTCTAAAAGATCGGGTGCCATTACTTGCTCACTGCGGCCATGTAGCAGGTGTATTCAGCAATACAAGCCATGGTTCGAAACCTCCTTGCTTGCCGTTCTACATGGCGAGTTTCAAGCAAGAATGAATATTTAGAAGAAAATTTTGAATTTTTTGTTTGGACTTGATTTGCATAGTCTAAAAGATCGGGTGCCACTACCTGCTCACTGCGGCCATGTAGCAGGTCTATGTAGCAATACAAACCATGGTTCGAAACCTCCTTGCTTGCCGTTCTGCACCGGTGAGAAGTCGGCAGCCAAATCTTGTTTTTTTTTACTTGGACTAGATTTGCATAGTCTAAAAGATCGGGTGCCATTACTTGCTCACTGCGGCGATGTAGCAGGTGTATTCAGTAATACAAGCCATGGTTCGAAACCTCCTTGCTTGCCGTTCTACATGGCATTTTTCAAGCAAGGACGAATATTTTGAAGAAAATCTTGAATTTTTTATTTGGACTCGATTTGCATAGTCTAAAAGATTGGGTGCCACTACTTGCTCACTGCGGCCATGTAGCAGGTGTATTTAGCAATACAAGCCATGGTTCGAAACCTCCTTGCTTGCCGTTCTACATGGCATTTTTCAAGCAAGAACGAATATTTTGAAGAAAATCTTGAATTTTTTATTTGGACTCGATTTGCATAGTCTAAAAGATCGGGTGCCACTACTTGCTCACTGCGGCCATGTAGCAGGTCTATTCAGCAATACAAGCCATGGTTCGAAACCTCCTTGCTTGCCGTTCTGCACCGGTGGGAAGTCAGCAGCCAAATCTTGTTTTTTTTTTACTTGGACTAGATTTGCATAGTCTAAAAGATCGGGTGCCATTACTTGCTCACTGCGGCGATGTAGCAGGTGTATTCAGTAATACAAGCCATGGTTCGAAACCTCCTTGCTTGCTGTTCTACATGGCGTGTTTCTAGCAAGAATGAATATTTAGAAGAAAATTTTGAATTTTTTATTTGGACTTGATTTGCAGAGTCTAAAAGATCTGGTGCCACTACTTGCTCACTGCGGCCATGTAGCAGGTGTTTTCAGCAATACAAGCCATGGTTCGAAACCTCCTTGCTTGCCGTTCTACATGGCATTTTTCAAGCAAGAATGAATATTTTGAAGAAAATCTTGAATTTTTTATTTGGACTCGATTTGCATAGTCTAAAAGATCGGGTGCCACTCCTTGCTCACTGCGGCCATGTAACAGGTGTATTCAGCAATATAAACCATGGTTCGAAACCTCCTTGCTTGCCGTTCTACATGGCATTTTTCAAGCAAGAATGAATATTTTGAAGAAAATCTTGAATTTTTTATTTGGACTCGATTTGCATAGTCTAAAAGATCGGGTGCCACTACTTGCTCACTGCGGCCATGTAGCAGGTGTATTCAGCAATACAAGCCATGGTTCGAGACCTCCTTGCTTGCCGTTCTACATGGCGTGTTTCTAGCAAGAATGAATATTTAGAAGAAAATTTTGAATTTTTTATTTGGACTTGATTTACATAGTCTAAAAGATCTGGTGCCACTACTTGCTCACTGCGGCCATGTAGCAGGTGTATTCAGCAATACAAGCCATGGTTCGAAACCTCCTTGCTTGCCGTTCTGTACCGGTGGGAAGTCAGCAGCCAAATCTTGTTTTTTTTTACTTGGACTAGATTTGCATAGTCTAAAAGATCGGGTGCCATTACTTGCTCACTGCGGCCATGTAGCAGGTGTATTCAGCAATACAAGCCATGGTTCGAAACCTCCTTGCTTGCCGTTCTACATGGCGAGTTTCAAGCAAGAATGAATATTTAGAAGAAAATTTTGAATTTTTTGTTTGGACTTGATTTGCATAGTCTTAAAGATCGGGTGCCACTACTTGCTCACTGCGGCCATGTAGCAGGTGTATTCAGCAATACAAGCCATGGTTCGAAACCTCCTTGCTTGCCGTTCTACATGGCGAGTTTCAAGCAAGAATGAATATTTTGAAGAAAATCTTGAATTTTTTATTTGGACTCGATTTGCATAGTCTAAAAGATCGGGTGCCACTACTTGCTCACTGCGGCCATGTAGCAGGTGTATTCAGCAATACAAGCCATGGTTCGAGACCTCCTTGCTTGCCGTTCTACATGGCGTGTTTCTAGCAAGAATGAATATTTAGAAGAAAATTTTGAATTTTTTATTTGGACTTGATTTACATAGTCTAAAAGATCTGGTGCCACTACTTGCTCACTGCGGCCATGTAGCAGGTGTATTCAGCAATACAAGCCATGGTTCGAAACCTCCTTGCTTGCCGTTCTGTACCGGTGGGAAGTCAGCAGCCAAATCTTGTTTTTTTTTACTTGGACTAGATTTGCATAGTCTAAAAGATCGGGTGCCATTACTTGCTCACTGCGGCCATGTAGCAGGTGTATTCAGCAATACAAGCCATGGTTCGAAACCTCCTTGCTTGCCGTTCTACATGGCGAGTTTCAAGCAAGAATGAATATTTAGAAGAAAATTTTGAATTTTTTGTTTGGACTTGATTTGCATAGTCTTAAAGATCGGGTGCCACTACTTGCTCACTGCGGCCATGTAGCAGGTGTATTCAGCAATACAAGCCATGGTTCGAAACCTCCTTGCTTGCCGTTCTACATGGCGAGTTTCAAGCAAGAATGAATATTTAGAAGAAAATTTTGAATTTTTTGTTTGGACTTGATTTGCATAGTCTAAAAGATCGGGTGCCACTACTTGCTCACTGCGGCCATGTAGCAGGTGTATTCAGCAATACAAGCCATGGTTCGAAACCTCCTTGCTTGCCGTTCTGCACCGGTGAGAAGTCAGCAGCCAAATCCTGTTTTTTTTTATTTGGACTAGATTTGCATAGTCTAAAAGATTGAGTGCCAACTGACAACTTGTGTCTTGATGTTGCATAAAGGACTGGTTAAATAATTCTGAAGTCCAAAACCCCTTGCTTGCCGTCTTTCTGGTTGAAAATGTGTGAAAATTGCTAGTTTTCTGAAAATCGCCTTGAACATGACTTGTTCACCCCGTTTCACCCCGTTGAACAACGGGTGGTACCTTTTGCTCACTGCAGCTATGTAGCAGGTATATCTAGCAATACAAGCTATATTTCCAAATCTCCTTGCTGGCTCAATCTCATTACGAGATCTTAGCTTTTGTGCCCAAAAGTGATTTGACTCCTGAGTACCGCGGCCGAACTACACACCGGTCACAATATAAGGGTACAAAAGGCGGACTTAACGCTAACCAGCATTATCTACCAGTCAACCTTTGGGTAGTGCAGATATTCATGAATGCGGTTATAAAATAAATTACATACAATAAATAATAGATATAATAAGGGTTTGTCATAATAACATACTGATAAATACATATACTAAACATAAAGGTACATATCATGTAAGATTTTTGGTCTCGCCTTATTCAAACCAAAGCTGATCTACAGGTACGCTAGTATATACTAAATCTATGAATTATAAACGGTAAATATTGTACTTATAGATGGTTGTTACTCTTCTACTCAAAAACGTTTCGGAAATATCACCTTACACCATTTCTTTTACCGGTGGCCATTTTGTTCGTTTCCGAAATGGTGGTAGCTCATGATATAGTTCATTTTATATTAATTTAATTGTACAGGTGCTCCCTCACCGAGAGCATTTGCTTGTAATATAACGTTACTGATTCGAGCATTACATCAGTGAGGGAGGAGAACCGAGCATTACGATGCGCACCCTGTAATGATACAATGTAATATCTTGATACAACTTGTAACATCAATGCCAATTCAAATCTATACTAAATGTTACATTATGCGCGAATGCTCGTCAGTCAGGGAGGTAGCATTGTAATATAATGCTCAAAGTCGAATCTATAATGTTACATTATACGCGAATGCTCCCGGTGAACGAGCACCTTACAAGTAGTAAGTGTCTAGAGAAAGTGCCTATAAGGCCGATGAGAATATTTTCATAACAAAAACCTTAAAATCTAGTCTCAATCTCGTCCGGTTTATACTGTAAATAAATACATAAATATTCTTGGACGAATCACACAACGCCATCTAGTCCCAAACTAAGCAACAAAGCTTGTACTATGGGTACTAGATTGCTGATAATTATACTTAAATACTTTTTTGTAAATAAATACTTTATACATAGAAAACATCTAGACCAACGCAAACAGACATGTTCATGCACAGAAATGTTTGCCTTGCGCAGGATTCGAACTGCGGCACTCGAGATAAAGTGACCATTGCTAGCTACTCGACCACCAGGCCTCTCGAGCATGTCGTCTAGTCAATGTATAATGTTAAAGACATTGAGACAAGATTTTGTTATTGCGAGAATGGACCCACTAATCTCGTAATAAATGATTTATTTGTGTTCGAGTTTGAAACCAGAAAACGTACTTAAGAAACACTAAAAAAGGTGAAAGAGGCGTGTTAAATTATATATGTGTTATTACCAGTAACCCAACGAATACTACATTTTGTACGTGATTCAAAGTAAATACAATTCATTAGTAAATAGGTCGAAATAAAATGCCAGTAACTCTAAAAGCTTGCACGAAATACGTGGAGTGACTAAATGGGCACGGTTACCTTATATTAAATATTTAGTATGTGTTTTTTCAAGTAACGATGATCACAAATTTTTATTTTACCAAATCAGTAGAAGAGCGATCTTTGTATCTGCCACGCAGATCGTGACCTCTCTGGTCATAACATTGACGAATTTGTACGTACATGTGCTAAATAAAAATTCTCGTTTGAAAACTTTCACTTTGACTTTGCGTGTCTGTGCTTTATTTAAAAACTAGCGAAAACCGCGCAACTTCCTTTGCGTGTCGGAATGTATTATATTTACATATATAAATTTTTCTCTTAAGTCACTCTATCTATTAAAAAAAACATCAAAATCCATTGCGTAGTTTTAAAGATCTAAGCATACATAAAGACAGACAGCGCGACTTCATTTTATAATATGTAAAGTTACTGCCGATCAAAGGATTCGCTTTTTTGTAAGGCCGTGGTTTTTTGACGTTAAATTTACAGACATGGTTCGCATACTATTGTAGCGAACCGCATTTCTACTGGGGAGTACAACTCCCAGTTCTGTGTTAAACAATAATAAAGAAACCAGTCTGTTGGGTACCTTAAATTTATAATATTACTTTAATGTTATTACACTTCTGTCTATTGTTACTGAAATTCATACTAAGTATCAAAATATTCCTAATTTAAGAAAATAACATCAATCGGACCCATTTTCATTCAAAATTACCTAATTAACACTAAATACCTGTTATAGTTAATTAAGTCACTTTATCTGAAAATGTAATTAATACTTCCAACCCTTTTCACTATAATCTAATCTTTTAATTACTAACAACACGGAACTACTTAGAGAATAAATAAAATTTAATCTTATATCCAAAGGGTAAGGCATCTATTCGACTACTACACAATATTGTGACTAATAGGGCGATTGGATCAACGTAATGATCCAAATTTCACTTTAAAACAATTGAAATACTAATCTAAACGATCTTGTTTTGTCACAGGTGAACAAAAATAAGTAAACAGATCACCCATCACCCATGATGTCATAAAAGTTTTCACCTATTTCTGCATCCTTCTTAGTGGCGGAATAGGTTGGTACTTTTTTAAGTCTCTAGATTTAAAATAAGTAGTGTAGACAGACTGTAGTTTCATAGGCGCCAACTCGTCTTGTCAACGCCACTCGAAAAACCCCCCTCCATTAATTCATGTATTCAACTTTTGTACATTTGTTTTTATCGCTCATCGCCCCGCTAACAGCGTCGAGTTTGTAGCCTAGCCATTAGGTACGGATTTCTCTTTCATCTCTGCAACCCAGGCCACCCGCTTTCCAAAAATCGCTCCTTCTGTCATTAAGTGCTTCTCGTGGTGTCATTTAACATGTTAGTACATTTTTTCTTAACGCTCGCCGCCCCGCGCTAACAGTCAGATTTGTTTTATACTTAACTCACTACTTTACATTTGCACAGGCGGTTCAGTGCAAGTAGGGAATTCTGGGAGCTGATTAGCGTACCTAGAGATAATTACAAACTGCGGTCGTCGCAAAATTCCCGCGTTTCCATCTTAAGAAACTAAAGGTTATATTGTATAACCTCGTATCTAATAGTCGAGTAACATATTTTTTATTAGACAATTTTTTTTTAAATTCAATTCACTTTACTACCGTTGAATATATTTCTGATTGTTCGTTCTTGAGTAATCGTTATAACCATTGTCATTAGTTATTGGTATTAGGGGTTATTGGTAGGATCTGCTAGGTTACTCTGCATACCAATCGCGATTTTAATTTCATTTCTGTATAATTTCAAATGCAAAATTAACAGTAAATCCTAATTCGTACCCTTGAAATTTTATACTTTACTAACTATTTGGTAAGCATACAATCCGTTTTCATTTAGTTTAATATTAAGTTTAGTTATTAGTTTAGCTGAAAAGAGTACCTAAAAGTAACAATCTAATGGCGATCGTGCGGAATTATCTTCAAGAGTAAGGGGGCTGGTGTCGTTGTTGGAGTCTGGGGTCCTTGTTGAGGTCAGGTCATAGTGAAGTAACGACGCAAGTTAGGTCAGTTTTCCCCAGACTGTCAATGTGTTTCACCACTTATTGTGAATTTGTGGACACCGTTTTTTGCCTGTTTAGGATACAGCTGGTGAAAGAGTAGTGGTTCACAATGGCATTGCACGTTGTATTTCTTACTTGGCAACGTGTGACTGATACCCATATATTGCAAGCGTCTATAGGCTACGGTGATGCTTACCATCAGGCGGCCGTATGCCTACTTTGTGGCATCTTAATATATTTGCTTACTCCCCCTGTATCACAGTATTCAGCTAACAGCACAAACGCGATATTAAAATTTATTAGATACGCCGTTATGCAGTATGGTCGATGGTAATATTCTTATGATAGTGTTATGCATATACCCGCGAAAGTTGCGGTTATGAAATGGTTTTCTCCAACGTTAATAGTTTGGTTTCTTCGAAAAATACGTGGTTATTACATACTACCGAACGTCTACGGATTTACCCATTTAATCCTGTTCTTCTTGTTCCCGTGTGAGATTTTGTTTATTTCTTTTTTTCGTGTCAACCAGCGGGTTTACTGTTTTGTTCCAGTGTTTTCAGATCACTTGAAAAATAAACACACACAACACATCCGTCAAGCAGTTTTGACGTGAAGGAATTTCTAACATACATTCCCATAAACAATAAAATTTATAGGGCGACTCTTATATGAGAAGAAATGCCTTCGAAGTCACTAATAAATCATTTAAATTAAAGGAACCGAGAATGTGTGAGAAAAAAATCTAATTATTATTGGAGGCGTTTGTGGGACGCCTATGTCCAGCAGAAGAATTCTTGTGGCTAAAATGACGATAATGATGATTTTCTTACTAATGTTAAAAAATAATAAGCGTTTCGTTTACTTCACTTCAAACCAAAAGTAAAATAAAAATCTGCGTATTTCCTCTTCTCAACTTTCCACTTATTTATGTGGAGCGAATGATGCATGAATGGGAACGGTAAGTGTGTGAAGAGTATGGAATGTGTGAATGAGAGGGCATGAGAGTGGGAGGAATGAGAAGTTATGTTAGATATAAGATGGACGACGGTGTACGTAACGAATGTGTGAAATAATAATAGTTTGCGAGTTTAAAGTGAGAAATAAAAGACTAAAGTGTTAATAATATTGTTTATTTGAAACCAGCCATCCCACAAATTGGGGGCTCGTCCGGGATATCGAGCCAATTAGATGAATCCGGCAGTGAGTTTGAAGAAACACACGAGGCGTAGGAAAGACATTGTGGCGGCGTGGTCGAAAAGTACACGACGTGTTTCAGCTGAAATTAACGACGAGAACGACGAGGACGACGACTACGACGATTGCTTACACGACGACGACGCTAACGACGAAATTATGACGGAGAAATACTCATTAAACTTGCTACTATTGGATGATGCAATACCCAAGTTCACCGGCAACGACAGGTCACATTCGGCGGCCAAATGGGTACAGGATGTGGAGGAAAATGCCGAAATTTTTGCCCTAACGCCCCAGCAAAAGTTATTGCTGGCGAGACGATCCCTGATAGCCACTGCGGCTATGTGGTTGCGCAGTGAAAAACCATTTAAAAATTTTGAAGATTTGAAAGCGGCCATTTTAAAAGAATTCCCAGATACGACGAACACGAAAGAAATCCACGAGATTATGAGCCAGAGGAAAAAACGTAACAGTGAAACATGCTATGAGTACATGCTGGAAATGAAAGAGCTCGGGAAAAGAGGTAAATTGGCAGATTATGTCGCTATACAATACATTGTCGAAGGGATTGTCGACCACGAGTCGAACAAAACCCTATTATATGGTGCCACTACGTATCCAGAACTTAAAGAAAGGCTGAAATTATATGAGAATTATAAGAAAAATTTAAGAAAACATTTTGGTGATAATCATTCCCGGCCAGCTAGTACAAGTAAGTTTCAAAGTATTAATAAACAAGTACAACGCTGCTTTAATTGTGGAAACACAGATCATATCTCGTCGAAGTGTCCACATCCAGGACGGAAGTGTTTTAACTGCAATAATTTTGGACATATTTCGTCAGAATGCCCAGATAAAAGAAGAAATTTTCATAATAATGCAGTGTCAAAAATGGCGTCATCAACTCATACGGCGGCGGCGGCAGCGCGGGCGGCACCAAGGTCAACGACCGTGGCAGGAACGACATCGGGTAACATCGGAGGCGCGAAGCAAACGTTTTTCAGTACGACCGAGGCCGAGGGCGGCGCCACCATCAACAACGAGCGTGAAGTTTGCCTAATGACGACGGGTGATTTGAGTGTTGGCACTCCTGCGCCAGTTTCTCAATCGCTAGCTATTGGCTGCTGTAATAAGATGGCGTCCGAAGTGACGTTTGACAGCAGTAATGCCAATTCCGACAGGAAAAAATTTGACGTTTGCGATGTAAACACGGGGAAAATATTATTAAGTGAGGAAAAGAAATTAAAACCGGTTAAAATTGTGGAAATATGCGGAAAAACGGCTAATTCATTAATAGACTCAGGTAGCGATGTCAATTTATTAACCGAAGGGTTGTACGATCAACTTAATTTGCCGAAAAGTGATGAATACAAACACATTACGTTGTGTGGCCTAGGAAATGCGCAGGTAAAATCTTGTGGTACTTTAACGACGACAATATCGATCGACAATCGAAGTTATTACGATGTTTTGTTTTATGTTGTACCTAATGGCAGTATGCCATTTAAAATCATTCTCGGTAATGATTTTTTGAAGAATGTTGCTATGTTTATGTGTGATAGTACAGTGTGGTTACGACCAAAACGGGATGATTGGCTGTATTGTTTGATGAATGACTATGACATAACCTATGGTGTTCCTTTTTTAGATCATATTAGAAGCGAAGCAATAAAGAACAAGGTACGTAGTTTGGTTAAGATGTATGAGCCAGTCCAGGTTGTTGAACCCCCAATTAAAATGAAGATAGTGCTTAAAGATGACATTCCTGTAATGCAGCGTCCACGAAGAATATCCCTGAAAGAGCAGCAAGAAGAAGAGGAACAGATATCGGAATGGTTAGATAAAGGAATAATTCAGGTGAGTCATTCGGAATATTCTAGTCCCTTGGTTCATGTCAGGAAAAAGGATGGTTCATTGAGACTGTGTGTTGATTACAGAAAGATTAACCAAAAAATTATAAGAGATGTTTTCCCATTACCATTAATCGACGACTGTTTGGACAAACTGTGTGAAGGCAGAGTTTTCAGCATATTAGACTTGAAGAATGGATTTTTTAATTTGGAAATCAGTGAGGAATCCAGGAGGTACACGGCCTTTGTAACCCAGCGTGGTCAATATGAGTTTTTGAAAGCTCCTTTTGGTCTTTCTATTTGCCCGAATTATTTTATGAGGTTCATTACAATTATTTTCAGGGAGATGATTTCAGACGGCTCAGTTGTAATTTTCATAGATGATATATTAATACAAGCAAAAGACGAACCCGAGGCCCTAGAACGTTTGGAAAAAGTATTAAAGATTGCTTCACAATATGGACTTGAGATAAATTGGAAAAAAACCGACTTGATTACGAGAAAAGTTACTTACCTGGGGCATGTTATTGAAAATGGATGTGTTAAACCGTCACCAGAGAAGACAGAGGCAGTAATGAAATTCCCAGAACCACGTACAACCAAGCAAGTCCAAAGCTTCATCGGGTTAGCTTCTTATTTTAGGAGATACATACAAAATTTTGCACAAATTGCCAGTCCTCTGACGGACTTATTAAAAAAAGATGTTATTTTTCAGTTTGACGAAAAGGAAAGAAACTCATTCAATTTGCTGAAGAGGATGTTATCAAGTGAGCCTATTTTACGAATTTTTAACCCAAGATTCAGTACAGAATTGCATACAGATGCCTCAAGCCTTGCATGTGCTGCGATACTCATGCAAAAAGATGAAAGCGGTAATTTACATCCTATATACTATATTAGCAGGAAGACATCTGAACAAGAAATGAAGTATTCAAGTTATGAACTGGAGGCAATGGCTGTCATCGAGAGTATAAAGAAGTTTAGACACTATTTGTATGGGATACAGTTTAAAGTTGTAACGGACTGTCAAGCCTTAGAAATGACACTTAAGAAGAAGGATCTTAGTCCAAAGATTGCTAGATGGGCCATGTTTCTTCAAGAATTTCAGTTTACTATAGAACACAGATCGGGAAATAAAATGAGACATGTAGACTCATTAAGTCGAAACCCCTACGTGGCTGTAATGTCTATAAATTTTTGTGATAGCATAAAGAAGGCACAAGAGCTTGACGAGACTTTGAAAGCAATTATGACTATACTAGAAGAAAAACCTTATGATGATTATTTTTTACAGAACGGTGTATTGTATAAAGGGGAACAGAAACATTTAGTTATACCAAAAAGTATGGAGACAAGTATTATTGAGAAAGCACATTCTATTGGTCATTTTTCTACCAAGAAGACGATTGAACTTATATCTAAAGATTACTACATAAAAGACTTAGAGAAGAAAGTACAACACTATATATCCACGTGTATTCCTTGTTTGTTGGCAGTAAATAAAGGTGGTAAGAAGGAAGGTTTTTTGCATGTTATAGATAAAGGAGTTACCACTGTATACAATTCATTTGGACCACATTGGCCCGATGACTGAGACGAAGAAACAGTATAACTATATTCTTACGTGTATTGATGCATTTACAAAGTTTGTGTGGTTATTCCCAACAAAAGGTTTGACTGCTTCAGAGACTATAGATAAAATAAGGATTTTACAACAAACATTTGGAAACCCTTCACGTTTTATAACGGACCGCGGATCTGCATTTACCAGTAACGAGTTCAGCGAATACTGCAAAGCAGAGAATATAAACCATATCAAGATTACTACGGGAGTACCCCGAGGGAATGGTCAGGTGGAGCGTGTACACCGTACTCTCATATCTGTGCTGACGAAATTATGTATTGAGACACCCACCTTATGGTATCGTCAGGTAAGTCGTGTGCAGCGCGCTTTAAATAGTACTTTTCACAGAAGTGTAAACACGACACCATTTCAATTGTTAACAGGAGTGAAAATGAAGAATAGAGATACAGAAATTTACGACTTATTACGACAGGAAGAAATAGAAAACTTTGAGGACGGAAGAGAAGAACTTCGCATAAAGGCTAAGGAGCAGATTTTGAAAATTCAGGAAGAAAATATTAGTAATTTTAACAAGAACAGAAAACATAGTAGGAAATATAATTTAGATGATATAGTAGCCATCAAGAGAACTCAATATGGGGTAGGTACAAAATTAAAACCAAAATTTTTAGGCCCTTACAAGATTACAAAAGTTAAGCGGAATGATAGGTATGATGTGGAAAAAGTTGATTATCACGCAGAAGGTCCAATCAAAACTTCAACTGCAGCGGACTACATGAAACCATGGCCAATAAGTGAGTAATGATTAAAATCCGGCTTTTTTATTGTTTTGTGTTGCTATGATCGTAGGAAAACCCATATGTTGGTCATGTCATGTGTGAAAGAGATGTATGTGTGTTAATTAAGTTAGAACCAAATTCCATATTTACACGTCAAGGATAAAAGAATGTATTTTGTCAGTTTAAGAAGTTAAAAGTAAGTAAATAAATAACGTAAATATAAGATTTCATGTATGGAACATTACGATCTACCTATTGTTATATTCATGTAACTTTAGTGCTAGGGCAAACGCAAATACTTAGTTTTTTTTTCTCATGCTGTTTTAAACCTGTTTAATTATTTCAGTTTTTTTTTCTCTTCATGTTGTTAGGACTTAAATACAGTTATTTCATTAAGAAGTTATATAATCGTATAATTTTTATAATGTAAGCAGTAAATATGTGTCAACCAGCATTTATATTTAAAGATAGTTTATGTAATAAGGTAATAGAAGTAAAATGTAGTTTATGAAGGATTATAAAACTGTAACCTCAGTAGCATGTCTGAGGACAGCCATGAGATCAGGACGGCCGAGTGTGGAGCGAATGATGCATGAATGGGAACGGTAAGTGTGTGAAGAGTATGGAATGTGTGAATGAGAGGGCATGAGAGTGGGAGGAATGAGAAGTTATGTTAGATATAAGATGGACGACGGTGTACGTAACGAATGTGTGAAATAATAATAGTTTGCGAGTTTAAAGTGAGAAATAAAAGACTAAAGTGTTAATAATATTGTTTATTTGAAACCAGCCATCCCACATTTATCTAACCTTCAAGTAATTGGAAGTAATACTAAAACAAAAGTATCCGTATGCCAATTAATTAGGGCCAACCGAAAACAGTCCCGGGAACAAGTTTTCCACCCTGTGAGAACTTTGTTACGGCTGTAATGAATGCCGCCGCAATACTTGTTCTGCTCCCCCTACGAGCAATACGGATACTTTAAAATGTAGATAAGTTTCATTTAACTTTAGTCTCGGCACAGAATGTATAAGTTGGATTGCTTATATGTTTGAATTGCACCTCGATTTAGCGGAATCTACTAAAATTATCTGGTTAGTTCAACTCCCAAAAATATGAATTATTCCTGGAAATTATCAATCCAAGCTACTGTTATCACATTTCACAAACCTGATTGGTTTTCACCAATGGGGCAACCATGAAAGTGTCCATCTGAAACAACGTAGTCCTTTCAAAAAAGACATGACTACTTAGAATAAGGTTCAGAACTGATTAGAATTCAACGAAAGGCCAGTCTGTATTTTCGAAATTTCGTTTCATGGTACGGGGGCTGATTCAGATACAGGGATTTTGAATCTCACACATTTTGAAATAAAATCTCTTGACCGCCAATTAATGATAACAAATATAATAGGAGTTTCAGTCACGGTCGAGTTAAAGTTTTGGTGACTTACAGAAATTCGGAGAAGAATAAATCGAAATTCAACAATTTCAGACTACTATTTTTGCCGAAGAAATGTGCAATCGCACTCGAGTCCTTTCCTAGTTAACATCCGCTTATAAAAGCATATTTTCATAGGTACAATAAGTAGCAGAGATGAGCGATTGCTTTTGTCACTTGTCAGTATATTATTTCGAGAAAAATAACGATCGTAATAGGTGAAAGGTTGCAAACGTTCAATAATAAGGTAAAAACTCGGCAAAACCATAAAGACTGACAATAAAATATTAGAGGTCCGTAGTACCCTTGTCACTATAAGGAGATATGTTAACAGTGGGCACGTTCGTAAGATTTCTTACTTGGCCACAATCATCGCCCTACGTTTAGTTCTACGGGTTTATAGGTCGAGGAAATGTTTCTTTTTTTCTTTTCATTCAAGAGTCCATCGTATGTTGGAGAATATTTTTCAATGAAACATTTAGTTTAAATTAAATGTTCCAAGCTAAGCTGATTTAGTGTGAAACTCGCTTGAAAATCCTTTTAGTATTTTCAAAGATTAGCCATAGACATAAAAGTTTATTGTTTTCTGTTGTATCTTCTTATAACGTCTCCTCTATTATTTTCTGTGAAATATATATTTAATGTATAATGAATGAGTATAAGCCAGGGGTTAAGGAACCTTATATAGCGGAAGTTAATAGCGGATTCCATCAATCCTAATGAATTGGAAAATTGGATAACGCTAGGAAGAAGAAAATACGCTAATGGACATTTCAAAAGTACACCCTACCTTTTAAAACACTAACTTATTTATATAAACGTACATTTAATGGTACTCTCACAGATTATTTATTTATTATATTACTTTTTAATAGTACTTTTTGTTTCAGAGAACATTTTAAAACAAAAAAGAGTAAAAAGATTATTGTATTCAAATCCTATGGGTGTTGAAATGCGAATCACGTTTACTGCATAAAAGTATAACGTGCAAAGTGGCTATGACGAATGAAAAATGAAACAGGAGTTACAAAAAATGTACAGGGATTATAGCATTGTTTATAAAAATGTGCAGATTGGTTGGACGAAATTGAAAGAGCTTTGATAATGTTTGTGTGGATTGGTGTGGCATGTTATAATTGTCTATAGTTTTTACGTCATTTTTGTGCCTTTTATGTCTTTTGCACGCTTTATCTTTACTTGTTTAATTTTTAAAACATATTTTTTACAAATTTACTTACTCCAACAATGACCACTTTCCGTAATATCTGGATAACCTATTTTTATTTTTTTCTTTTTAATTTCTTTAAAATAGCGATAATCACATCGACACAAATTTAAAATATTGATTGACAAAGATAAATGTCAGGTTTCTAAGAGAAAGGCAGTCAAAGTTGCACAAATAGCAAAAAACACAAACAAATGTGGTGAATTATCAATTTTTGAAGGTTTGATTAGAGATTAGAGATTTTAAGAAAATGATGGCAGAATTTTTCAAAGTTCTTTCACGATTGGCTCTCATAAAAACAGATGAAGTGTAGGGAATTCGAAAGGTGATTCAATTATCTAGAGCAGAAGAGAGACAAGTATATTTATATATACACTGGGCGTCAAAAATAAGTAGTACAGTTTTAAAATTCCAATTACTCTTAAACTATAGAAGTTAGAGTTTTGAAATAAAAGTCATTTTATAGCAAATTTAACAAAGTTTTCTTAAAATAATATTTTATTTAGCATTAGTAAAGTTTTACACTGAAAATTAAGAAAAAACTAAAAAGCTAACCATTTTGAAGGAACTATCAAGAACTTAATTTTTACGTTTTGGGCCTTGTTCCCACTTTGGTAACTTGTGTTACCGCCTCGGGCTCTGATGACAACTTGGAGCCGGTTTGGCATGCTGAACACAAAGTTTCGGAGGCGGTGTTGGGGAATATTCACCCATTCTTCTATCAGGGCCTGTTTTAGAACCCTGAGGGTGGCGGGGGGTGGTCTGCGTCTTCTGACTACCCTCCCAAGCTCATCCCAGGCGTGTTCAATCGAGTTAAGATCTGGGCTTCTTGATGGCCAAGCCATCAAGCTGATGCCAACCTCCTGAACGTACTCTTGTACGAGGTGAGCGGTGTGTGGCCGGGCGTTATCATGCATTAGTATCACTCCATCACCCATATTTACTAAATATGGCCCTGCATTCTCGTTAAGGATTTCTAATGCATATCTTTCACCAGTCAGAGTGCCATTTTCTATGACCACTAGCTCTGTGCGACCCTCTGAAGAGATGCCAGCCCATACTTGTACAGAGCCCCCGCCGTATTGAACTCTTTCCGAGATGCAACCTTGAATGTATCGTTCACCAGGTCGCCTGTATACTCTCCGCCTTCCATCGGAAGTGAATAAAGAAAACCGGGACTCATCTGTGAACAAAACTCTTGTCCATTCTTCTTCGCCCCATTGTACGTGTTGACGGGCGTAGCGTAGTCTTGCTACTCGATGCCCTGTCTCAAGTTTGGGGCCATTTGCTGGCCTGTACCACTTCAGGTTGGCTTCAGCAAGTCTTCTCCTCACTGTACTCTCACTAACGTAGTCTCTTCGGGTCTGAAGAAGCTGTTGCTGGACCTCAACTGCATTAAGGTGACGATTTCTTAACACAGTAGAGACAATTAAGCGGTCTTCTCGGGTACTAGTGCACCTGAGTCTGCCATTACTTGGTCTCCTTAGATGGTTTCCAGTCTCTTCGTACCTTCGCTTTACTTGTTGGATCGTTCTTAGAGTTACACCCACCGTTCTTGCAGTACGACGCATACTGATGCCTACTTCAAGAAAAGTTATGATTCTTGCACATTCTTCTGGTGAAAGAGGCATGATTAGTGACGTTTACTCGCTGACGACACATTTCCTTTCGAATTGCAATTGATTTATCAGCAATAAAGAAAACAACAAAAAACAAAAGTACAAGCCAACAGGTTAAAAAAGAGTGTTTTTGTTTATTAAGTGTTTTTTTCAGTCAATCTTTAAAAAATGATATTATGCATGAAGTTTTTATTAAATGAAATGAAATTGTCTTTTAACTTTTTTTTATTTCAAAGGTCTAGCTTCTGCAGTTTAGGAGATATTGCAATTTTAAAAGTGTACTACTTATTTTTGACGTCCAGTGTAGTTGGCAAATTGATATTTGATACTCTCGGACCGTCTATCTAATTTTTTTATTAGATATCATTCAATAGGTTGTTTAAACATTGATAGCAAACAGATTAAAGTGTACAAGCTCGTCTGATTTCATGAATAATTAATTATAAAATGAAATTGTGTATTTTTTGGGAGTTTTTTTTTCTCAGAATAAGCCTTTACAAATAATTTTTATTAAATATTGCATGGCCACAGATAAATGGGCGAATTTCCTAGTCGCAATTCTTCTCCCTATTTCTAATTCACTAGGATATGTGTGGTGTGTCCCAAGCCAAGGGACTAAAGAAAATACTGATGAACATGAAGCGACTGTCATCAGAACTCCGCAGCCCAGAGTAAGAAGTAGATCCATTTTAAGCTAATTCAACACTAATTGCGGAAAGTTCACGAAAAGGAAAAAAAGCTAATTCCAAAGTCTTTCAAAATCATACCTTGTAAGTGCATTACAGGATAATTTCGTGGAAGGAACGTTGTCCTTTATCGCCAAGAAAGTGATAACATGGATAATCATTGTTTCAACAATGATTAACGGCACAGACGAAAGGCTTTTGCCCAGTAAAAGGACCTGGATGACTGAAAAGAAAAAGAAATGTACCTAGTTTTGAACGATCTATTTTGTCTACATAATCAATGTATTTATACGCTGTGTCTTATAAGAGCGTATCATTTCCTCGATGATTTCATGAAATGACAGCATAACTTTAAAGTCGATACATTCGTGTTATATTCATTGATTCGGAAAATAAGTTCTGTGCTTTCGGATCTATAACTATTTGGCTTTGTTCTATCGTTTTTTAATGAAGAAGTATGAAGAAGAAAGTTTGACAGAATGATAGACAACAAAGTGATCCTTTGTGATGATCAAAAGAAAATACGGAACCCTTGTTCCGCTTTTCCTTTTAAGGTTGTTCCTCTTTTCCTTTTGAGGTACACTTTAAAAATGATCACTTGTAATTAATTTATTAAAAAAATACTTTCTTGTTTTAGAGTGAATCCAGAAGACGTCTTTATGATATAAAATATGCTTTTTTATATTACTTAAATAGTATACTTAATGTTAGTTTAAAAACAATAAGTTATAGAGATTTTTTTAATTATTATTATTATTATTATAATTTTTTTTTATTTGTAGGGTTAAGAAACCATACTTACAAATATTAAATATTAGCTTTTTTGCCCGCGACTTCATCCGCGTGAAGTTCCGGATCCGTTCCCGTGGGAACCACATTGAATTTTGGGAAAAGCTATAGCCTATGTCACTCCCTGATAATGTAGCTTTCTACCGGTGAAAGAATTTTTGAAATCGGTCCAGTAGTTTCGGAGCCTATTCAATGCAAACAAACATACAAACAATCAAATTTTTCCTCTTTATAATATTAGTGTGGATTAAAATAGGCTACTTTATAAGCTACATAGAACACGTGTGGGAGAAAAAAGGAGAGATCCAAATATAATACTTTAGCAAGTACTTAATCTAAGAATAACACTCACTCCTGAAAAACAGGAAAACTTCGATTTATTGAGAACGCGTAAAGAGCATTTCTTATAGTCATTTTACACACAAATACATATAAATTTTCTCATTCAACATCCATGGAACTGTGTAAAATTATTCAGAAGTGAAATTACACCTTAGAAAAGTTCCTGTAACACGAATAGAATACGTAATAGGCACTTGGTGGGAGACTTAAATCTTAATAGATACTAACTTTGTGGAAACTACGCGCTACGTGTTGGGAGATCCCCCATCCTAATGAGTTGAATACCGACTACAAAATCTGTCATCTTTTTGACTTATGGGTGTGGGTTTCGAGAACTTCATTCATCATAATATCATCATATCAACCCATAATCATCCCACTGCTGGGATACGGGTCTCCCTTCAATCGAAGGTGATTAGAGCGTACTCTGCTACGCTACTCCAATGCGGCAGAGGCCGGTGTTTTCAAACCGCCCTAAGGCCACCGACTTGGCTTAACGACTGTCATCCATCGACAACAACCGGGACCGACGGCTTAACGTGCCCTCCGAAGCACGGAGAAGCTCGAGATAACGAAACTCATCCAAACGCTGGCTAGGGTCGACGTCGTTTAACTTGCGTGTTCATATTAGAGTGTGACACACAGCGACGCCATCGAGCTCCTTATAATTTAACAAACACAGAAACAAACGTTTCAAACTATTATTCAACCGCAGTTTGAACCAATAAACCAATTAGAAGAGTAACGACAAGAAAACACAATGCATTATTTTAGCAAAAAGGTGTGAAACGAAATTTAAGTATGAGTCGAAAATTAAATCGTACAATCTTTTAGTTGGCTGTAAAAACAAGCGCGTCATCTATTTACCTTTATGTCTGTGTACTCGAGTCATAAGTCGGCCTTTTGGTATTCATCTGACGCGGTCGCAAAACATTCCAATATAATATTACTGGAGATATTTTTTCGATTCTACTTTATCCATGTGCTCGAAAATATCATTTTTCATCGTGCTCACTTTGACCCCATGTAAAAAAAGCTTAGTTGCTACCGAAAAATAAGGGTTGAACATCATCTGACATTCAAACTGGAAGACTTTTTGTTAAAATAAGCATTATTAGACAGCAGCTTTTTCTGATCATCTCATTTTCTTTCCACGAATAAATTGAATTACAGTTATAAAGAACTGGCAATTTATTTAAAAAAACACACTTAGTGACCACAAACAAATGTCTTAAATATACAAAACCATAGACAATTACCAGTTTTAACACCAATGTTGATAGTGCATAACATCCCTAAGAGGACTTAGGGACATCTTGAACTTGGCCATTCTTATATTCATTCATCGTTTGAGCTATGCCGTAGTAGAAAAAAATTAAGAATAACCTCTGTGTGTCGATTCTACGTAGAGGCACCAAAACTTGTCCCTAGAATTTTTGCAGTCACACCTAGATTTCGTCGAGTACAGGTTTAGTACTTTGTTAAGTTACAGAGTTACACGTGATAGTTCAGGTGTCACTATGACCCTCATTATCAACTACTTAATTACTACTAGAATCATGATGGAGAATGGAATGGAATTCTCGTTATTTCGTTGTTACAGATCGTGTTTGACGGATCGAGATCAATATGTCATCCATGCTGGCAGCGTATTGACTACGGGATAAGTTATCTGGCTGGACGCGAGCAGCAAACACATCATGACGATGTATGATAGAGAACTTTAATAACTTAGAACTTCAGTCTGTGTCAGACACAATCAAGGCCTATCTTTTAAGTTATTACAGATTTTACATAGGTACCACCTCTCGCCCGAATCTATTATTATCATTTGAGACACATGTCTTGGCAAGATTTCTCTGAAAATGTATTCATAACGTTTACCATATGAAAGATACTATGGAAATTGGAATCAATAATACTAAGTTCCAATGAATAAAAGAAACTCAATTTTTCCAATAAATAAAACTATCCATAATGATGGCCAAAATACTAAATTTCATTATTTATCAAATGTCGACTATATGCAGAATTATATTTGGACACCTGTAATGCAATGTTTATGCCACAGGAACAAATGTTGACTCTAAATGAAATATATAAAGAAATGTTTGTTCCAAACACAAAACAAGATCTCATACAAAATCTATTATACCAACATCAATCAACATTGCAACCACATATTTCAAATGTCGACTATAATGCAGAACTATATTTGGACGCCTGTAATGCAATTACCAATATTTGTGCCACAGAAACAAATCTTGGCTCTAAATTTATTGAAATAGATAAATAAATGTTTGATTCAATTAACAAAGAGCAAAAGAATAAACAAATCTTTGATCAATATCAAATATTTAAATCAATCAAAGTCAACTAATCGCAAAAGTATAAACAAATGTTTGAACAAACACAAGAAACAAACGTAACAAACTATATATTAACCGCAGAATAACAAATAAACGTTTGAACCAATAAACCAATTAGAGGAGAAACATTATCAAAGTCAACCAATCTCTAGAGAACAAAAAATTTTTTTGAACGAATAAACCAATTATTAGAGGAGAGACAATAAACATTTGATAAAATACAAATAAATGACTTTACAGTACCAATACAAATCACAAACATGCCTTTAAGTACTGTTACGTCGCCGGGGAGGCCGGTCGACGTAAGCAAGATAGGGTAGAGAGTAAGGAGAGATAATAGAAAGCACAAGACACGAAACAATATATTTATTAAGTTTCTCAGGGTGTGAGCTATGAGAATTTACTTGCAATCTCTTTACGACACTTAGCTTCGAGTCTTCTTCGGCGCACGGACGGCGGGAATGCAATACGGGAGGGGTAGGTCCTCCTGGAGGGTCTGGCTCAGCAGCTCAGATGCACGACGCGGTAGCGGCGTCTTGAGGTCGGCAGCGCAGCGTAGGGAAGCGCTGACCGGCTATGTTCCCGTAGTCGCCCGTGGAATAGACCTCGGTGTCGGGATGTAGCGCTCGGGAAGGGGCAGACTCTCCCGTAGCGTATTAGTGTGGAACAGGGGTTTAGATTAGCCCTGGCGTAGGTGTCCTGGAATTTGAGATTGGACGGTGTCAGATTCCGCCTTCCAGGAATCCTGTGGGCCGTCGCCGACAATCTTCTCGCTGGCTGGACGAGCTAAGGTCCAGTCTATAATTGTCTTAGGCGGCCACACAGAATTACAATGAAGGTAATCTCGATCACGCACGTCTGAGGGACATACGCGATCTCACAAAATAAGCAATACATGAATTTAATTTGGATTATTGAATACACTAGTAGGATAAAAATTACACAAAGACAGATTAAAGCAAAAGAGAATCCTATTAGAGGTAAATCAGTGCAGAACTCACCTAGCGGACAAGGAACTTACACACGCGAACAAAGTAACGGTAATCACTAGTTAATCAGTACTCTCGTCACTATAGCAAACAGAATATGTGTCGCGCTGACGGCGCACCGTGAATTTATAAACTCGCTTCCGTCTAGAATATTCTAACCGCCGGCATACGGCCGTTGACTGCGAGAGCCAATCAATACTGAATAATCGAATATTGTAACGCCCCCTCCGCACAACGCCTAATATGGACAACCGCTGATCCACCGGCGAGCCGAAGTATTGATTAGCCCAAGTGATCTTACTGCCTCGAGGAATACGGTCGAGAATCCTATGTAGGGACTCCCGAAATTCGTTATGGAGCAATTGTTAATTTCTATTGTTTTCAATGTTCTAATATTATTTAATATAATTGATATATTACGTGTGAATCTAGTTCACAACGTAACAGTACCCCCCCTCTTAGGGAAAAAAAAAACCTTAGATTTTTTTTTTTTTTAAAAGGCCTACTAGACTTAGCTATCTAATAAGTACGTTCGCAAGATTAGATTAAATTTTTACCGAAAGTTCGCCATTATAATTCCTAAAATGTTAGCTCCCTAAGTTGACATGTCCAGATGTTTAGCATCCGAATAGCAACAGAACTAACATGTACCTTTATCCGGGCTAGCCCGAACCTTGACAATAGCTTATCAAGATTAAATAGTTTGTCAATGAGTAGGCATTGACATAACTTTTTCCTCACGATTAAATAGGCTTTAGGCAATAAACTGACAGAACTCCCAAAAGATACGAACTTTGTCACGTTTAGGTTGTGATCAGAAGTTCTCATCTATATAATCCAAGGAAAAGAACAAAAATGTTGTATGACTTTATAGTTTTAATTATTAAGTGTGATTACGCCTTTATAATGTAGTTCTAGAGAAAATTTTATAGCAATAATTTAATATGGCATTAGGATAATAAGCGAGAGAAAAAAAATTTTTTTTTTTTTAATGTGTCATTAAATTTTAATGGGTCATTAACTTTAATGGTCCGTTACGCAATAGGCTCAATGATAACAGCGTGAGAATTGCGTGCGCATGCACCTGTGCGAGCGTTATCAACAAAACGAATTAGCTAATGATGCACATTCCAATCGTTCGAGTGCAAGGTCGCGAATAGTTCCGACGACTGCCGAGGGACCCCGAACGAAGATATACGAAACAACTCGAGACAGCGGTTTGACGCCACTACGAGTTATTAAGAATGGATAAATACCCGCTTAGAAAATTATTGAGTTAAACAGCATTTACCCTGTTTTATAAATGTTAATGCATTATGATAGAACATTTTATATGACGAGTTTTATTTTTGTTATTATAGATTTGAGTAGTAAGTATATTATGATTACCAAAGAAAACAAATTATTATATTAAAATTACAGATTAGTATTAAGTAGTTTATTATGAATAGCAAAATTTATTATATTACGTTTAGAAGTTAGTTAAAAAATATGTAGGTTTTTAAAGTATGGATTGAAGTAGTAAATGTATTTAGATTAGCTAAAAAAAATTTTAATTTTATAACAAATACAGATTTAGTTTATTATAGATTAAGGTAGTAGATTACTATTATTGAAACTTTACTCTAACATATAGGTCTCCACATAGGAATCGAACCCACGAATCATCACTTAGATGAGATTCTTATGGAATTTTAGTAGAATTTAGACTAGTTAAGTGAACAACATTTTAGATGTCGTCACCAAATAGTAGATAAGTAACATGGGTAGACATGTTACTATCTCAGCGCGCAACATTTTAGATGCTGCGTCGCGACAATTTATACTAGCTAGATAGGCCGCATATGTAGGGTATGCGTAACCTTCTTTTAGACCAAAAAAATATGGAACGGTCCATGTTTAAACCTATTTAAAATATTATGCTGTTTAGAAAAAAAATTAATGTTTAGCGAAATTGTGAACTATATATTTTATATTGAAACCTACGTGTGCGTTTGAATAATGTTAAAAAAAAAAACGTTTAGACAAAATATTACCGTTAGCAAAACGAATAGAAAAAAAGAAAAAAAAAAACGTCGTTTGCTGTTGTGACGAGATTCGTGCGCAAATGAATGCGTTATAGCCTCTGGTGGACTTTTACCACCTGCCTAGGAGAGACGGCAACTGGGATACTCGATGTTTTTCTTTCGCCCCCAACCCAGTATGGGGGTAAGGTAAGTTCACTATCCGTACCTGTGATTAGCACTGAGTAACCCCTAATAGTGAAAGAAATAGCAAAAATGAGCTTACCTTTTACAATTCGTCCCTAATGAGCGACTCCGTTATATGTTTGAAAGTAGGTTAGAAAAAAAAAAAAAATTTTGTAGGGTAGATTAAAAAGAAACAAAAATATTTAAAAATTAACGAAGTTTAAAAAATTGCTCCAGCTAGTGAGTACACTAATAGGGGACAGAGAGTAACAGATTACAAGGGTGTACTCCCTAGCTGAAGAACGGAGAGGCTCGTACACTGCTAGAAAAAAATGTTAGCACACCTAGTACAATTATAGACAAAAGAAATTTGCAAGCAAACTCTCTCACTCTCACCACGAGCGTGGGCGCCACTTGTTACGTCGCCGGGGAGGCCGGTCGACGTAAGCAAGATAGGGTAGAGAGTAAGGAGAGATAATAGAAAGCACAAGACACGAAACAATATATTTATTAAGTTTCTCAGGGTGTGAGCTATGAGAATTTACTTGCAATCTCTTTACGACACTTAACTTCGAGTCTTCTTCGGCGCACGGACGGCGGGAATGCAATACGGGAGGGGTAGGTCCTCCTGGAGGGTCTGGCTCAGCAGCTCAGATGCACGACGCGGTAGCGGCGTCTTGAGGTCGGCAGCGCAGCGTAGGGAAGCGCTGACCGGCTATGTTCCCGTAGTCGCCCGTGGAATAGACCTCGGTGTCGGGATGTAGCGCTCGGGAAGGGGCAGACTCTCCCGTAGCGTATTAGTGTGGAACAGGGGTTTAGATTAGCCCTGGCGTAGGTGTCCTGGAATTTGAGATTGGACGGTGTCAGATTCCGCCTTCCAGGAATCCTGTGGGCCGTCGCCGACAATCTTCTCGCTGGCTGGACGAGCTAAGGTCCAGTCTATAATTGTCTTAGGCGGCCACACAGAATTACAATGAAGGTAATCTCGATCACGCACGTCTGAGGGACATACGCGATCTCACAAAATAAGCAATACATGAATTTAATTTGGATTATTGAATACACTAGTAGGATAAAAATTACACAAAGACAGATTAAAGCAAAAGAGAATCCTATTAGAGGTAAATCAGTGCAGAACTCACCTAGCGGACAAGGAACTTACACACGCGAACAAAGTAACGGTAATCACTAGTTAATCAGTACTCTCGTCACTATAGCAAACAGAATATGTGTCGCGCTGACGGCGCACCGTGAATTTATAAACTCGCTTCCGTCTAGAATATTCTAACCGCCGGCATACGGCCGTTGACTGCGAGAGCCAATCAATACTGAATAATCGAATATTGTAACGCCCCCTCCGCACAACGCCTAATATGGACAACCGCTGATCCACCGGCGAGCCGAAGTATTGATTAGCCCAAGTGATCTTACTGCCTCGAGGAATACGGTCGAGAATCCTATGTAGGGACTCCCGAAATTCGTTATGGAGCAATTGTTAATTTCTATTGTTTTCAATGTTCTAATATTATTTAATATAATTGATATATTACGTGTGAATCTAGTTCACAACGTAACAGTACTTAAAAGATTTAATTTATAAAATTAAATAATATGTATAAAAATAAAAAACTATTCAAATTAACAGACATAATATAGAAATGGTTGAAAGGGAAAGAAGATACCATAAAATAATAAAACTTTTATAGATCAACAAAACTCTTCCACATACATGACGCACGAACCGCGTCCATTTCAAGTAAAGAACTTTCTTTATCAATTAACTATCAAGGTATCAAACCTAGCAACGTTGCCAAAAACTGGACTTTTTCTAATAGTTATTATGATAAAGATAATTTGAATATTGGTATCCAAAATACTAATTATCGTAAGGATTATAAAGAAGATACTAATTTCACAACTAGTACTAAATACACTAGTATTAATAACGATTACCATATAAAAGATACTATGGAAATTGGTATCAATAATACAAAGTTCCAATGAAACCAATGATTAAAGAAACTCATTTTTTCCTAAAAAGGAAACTACACCTACCAATTTTATTTATTTATTTATTAAGCCTTATATTGTCGAACACATATTTAATAACACTTGTCCGTTTAGACTATCACAAAAGATCTCTAAGTTCGACGTGCCTTCGGGCAAAGGCCTCCTCCAATTCCTTCCATTGTGCTCTATCTAGAGCTACCCTGCGCCAATGGGGTCCTGCTGTTAGTTTCAAGTCATCTTCCCATCTCTGGTGTTGTCTCCCTGGGCTTCGTTTACCATCCCTTGGATACCAGTTGGTGACTGCGATACTCCATTTTTCCTGTTGACTCCTTAGCATATGCCCAGTCCATCTCCACTTGGCTTGATCAATTTTTCCCAGTACGTCAACTACTTTCGTTTTTGCCCTTATTATATCGCTCCTTATTACACCTACCAATAGTGATGGCCAAAATACTAAACTTTAATATAATTATCAAAATACTAATAGGTACTACTACTTTACTAGTGGCCAAAAGGAGGAATGTTCAAGATTTGAAACCTTCAGAATAGAAACTCAACTAAAAGGTAATTTGAAGCGAAATACAGCAGTCGTAGCTGGGAAACGTGTGACATTCCTACCTGGACGGATCTACTTTCTGTTAAAGATTCTTCTGAAGAAAACGCAAGTAATACGGAATAAAACCAATCCTCCACGCATCTACACGGCACTGCAACCCGTTTACATTGACACTGATTGAACTTTGATTTTGCAAGCACGCTTAGTTTAGTCTACAATGTGTAGACAGCAATGTATAGCTAAGTAAGTTATGTTTTTCTAAATTATTCATTATGGCGGAACGTCTAAGGTGGCGGAGTATTATTTTTTTACCCAACTGTTTATCCACACACATACCCAATATATAACAAGGGTATATTGGGTACCATACTTTTGGCTTTACAAAATTGACGTTCCATAGAAACAGAAAAATAGACCAAAATAAAATTTTTTTCAAACTGTCGTGTGAGTTGCGATCTTTAGTCTCAATTTCTTGTTTGGGGAATTCATTTTTTTAACAGATTTCTATTCTTTCATCTGCTAGAAATAAGCTTTTTGTGAGGATCGAACCCTGAGCAAATACCTAGACTATCTTGTACTAAATTCAATTTTGGCACTATGCGTAGTTATCTTCTTAGGAGACAATAACATTTGTATTCGCTTGATTGCTGCATTTAAATATTGTATTTTGCCTCATAATAAAAATATATTATAGTCAGTTTTTCACACACATCTATAAACGTATTAATAATGATAATGCAATACGGACCACTTTCTTCTATCGTATCTCGTTAAAAATGCTTCTGCTGATCCACTATTATCTGTTACTTCACAACAAAGTTAACAACGAGACGCCACTGCACTAACTGGATCTGTTTTTTCCAATTCGTTGGAACCAGGTTGGAGGTGCCATTGAGGCGCCCAGTAGAGGACCACGTTTGTATGTTCCTCCCTGCGGTTTGAACTAACTACGCAAAAAATTCTCTCACAATCAGGGCCCACCTGCTCAGGGATATGCTCGCTAGGCAAAGCAGATATTTTCCATGACCCCATTAGTGTACCTATTCATGCACAAAATAATCATTTATCTGAATTCTACTAATTATTTACATTATCTGACGTATTTTGCTGGTTCAAATGTCTGTGTATTTCCATTTTGTTTGTAAATTGTAAATTCTATTATTCATAATTGTTATTTTAATTTTTAATTTTATTTTGTTATTTTATTTGTTTTAATCTATGTATTTGTTTGATTATTTAATTAATTAGCCGATAGTTTTATATTTAACTATAACGACTGACTAATATAGTTTGTATGTTTTTTTTATACCACTAAGGTGGCAAACAAGCATACGGCCCGCCTGATGGTAAGCAGTCACTGCAGCCTATAGACGCTTGCAATACCGAGGGTATCACTCGCGCGTTGCCGACAATGTAAAAAGTCGAGCTGGAGACCTTACTCACCGTAAGAACACAACATGGCCGAGATCAATGCTATTTGGCCGAGATCAATACGATTGTTGGTAACGTCCTTCCCCAGACGGGCTGATTCGATTTGAGCCGATTATCCGCTGTGCCTAACCTCTCTTTTCTATAATTTATATGAAACAATGGAAACTGAAACGGTCCGTCACGACCGTGCATCATGCATGGGTAGTTCGGGTCTTATGGGTTGTCAAAAGATAAATTAGTCAATTTTGTAACTTACGAAGAAAATACAGCTCACATTGTCTGCAATGCGGTTAACGATCTTAAATTCAATTAGTGTTTGACAAATCTGGCTAAGCTTAACGAACTCAACTGTATTATTCATAGAACGTAAAACCATTTTTGAGAGTTCATAAGATAAGCAAACATTGTTCTGGTTGGCTCTCATGAATAATTGAGGTTGTTGACATTATTATAAGCATAAAATAATGTAATATTGTTTTTAAAACATACTGTGTTCTTGATGTCTGTATATGATAAAGACATAGATCACAAATAAAACATATACAACGAAACATAAATAAGTGTTGTTGTGTCTAATTTCATAATAATAATAACAGCAAAATTATAAATTCAAAAAGTCTTTAATTTTAATTTATTATTTTTTTTTTTTTAATTTTATACCACACAGGTGGCAAACAAGCATACGGTCGACCTGATGGTAAGCCGTCACCGTAGCCTATAGACGTAAGCAATACCGGGGGTATCACTCACGCGTTGCCAACCCTCCCAACCCCCCCAAGTGGAGCTCTGGAGACCTTACTCACCGTAGGAACACAACATGGCCGAGACCAATGCTATTTGGCTACGATCTTCTGTAAGGTGGAGGTCCTTCCCCAGACGGGCTGCTCCGATTTGAGCGGATTATCCGCTGTGCCCTACCTCTCTTAAGTAGTTTTAGTTACTTTTTGCTGGTTAAAAGTTAATAAATAAATTAAAAGTAACTCAAAATAATCTCAATTATTACTCGCAGATTATTATTTATTGGTCTTGTTGCGATTACACTAGTCTGTAAACTGATCTATCTAATTGCAAATAAAGCATATTCTATCTATCCATCATTTATTACATCATCAAAGATGTAAATTTATAAGCCGGCAACTCGACTGAGTTGAGCAGACGGAAAACGAAGTTCGAAACTCATAGTTATTACTCATAACCACAATCGATTTTCAATTGTTTTATAAACTGTGAATCCAAATTTTAGCACGTTCTATAAAATAAAATGTACGCATGATCCTGTTCTTCATAATTTCACGTTGTTACGTCCAGTGTTACATAGTCTATGTAAAAGGTTAACACCTCGTAGAAGTGACCCATGAGGATTACCAAAGCGAGGTTGGTTAAACACTACAATTCATGTCCTTACATATTGGATGACCTCGGTTGTTTAGTTAGTGTGAACTAACATATTAGTAGGTAACACGGTTTGAATTGTTTGCTGTGGAAAATTTCTAAGGAATTCGGATTAATTACATTTTTAAAAGCTTTTATTTAACTTGACCTGTATGTATGAATGTATGTATGTATGTAAGGGTGGAATCTTGGAACGAAAATTTGAACCACTTCCCGTAGACCGATTGAGCTGAAATTTTGCTTAAAACTGTAGATCAGATGACAATACAATATTATGATAACAAAATTACGATACAGCCTTTTGTGTTCCGTTTTTCGTATAAAACAGTTCCGACCAAAAACCTATAGGGTACTTCCGGTTGTCCTAGAATCATGAAATTTGGCAAGAAGCAAGATGATGTAGTACAAGTACAGGAATAAATCTGAAAATCGTAAATTTGTAGTTACTTCTTCTTCTTTAAACAACCAATATAATGTGACCCTACCCTTGGTACATTTTACATTGGTACATGGCTCTTTTATACCGGTTATGAATTAAAATGTATTTTATCTATTACTAGCTTTTCCTCGCGGCTTCGCTCGCGTTAATTTTATGACATAGATCTCGTTTGACAACAAAACAACCCATAGCGCGACTTGTGGCGCCATCTGTTGGCCGATAGCATCCCATACAGCGCCCTTTATAGTAGAAAAAATATTTTCCCTTTGGATTGACATACTTTCACGGGTAAAAAGGTAGCCTATGTTGGGCTCTGTACCCCTGACATATACAAATTTTCATAATGATCAACTGATTAGTCAAGCCGTGAAGGAATAACAAACAAACAAACTCACTTTCTCATTTATAATATTAGTATGATAGTATGACTAGTATGAGGAGCTCGATGGCGTCGCTGTGTGTCACACTCTAATATGAACACACAAGTTAAGCGACGGTGACCCTAGCCAGCGTTTGGATGGGTTTCGTTATCTCGAGCTTCTTCGTGCTTCGGAGGGCACGTTAAGCCGTCGGTCCCGGCTGTTGTCGATAGATGACAGTCGTTAAGCCAAGTCGGTGGCCTTAGGGCGGTTTGAAAACACCGACCTCTGCCAATCCGCATTGGAGCAGCGTGGCAGAGTACGCTCTAATCACCTTCGATTGAAGGGAGACCTGGCAGTGGGATGATTATGGGTTGATATGATGATGATGATGATGACTAGTATGATTATGGAAAGGAACCCTCATGCGCGAGTTCTACTTGCCCTTGGTCGGTATTTTATTTTTGATGGGTACATAAACCCGTTTAGTTTGTCGCAGGGTGACTGTAGTAAAATCAGGAAATTATATAGGTATTCAAATTGCTGGTGCTAGTTATCTATCTATATATATAAAAATGAAACCCGTTTTCCGTTGTCACGACATAACATGAAAACGGCTTGACCGATTTGGCTGATTTTTTTTTTAGAATATTCCTTGAAGTACGAGGATGGTTCTTACGGAGAGAAAAATTTAAAAATTCCCACGGGAAAACGGGATACACGCAAACGAAATTGCGCGGGTTTCGCTAGTAACAAATAAATTCATTAGACAAGTACCGCCCCTCGACAATAGATGGCACTGCGAAACCTGTCCAGTGATAACTAAAAAGTAAAAAATAAATTAAAAGAAAAAAAATATATTTAAAAACAAGCTTTTATTTAATTGCGCTAAAAAGAATAAAATAAACTTTTCTTTTAAAATTTTAACTATCAACTTATAACGTCATTACACAATTTATATGACATAAAAGCTTGTCGCGAGATTTACCTGTTTAAGAAAACATAATTATCGAACTAACATTTATTCGTACTACGAGTAAATGTTAGTAATTAAATCTCGCGACAAGCTTTTATGTCATATAAATTGTGTAATGACGTTATAAGTTGATAGTTAAAATTTTAAAAGAAAAGTTTATTTTATTCTTTTTAGCGCAATTAAATAAAAGCTTGTTTTTAAATATATTTTTTTACTTTTAATTTTTATTAAAAGCTTTTATTTAACTTGACCTGTATGTATGAATGTATGTATGTATGTAAGGGTGGAATCTTGGAACGAAAATTTGAACCACTTCCCGTAGACCGATTGAGCTGAAATTTTGCTTAAAACTGTAGATCAGATGACAATACAATATTATGATAACAAAATTACGATACAGCCTTTTGTGTTCCGTTTTTCGTATAAAACAGTTCCGACCAAAAACCTATAGGGTACTTCCGGTTGTCCTAGAATCATGAAATTTGGCAAGAAGCAAGATGATGTAGTACAAGTACAGGAATAAATCTGAAAATCGTAAATTTGTAGTTACTTCTTCTTCTTTAAACAACCAATATAATGTGACCCTACCCTTGGTACATTTTACATTGGTACATGGCTCTTTTATACCGGTTATGAATTAAAATGTATTTTATCTATTACTAGCTTTTCCTCGCGGCTTCGCTCGCGTTAATTTTATGACATAGATCTCGTTTGACAACAAAACAACCCATAGCGCGACTTGTGGCGCCATCTGTTGGCCGATAGCATCCCATACAGCGCCCTTTATAGTAGAAAAAATATTTTCCCTTTGGATTGACATACTTTCACGGGTAAAAAGGTAGCCTATGTTGGGCTCTGTACCCCTGACATATACAAATTTTCATAATGATCAACTGATTAGTCAAGCCGTGAAGGAATAACAAACAAACAAACTCACTTTCTCATTTATAATATTAGTATGATAGTATGACTAGTATGAGGAGCTCGATGGCGTCGCTGTGTGTCACACTCTAATATGAACACACAAGTTAAGCGACGGTGACCCTAGCCAGCGTTTGGATGGGTTTCGTTATCTCGAGCTTCTTCGTGCTTCGGAGGGCACGTTAAGCCGTCGGTCCCGGCTGTTGTCGATAGATGACAGTCGTTAAGCCAAGTCGGTGGCCTTAGGGCGGTTTGAAAACACCGACCTCTGCCAATCCGCATTGGAGCAGCGTGGCAGAGTACGCTCTAATCACCTTCGATTGAAGGGAGACCTGAGACCAGCAGTGGGATGATTATGGGTTGATATGATGATGATGATGATGACTAGTATGATTATGGGAAGGAACCCTCATGCGCGAGTTCTACTTGCCCTTGGTCGGTATTTTATTTTTGATGGGTACATAAACCCGTTTAGTTTGTCGCAGGGTGACTGTAGTAAAATCAGGAAATTATATAGGTATTCAAATTGCTGGTGCTAGTTATCTATCTATATATATAAAAATGAAACCCGTTTTCCGTTGTCACGACATAACATGAAAACGGCTTGACCGATTTGGCTGATTTTTTTTTTAGAATATTCCTTGAAGTACGAGGATGGTTCTTACGGAGAGAAAAATTTAAAAATTCCCACGGGAAAACGGGATACACGCAAACGAAATTGCGCGGGTTTCGCTAGTAACAAATAAATTCATTAGACAAGTACCGCCCCTCGACAATAGATGGCACTGCGAAACCTGTCCAGTGATAACTAAAAAGTAAAAAATAAATTAAAAGTAAAAAAATATATTTAAAAACAAGCTTTTATTTAATTGCGCTAAAAAGAATAAAATAAACTTTTCTTTTAAAATTTTAACTATCAACTTATAACGTCATTACACAATTTATATGACATAAAAGCTTGTCGCGAGATTTACCTGTTTAAGAAAACATAATTATCGAACTAACATTTATTCGTACTACGAGTAAATGTTAGTAATTAAATCTCGCGACAAGCTTTTATGTCATATAAATTGTGTAATGACGTTATAAGTTGATAGTTAAAATTTTAAAAGAAAAGTTTATTTTATTCTTTTTAGCGCAATTAAATAAAAGCTTGTTTTTAAATATATTTTTTTACTTTTAATTTATAAGCTTTTAACAATACATACTCAATTTTAAAAACCTTTGAGTATTAAAAAATTGGTAGTAGGTAACTTTTTTGAAAGACATCTGCCACAGAAAAACTGAAGCCGAATCCACGAGAAACAAAATTGCATAATTTTGTCGCTAATTTTTAAATTAAATTATTCTCTATTTAATGACCATGATACCATATTAAATGTATCATCATCATTAGCCTGTATCTACCCACTGCTGAATATAGGCCTTTCCCAATGCTGTCCACCAAATACGATCCTCCGCTTTCCACATCCATCGGCTTCCAACCGCATTCTTGAGGTCGTCTGGAGGGAAAGCGCCCTACTCTTCGCTTGCCTATCCCTGGCCCCACTACCTGCCATTGCTAGCACGGCAGATGTGGCCGGCCTATTGCTTCTTTAGCTTGCTGACTTTGAGAGCTATATCGAAAACTTTAGTTCTCCGTCGTATTTCTTCGTTTCGGGTTTGTCTCTTAAAGAAACTCCGAGCATAGCTCTCTCCATCGCCATCTGTGTGACTTTTAGTCTATGGACCAGCCCGACCGTCCGAGCCGTAGATCCATATTATGTGTTAGTAATACAAAGATTGTTAATAAATTGTTACAAGCAACAAGGCTATTATGTATATGCAACAAGGCGGCCGTATTGCTGAAAGCAATCTTTTCAATGCAACGTTACGGTGACTACCGAACCAGACCCCAGTGGTGTTCCTTAGCCGTTTCCGACCTTTAACAGAAAGAAAAGATCAAGAATATACATAATCACATATTGGTCTACTCTACATGATAATATCTGATAATATATTATGTAGGTTCATTTATGTATTTGAAAGTTTTCCCAGATCGACATAGGAAAAGGTACAACAACTGTGATTTACCAAGCGAGCGAAGCCTCTAGGGAAATCTAATCTTATGTGCACAGTATCAATATCTGACTATTTGTTACACAGAATCATTTGTCTTAACTCCGCAAGATAATATTTCATGCAAGCCTCAAACAGGTTTTGTTGTAAATCCGAAAATACAAGGTCCCTTAGCACAATAAAGATAAAGTAAAACATTGTTATAAAAGTGAGTTATTTTACCCTCCCTAAATGCACGCTTTTAATTTTGTACATAATTAGCAAAACCCGAGTGACTTTGATTGCATGTATTCCTTTTTCTGGTGACAGTTTCCAAAAATCTTATCAACTTTTAGGATGTCTAAAAATTGAAAGGTGGGTTTTCAATTTTTAGGTATCGACGTCGCCCGCCTATGAGCTTAAATAGACAATTTTTTGTGAGACGTATGGATTTTTGTATGCGCTATTTTTTACGTACGTCCTGAAGTGAGATTGAGAGAAATTCATTCGGACAGCGCTTGTTGTTGGAGAATGAAACGCTTACATAAGAAAGTCTTACTGTTTCCACATTATGCGTTTATTATAATCGTGTTTTCGCATTGTTAGTACGCATGACGAATTTCGTGAATTAAGGATTTATGAATATGACATTTAGGCCTATTTAAATAAGACCCCTGATTTTTGAATGTTTATTAGGAACTTGGTTTGTATAATAAATTTTGGAATGTTTACTGTTACCACAGTCAACTATTCTCTACTTCTGTATTCTCGGTGGCATATTAAGGGCGTGGTGAGGGCGACGACATGGATTTTAGATGAATAAAAGTCATAATCCACTCTTCACTATTATCTATTTATGTCGATTTTGGATCAAATATATTTTTACTGGATAGGTTTCAAAGCGTCGTAGATTGACATCATGGGATGCGAATGCGATTAAAAGAACTATACAAGCACACAAATATACCAGACTTTATAGAATATCAGCTGAAATAGAATTTTCCAATACAAAAGAGGACAAGAAAGTTAGCAAAAGACAAAAAAAAACACCTTACGTAATCTAAGCACCACATAAATTCAGACTTAAACGAAACGTACATTTTAAATCTCCTCTAGAATTCAAAGGTAAAAATTTGAGATTTTTTTTTCTGGCACACTTTGCACAAGATTATTTCCTTGGAAAACATTGGGCCAATGTAGAAATTTGTTTTCACCCAAGGGTGATGTAGGGGCTAAGAAAGCACAACCACTTTGCCGTTGTAATAAATAATGAGGTACAGAAAAAGAGCAAACAAACCCTTTTTAACCGTCGACGAGTGTCGTAGGGTTGTTTTGGGAGTCCGCAAATATTTTCAGAATTTTTTGCCAGTTTCTATCATCACATCAAATCCTTTCTGAGGAAGAAATTGCTTTCAAGGATTATTTTCTCCATCATGCCAAAACTTGTTGGAATACGCTGCTCTAAAATGTACTATTTCAAGAAACACCCTAAAGTAGGGGTACTTTAGGGTGTTTCTTGAAAACCTGGATTTTCGTTGTCCGGAAGTAAAAAGTGTACGTATAATTGAAATAAGCGTATGAAGTATTTTTTTTATTAAAATTTAAGCTGTAATCTAACTGAGTCACTACGATAATTAAGAAAAATATAAAACAAAGTGAGTAAAAAAAATATCTGAAGTGTTAAAAATTGATTCCACTGGCGTGTCCGTACTCCAAATTTGTACACAATATCATCCATATCATTTTTTCCATTCAGTTCATAGATATTTCAATATTTTATATTAGATCCCAAATTGATAAGAATTAATAAATAAAATAGATGAACCACGTATTTATAGTACATTTAATTATATGAATTTTTTAAATGTTGTCCGGGCCTTAGCAGTGATTCCACTGGTACATCACTAAAATGTACGTACGTCCTTAGTGACACAATTTGGAAGCAATGTGTACCCCCCGAGCGTTAACCGTCAGTCATGTTTTGAGTGTCGAGGGAAGAGATGCGCGGCTGCTTGCTGCATTCCAGAAATATAAAGGTAAGTATCTGATTCCACTGGGTTTGGTTTGGTACATCGTTGATTACTTTGACCTCAATTTTACCATCAATTAATTTTATTAGACGACTAAAAAAAATTATGCACTATCGCCACTCTAATGACTACCTAGGGTGTAAAGGTCATTGTACTAGATACAGTCATTTAGCGACAATCGATAATTTTGCTACATTTTTTGATTCCCTGACATTGATTACTCTGTTTCTAAGGTCAGTGAAATCAAAATGTGATAAAGTTTTTGACTGAAAAATTATTTCATCATCATCATCTCAGCCACAAGAAGTCAACTAGGCCTCCCCAAACGTCTCCAGTGCGACCTGCTGGCAGCGGCCTGCATCCAGCGGCTTCCTGCGACTTTCCTTAGGTCGTCTGACCACCTTGTAGGCGGGTGTCCTACGCTGCGCTTGCCGGTACGTGGTCGCCATTCCAGAACCCTTTTGCCCCATCGGCCTTCGGTTCTGCGCGCTATGTGATCTACCCACTGTCACTTCAGTGTTTGGCTATGTCAGTGGCTATGTCAGTTATTTTGGTTCTGCTACGGATCTCCTCATTTCTGATTCGATCTCCCCGAGCATAGCTCTTTCCATGGCTCGCTGAGTGACCCATAGCCTTCTTATGAGGCTCATAGTGAGCGACCACGTTTACGATTCATAGGTCATCACTGGCAACACACATTACTCGAAGGTTCTTCGTTTCAAGCACTGAGGAAATTTGGACGAGAAGATATGCCGTAATTTCCCGAAAGCTGCCCAGCCAAGTCGGATTCGTCGATTGACCTCTTTCTTGAAGATGGACCTACCTAATTGAATGGTTTGTCCAAGGTATACGTACTCGTCAACAACTTCGAGGATCGAGCTCCCAACTGAGACCGGGGCGGGTGCGACATGGATATTCGACATGATTTTCGTCTTGACCATGATCATTTTTTGACCCACCTGTTGGGAAACTCAATTGCGGCCTTCGAGCATGGTGCTGAGGTCCTCCAGCGACCACGATGTCATCGGCAAATCGAAGGTGAGTGATATACTCGCCGTTGACGTTGATGCCGCATCCTTTCTCGTCCAAAAGTTGAAGGCATCTTCCAGAGCGGTCGTGAACAGTTTCAGAGATATGACATCTCCCTGTCTCACGCCTCTGTGTAATGAGATTGCTTTCGTGTTCTGTTCCTGTACTTGGACTGAGATGATGGCGTTTTTGTATAAGTACGTCAAAGGTTCGATATACCTGCAGTCTATGCGGCATCGCTGGAGAGACTGTAGCACGGCCCATGTCTCGATCGAATCGAAGGCTTTCTCATAGTCCACAAACGCTAAGCATAATAGCAGATTGTACTCTTCGGTCTTCTGTACAATCTGCCGCAGCGTATGGATGTGGTATAATTCTTTAAGATGGTTTTATCGCCCTTTTAAAAGAACAGAACCACCACGCTTCTGTTCCACGCCTCAAGCGTTTTGCCCTCGACCAACACGGAATTAAAGAGCTTCTGCAGGACTTTAAGCACCGGTGTACCACCCGTTATCAGAAGCTCTGCTGTGATTCCGTCCTTGCCTGGCGCCTTGTTGTTCTTAAGCTGGATTAAGTAACATTTTTTAAACTTTATTTTTGTAAAACATTTCTAAAATTTCGCAATTTTCCTAATATTCCTTTTTTTATTGCAGGAATATGACAATAATGTTGTACAAATGGGGTGCTCTCAAGGAACACAAATGTGATTACGACACCAGTAGATTATTAGATATTTATGTACCTATGTCAGACGATTGTTTACAAAAGTAGATAATGATATTTTAATTTTATTGTTAATTTTATTTAGATATGTATAACTGAGAATTAATTGTGTAATTTTTGATATGTAAAAACTTACAATTTCTTTAAAAAAAGTACAGAGTTATTGATTTTTGATTCCCCTGTAACTATTAATTGATTCCCCTGGTCATGATTTTTTTAATGTCTAATATCTTGGAATTTATAGGTTCAAAATAAGTGCCTATTCGAAATTTATACTTCAGGTTTAGCCTATTTTTACGTGTAGTACCAGGTTTCATTATATTTTGAAAAAAAAAACTAGCCAGTGGAATCAACCGAATAATCGCATTTCCAAGAATCACCCTTTAAAAGGGCGTGGTGAGTGACGACATGGATTTTTTTAATAAAAAAATATATAAAAATAATAAAATTGTATTTTATTAAATTATAATTATTAGAATATAATATGCTAACTTAAGATTTGGTTATTATCTTTCCTTCATAAATATTCAATTTTATTATGCATTACACGCAGATTTCTTCCAAAAACTATGTGAATTTTTTTATTCGTTATTAAAAAATATTCTATATAAGTACAACGAAATTAGCCAATTCTTTTAAAGGAAAATGATACGGAACTTTATTTTTTCAGTTATTACTTGCTTAACCGCTTTCCTTACTCTGGTTGGTCGATTCGATTTTCCAACTCCGACGAGGGGCCAATGTGATTGATCAGCCAATAACTGGATTAATTTGTTTTTGGGTCTATTTGTAGATTTCAAGTGTAAAAAGTTGGAAATTCAGCAAAAAATTGTATGTGTCTACCATCTCTTATGGCAAAGGAGGAAAACCCAAGTGGGTTATTCGATGGTAAGCAATCGCCGCTGACGATTTTCAACTCTGACCCCAAAGAAATCAAAAATGCATAAAAACTGTATTTAATTTACCAGCAAGTTTTAGTAACTATCAAATCGTCGCAAACATAGTCGTCTACAATAGCAACTCGTCTAAAATGTGTCTCGTCTATGATTTTATATTGTCTAAACGCAATCCCAGCCCAGATTGTCTTGAAAGACTTATCATTACTGGATGCGTGGAAGGAAAAAGAAGCAAAGAACGCTCTCCTGACGGTCTCGACTCAGGACGCTACGGGAACCAGGCATCGATACAGATGGCTCAGGATAGGAACGCATGGCGAGAGCTGGTGGCCTGATCAAGACAAAGAACAGAAAACGCAATCGGTCTAAAAAACTAATCTCGTCTACATTGAATTCGTACCAGACGATAGACTAGCCATTTATCATCGTCTTGAATCATAATAATGTTCATTCAAGACTATGGTATCATACAAACAATGTACGGTCACGTACCAAATACAATGCTTAGATTAGAAACTGCAATTATAGTGCTGGACCTCCTCGAAATCAAAGGGGAATACAATTTGTACATTTGTGGATAAAGCATCGTGACGTAGAATACGGCGTGACACTGCAAGCGTTTACAGGAGACAACATCCTTACGGGAACGTGATCTGAATAGCTTACTTGGTCTCTTGTATGCCTAATGCTATGTACTCGTATGTCTTCATCAGCGATTGCTGCGATTCAATGCGATTGCATTGACTTCACTATTTATTTTTATTTTTTTATTTATTTTTTATGTCACACAGTTGACAAACAAGCAAGCGGGCCACCTGATGGAAAGCGGTCACCGCCGCCTATGGACATCAGTAACACCAGGGGCGCTACTAATGCGTTGTCCACCAAGGAAGTTGGAGTTGGGCTTCCGGAACTCTCACTCACCGAACGAAACGCATTGCTGCTTCACGTCGATATTCTGTGAGAGGGTGGTACTTCCCCGGTCGAGCTGGCCTATTTCGTAATAATTGAAGTAAAAGTAAAAGTTTTATAAAAAGAGAATACAATCTATTAGTAATAATAAATATATAAAAAATCTTTTTTTTTGCAATAATCTCTATAAATATCTATAGTAATAAGTGTTGACAATAATATATATAGAAATAACAAAATGTTTTGTCTTGAATGACTGACGAATCAACGTCCAGTCCAAACCGCTGATCGTAGAGACCTGAAATTTGGAGGAAGACGTAAGCATCCGAAAAGAAAGGATTTTTCGATATTTCTACGTGAAGGCGGGACCCACGAGTAAACAAAGTTGCGCGAATTTCCCTTGTCTCTAATAATGACGTAGTGCATGCAATCAGAGTATTAAGTATTGAATAATGTATTTCAAAAGATGAAAAGCTTTTAAGTTATTCTGAAGATTACCCCATCCGCGCACACTCACAAAATCCTTATTCCAGTCAGATTAACGTCATATATTATGTATTAGAGGTCGTCAGTGGTTTTAACAGCGCAATGCTATTTCACTCGTTTTCGGGGTGATTTCTGGTATTAAACTTTTTTTTTTATGGAATAGTTTGACATGTTTTCTTTCGCTATTTCTTTTACTGGTGGTCATTTTGCTTTGTTTCCGAAATGGTGGTAGTTTATAGAGTAGCTTATCTATTTTATATAATTATAATATGTTGTAATAGACGTGTTTAAGTGTCCGCTAGGGCCTACAGAATAAAATATTTTTGACTTTGACAAACGAGCATGCGGTTTGCCTGTTTTTTTTTTTTTTTATATTTATTTTGGCACAAACAGTCATGAAAATAACATATATAGTTACATATAGTTTTACAAAAATAGACATAATAGTGCCGAAAATTATTAATAAAAATTATACATGTATATTTATAAATACGCTGTAAGTGTTGACAAAACGAAAGAAATCGTACACTAATCTAATGACACAGAATAACTACTAGTAGGTACCAAGTACTAATGATAAAAGTGACAAAAAATAAAAAATTGCTAGAGCTAGGCTATATTAAGACAAAAATTAAAAAGTATTGAAAATAAGAAAACTGATGGTAAGTAAATACTTGTGGAGTAAAGAGATACCAAGAGAATCCCAGAGCCATTGACGACCATTTTCTATAAAAGGCCGGAAGAAAGGGAAATATGGAAAAAAGGGAAGGAAGGAGTTGGGTTTCAGCTGCTGTCGTCGTTGCTTAACTTGGGTGTTCATTTCGTTTTGAAATGAAATGAAATGAAATCGTTTATTTCAGAAATTAGACCTTCACAGGCACTTTTTCTTGTCATTTACAACTTGTTTAAATAAAAAAAATAAACTACGTTATATACTACCACCATTTCGGACACAAGCAAAATGGCAACCGGTAAAAAGAAATGGCGAAAGAAAACCGGTTACGGCCTTTTTTGTCATTTTGTACTTTTTTTTTTTTTTTCCACTCATTAGTTACAATGTAGGTATAAGTACAAAAAATTTATAGGAAGAATACGCGGAATGTTATACACAATGGTGTGGAATGAACAAATCTTAAATCTACAATAAAATAAAAAAAGTCAGTACTGACAAGAGTGAGCAGACCAGTCCCCCCAGGCAGCACCCGTTCACGAGTTGACGCGAGAGTCAGCCATCGCTGTGCTCAACCATATTAGAGGGAACTCAGCGACCCGACTCCCGACGCCACCACCAGTTTGGACATTTAAGCGAGCATGACATACTCAACCCTATCAGACTTTGTCCCAAATATATAATCTATGTATTAGAAAAATGTCCATCACCATTGTGGACAACACTTCGACGCGTGTACAATATAATGTATAGTCTGGAACTAAAAAAAAAACAATAAAAAATGTAAAAAATAAAATGGACGCACAATAGTTTACAGCGCACTTGACGCCTGGGGACGCTCTTGTCGAGTGTCTTGTGTCGTTTTACATATTAAAGTCCACGCATTCTTATCATTGATAAATTCGTTAATGGTATAGTAGCCTTTATGCAATAGTGAACGCTTAATGAATGACTTAAATTGGATCAAAGGCAGGTTTAAAATTTCATTCGGTATTTTGTTATAGAAACGTACTCCTTGAGCTACAAAAGATTTGTTCACTTTAGACAATCTGCATTTGAGACCTACTAGCTTATTTTTGTTGCGAGTGTTAAACTGATGGACCTCCTCTAACCTTTTGTATTGGTGTAAGTATTTCCTCACAAACATTATGGTGGTATAAATGTATTGTGAGGCTACAGTAAGAATGTTGATATCCTTAAATACGTCTCTAAGTGAGTCGCGATAACCTAGATTGTAAATAAATCGAACTACTCTTTTTTGTAGTACAAATATCAACTCGATATCAGCTGCCCTACCCCAAAGTAATATGCCATAGGACATTAAGCTGTGAAAGTAACTAAAATAAACTAATCTGGCAGTTTCCACATCAGTAAGTTGTCTTACTTTTCTAACGGCATATGCAACAGCGCTAAGCTTGCCTGACAAGGTTTTAATATGTGGATGAGACGCGCAACAATCGAATCGAGGTAATGTCTGTATGTAGTACATTAATTCTTTAAGTTACAATTTCAAAGCACGATATAATGCATAATATTAGTCCAATATGGTTGACATTATAGTTTAATTTATAAAATTTAGTTTTCTTATAAAAGTCCTCTAACCTCATAAACATTTGACTTGGCGTTTTAATCACTTGGTTGTCCTCTGTTTGTTTATTAACAGAACTTATTTTAATCAAGAGCTGAAGTAGTCGTCGCAATTCTATTTCTAGAAGTGGCTTCGATGAATGCGTATTAAATTGCATTATTTATTTGAAATTTTTATTTCTCAAGAATATCTTGTACAAGCTCATTTATTTGTATCTTGTCTATTTACATTTTCACAATAATAATTCCTTTTTTTCCTAATGTTTTGTTTTTTGCCTATTACAACAGTTGCATCTCATCTTATACTCTGTTTTTTTTTGTCAGATAAATGTCAATTTTTCTCTCTTAAATAGCCTAATTGGAAATCCGCTACTGATGACACAGGTCGTTAGTCTACAAAACGTTCATAGCTTTCATATTTTATACAGTCAACTTTTTCAAAAACGTAATGTTAAACAAGCTAGATATTATTCGTTAATTTGGTAAAATAATAATAGCTCACATGCGGTAGCACCGAGAGTTCCGCGCGATACCAACAAAAACTCGTGCAGCCAATGCTGTGAATTTTTACTATAAGTACACTTAGAATCATCTAGTATTCCTATTACTATGTAAGGTGTTTTACTTGCCTCCACTGTACAAGTTAGTTGGGGGAGTTAAAAGGAATTTTAAGAGCGTGTCGTTGCCTTTAGTTGTTGTGTGAACTGCGCTTAAGTAGGAACTGGAATGTTTCCGTCTCGTAAAAGATTCAAGTTCTAGCTTTATTTATTAGTGCTCATACTAATCTTTATAGTTAGGAATAGCTAAATAGAATTGTTGGTTGAAACACTACTATTCAATTGAAAAATTCCAGACAAGATCTTTCTCTCTATATTTCAATAGGATTGTATATACGAACATGTTATCCCCGTCGTGTCCTTGAGACTAATAGACTCCACATTTATTGGAAGTTCCATACTGTTCTCAACGGTCTTAACGGTATAGCACGTACCGTACAGCGACCGTAAAGTTATTCTACACGCGCGAGGTTGGTAAAGCTTTTTTGTATCTATTTATATTATTGGTCTGCTTCGTCTTGGAGTAAAATCAGTTTATTAGTGTCCGAGACGCCTCGCAGGTCATCCAGTTTTATTTTTGTTAAAACTATATCTATCTTATCAACTAAGTATATCTCTTACTATCGTAAAATAATGCAAAGTTATGCAAAGTGTAGTAGGTATCTGATTTTTTTTCACCTTTAGGTATAAAAAATGTCACTTAAAATATAATTTTACAAGAACGTTAATATCAACCTTAATTAGAATAAATAAATTAAGCAAACGCGGTAATGCTCAGTTCGTTAAAAAGTTACACCCTTTTTGTCCCAACGCACTTTCAAGGACTTTCCCTAACATAATTTCAAGAATGATGGCTCGAGAAATGAAGTGCTGTTTTCTTGCAAAACATTCCCAAATTGAGAAGCTACGTAACACAGTTAATGTACAATCAGCAACGAGTGTAATAATCTAATAAAATGACGCTGTATTTTATTCATGTATCAAACTAAACCGAAAATGAGAAATCCGTAGATTGATTGAGATAAACTAAAGATGGAAGTCATTTCGATCACATACATCACATCTATATTAATCATTTACTGCTAGCGTAGCCGTGGGCAAAAGCTTGTAACTAATATGCTACAACCATTTAAAAAAACAAGAGCAAAATTACTATATAAAAGTAAATGGTGAATAAAAACAAGTCAACCGTCTAACCGTCCAAAAAAGTCAACTAAGAAGAAAATAATCTTATCATGCTGACTATACCACTTCAGCTACTTCACTTTCAACGTGAGGTCGTAATCAATACTATAGTTAAATTAAGTAGGTTTCCTTCCAAACTATTACAAACCTTCCGCGGTTTCATATACTTGAAAGATATCGAGCTCGAATCTAAGCGAGGAAAGTTTTACGCAGTATGGAGTATCGCATAACATTCTTTACGTGATGATAAGCGAAGATTTATACGTAGTAACTGCCAAAGAAAAGCAAGCTCTTTAAACTGAGGTTAAGAATGGAGGATACTTTTTATTGAATTTGATAATATAAAGGTAAGCAAACATAAAAAATCATAACTGGTTTTAAAGCCATTAAACTTTTATAGTTTTCAAACTAGACCGCGGACAGACATGGCGTGGCTATAAATAAATATATAAGGACAAATCACACAGATTTAGCTAGCCCTAAAAGTAATTGTACCTCCCGTTAGACATGTCATACATAAATGTTCGCCATTTACGAAAGCAGTTTCAAGAAAACACCTGAAAATACCTCTGTTTAGAACCACGTAACTGTCGGTTCTAAACAGAGGTACAATATGTAGGTAATAGGGGTTTTTGAACAAAATAATATAATAAAATTTTACAACTGAGTTTAAACTTGACAAAAATATAGAAGACATAATAAATTATTATAAAAAAATCATAGCTAGGCAGACGGAGCGCTACGCAAGGCATAGGCGGGCGGCGGCGCAAACATCGTCCGCACGACCACAAATAAATCCCTCACCCATTGATACCGAAGTTCAGGCGACAGACTCAACTGACTCAAGAGAAAACATGTTCATCACATACGTATGTATATGTCCTGTGTTGAGGTCGAAAAAACAACACTTTGCTTATATTATGACTTTATAACTTCGTGTAAAGTCTCCTGTAAATAAGCCATGAAATAAGACAGCAACAGGTGTGTACCAGATTATCCTTGTTCGTATTTCACCCGGATTATCATTTGACGGTTTTATTCAAAGTCGGGAGTTTTGCAAAACCACCCCACTTTCCCTTTTATCTATCATCTCGAATTCCACAAGTTGGTCAGACTTTAAATCAGTTTTAAACAATTTGTACTTTGAAAATACAAAACATTTTGCATAACTCAAATACTCAGAAATCTAAATTTAATTTTTGTTTCATCATGATTCAAGGGACTCGGCGTTATTGTTATAACTCTTTAAGTTGTTAAAACGCACTGAGAGATGTTTCATTACTAATTACTTTAATAATTTCCATAGTTGGCAACGCTTCGGCGATTTGGTCATGTTGTTTCTACGGACTCGTATCAATTTACACCATAACGAGACTGCAGAGAAAATTCATCACATTAGTACCAATTCACTTTATCTTGGAGTTGTACTGCCCAGTATTTAAAAAAACTTTCAGGTCTTCACTACAAAACGTGTTAAGTGACAGAGCAATATTATGAAATGGGTTGGTCACCCGAGATACGTTATATTAAACTGGCATAAAGTCATAAGGAATCCCAACCTTTTTCTCTGTCCCCACTTTTATGGTTTCCATTCTTTCTATTCCGTTTGCCTAGTAAGACTTGTGAAGCTAATTTCGAACAAAAGGTGTCATTATTTGCCTCATTTTTCTGTTATACGGCTAATACACTACTTGATGTAAAGCCACTTTCAATTTCGTCTATCAATATCAGTAACACCAGAGGTGCTAGCAATGTGTTGTCCGCTAAAAAGAAGGTATGGAATAGAGAGAAAAGCGATAGGAAGGGAGTTTTTTTTAAATAATTTATTCAATATCTACAAATAGCACAAAAATACAAATAACAGGTTACCGAATTGCGAAAAGTACGCAGAGTTTATTTGTGTTCGGTGAGTCGCCATGTATATACCATGTGTACAAGTTGGCTTTCCGGATCTTTCATTCCCTAAACAAACATTGCTGTTTTACGTCGGTTTTATTGAGAGTGTAGTCAAGCTAGCCCATTTAATAAATGCTACTACTACAATCACAGTTTTGACTTCACCCCATGAAAAAACCAAATAGCTACTATAAAAACGCAACCATTAATCGTGTAATATAAATCGGATGGCAAGATATATATTTTTCGAATACGTTCAGCTTGATTCCATTTCAGTCTGACATCCTTATCTAGCGAACCAACGAAGAATAACTTTAGACTGCAAGACCCATAACATCGATATACGGCAAAGTGTTGTCTTACTGCACGGAGCAGTTCGATCTGTAAACTCTGATCCCAATAATTAATATTGTGAAACTGAACTACTATCAAGGAAATAGATTCGCAGGGAGTTGATATACGCCTGTGCAAGACGTGTCACGGTTCCAAGATTAAACTACAATAAGTTATAGAATCGATAATTGGAATCCTCCTGACTTCAAATTCAAAATAATAATGATAGCCATACATTAAGTTTGCTAAATATATTTGAATTCATTTCTGTACTCTTTTTATAGATATGAAAATGCATTGCTGGGCTCTGGATGGTCTGTTGGGCTCTCCTCTTAAAAACCATTTTAGGAGCATACCGTATGATTATCAATTGCCCGCCTAATTATTGTCGCGGTACTTCGAGAAGTTTGATACAACCCCGTCGGTTGTCCGAAGACACACTTGTTGGTCACGACTCTGAGAGTACGCTCACAATGACTGGCTGCATAGTCACGGTGTGAAGGAATAACAAAGAAACAAACATATTTATAAGATTAGTTAAGATTAGGATAGTAAGGATTGTACAATCGCCATTGACAATCGGTGGCTTGAGAACAGCACCTAATAAAGTGGGTGTATACTAGCAACTTGTCGCTTTTCCGACCAGATACTGCTGTAGATCATGACAAATTAATGACAGCGACTGCTCTAACTCTAAAACTCATCTTATGTCGCTGACACTACAAAACTTTATAATTAATCGCTGAAACTAAGAACTTGTTTTTGATTAAACTTGGTATTGTATATTTGTCAAGTTTTTGTGGCTTACTTTACAAGATTTAAGAACTTAGGTCATATAATTAACTTTCTTGAAAATAGGCTTTGTTTTTGTTCTAGATGCTCAATTGTTTATTCAAATCAAGGGAATATATTATATTATAACAATACCAACTTTCCGCGCACCTTTGTTTGCGTGTACTAAACTTTCCCGTGGGAATTTCGGAAATCCTATCTTATGGGACTTCTGCGTCATACAAAAAACACATCCTTCAAGTTTCAGATCTTACGATTAGCAGTTTAGACTGTGCATTGATCTATAAGTCAGTCAGTCATTCAACCCTTTTTTTTAATGACCATATATTTAAAGTTAATATCTGAAATATCTTTTTTTTTAGTAGCTACATTCAATTAAAAATTACAAAAATCTCAAGTTTGGAGAAAAAATGGCCAAAAATATTTTGACATTACAAGCAAACATTTATATTTCGTTTATGTGAATTATTATGTGGATTGTAGTATCATTAATAACAAAAAGTTTAACAAGTTACAATCCCTTTAAGCCTTTGTAAATTTAGAAGTACAATAGCTAGAGAATTAAGGCACAAATCCATATTACAATTTTATTTTGATGAATGGGCATAACAATATAAAATAATATAAAACCGAATCAGTGCGTATTGTCCACGCACAGTAAAGAGTTCTATATAAGTTCCATTTCATACAAATAAAGCTATGCTTCCTTGCACATAAGTGCAATGTCATATGCTATGACCATCACTATTTGGATCGACATCCTGCGATTAGTACCTAAGTACTTAATTTCTGTATGTACCTGGCTTTATATGTAATTTGCTTAAAAAATACCTATTTTATTTTAAAAATTTGAAATGTATTGTTGTTAATTGTGACAAAAAAGACCGTAACTGGTTTCCTTTCGCCATTTCTTTTACCAGTGATTATTTTGCTTTTCTTTCCGTAATGGTAGTAGTTTATAGAGTCGATTAATTACATAAATAATTTAACATAATACTCTAATATAATACTAATGTAATCATTGACGAGCGAAAGTGTCTGTGAGGTGAATAAATATTTAGAATTATAAAATTACTAAGTTTATTGGTAAAATACATAATTAAATAACATGAAATTCAATAAAACTAATTGAAACTAAACTAACAATAAAAATTAAAAACTAAATTAACAATAAAAACTACAACTAAGCATTAAAAAGACATGGTCCCTGTGGCAGGGTGCCCAAAATGCTAGCAGCGTTACCTCGCTGAACGGCGATAGATATCCGTTGAGCAAAGTAACTGCCAGCCTTTGGGTCACCAGTGGTTTGTCGCAGCCTTTGGTTTCGATGTCCTTATAAAAGGCCAATGCACTGGTACTCCATGGGCCTAATGTTTCTACACCAAAAGCCACAAAATCGTAGGAACCAGTCAGCTGCTGATGTTTTCAAGATTCATTCAAACGTTTATTTAGGTATTTCATGCACTTTCCCTAGTCAAAGAGTCAAGAGCAGGTCGACCTTTACATATTAGACTTTGTACCATTCTTAAGTTCTATGTCATAAGAGCCAAAATTGTACAGCAAGTGTAAAGCTTGACGTACACTTGACTGTACATATAGTAATAAATGATTTGTAGAATTAATCTACTTTAAAAGCTTACTACTACTGTCGGTTATTACTCGGTAACTAGTAGAGACTACTTAACCGTGATAGTTTTTCTATTACGTTCTAATTTTTGAACGACTATCGCGATTTTTGCAAATTTCTAAATACAAAAGTTTTGCAGATAGACTGGGGTGTAACCGCCGCCGTGTTAAATAATTTAAATAAAAAGTATAAAATCCAAAGTCCACAAATGTGAAGAAAACCATTCGATTCAAGTATTAAAACTACTCTCCAATATAAATATGAAAACGTGTGGAAAAATAAAGTTATATTTTAGTAATATGTGATCCTTTTATTATGTTTTCTATATTAATATTAAAAAGAGGAAAGATTTGATTGTTTGTTTGTTTGTTAGGCTCCGAAACTACTAGACCGATTTAAAAAATTCTTTCACCAGTAGAAAGCTACATTATCAGGGAGTGACATAGGCTATAGCTTTTCCCGAAATTCAATGTAATTCCCACGGGAACGGGCCCGAAACTTCACGCGGACGAAGTCGCGGGCAAAAAAGCTAGTACTTGGATAAAATTATAAAATTCCAGCTAAAAGGTTCTTTGTATGTACAAATGTACGGATTATTGTTTAAACGGCATTATATTGACTGACATGTTATTGGATTTGTCTAAAATACTTTGTGCATTTGTTACTATTTTTGGTCCAATTACATAATAGCCGTTAGACCGTAATATTCTAAAGTAGGAATTAATTTGGGCAAAAGGGCAACGCATTGGTGGTATCCTTGGTATTGCTGATGTCCATAGGCGGCGGTGACCACTTTCCATTAGGTGGCCCGCTTGCCTGTTTGTCTACCGTAAAACATTTATAAAGAAATATATATGCAAAGTATGCTTAAAAAAAATGAATGGATGTCTTGTCCTTGTTCTTTTGTTACAAGTTTATTAATATTTAATGGTAAGGTAGCCTTATTTCTTATTCATCATATTAATTGTAGTATAATCGAGTTTTGTTCCTAGCCTTATAATGCTTATCCAAAACTTGGGCTACGCTACTTTTAGGATATGGCCTTAGCAACTGATACATAAGGCCGCGCAAAAGTTAAGTAATGTAACATAAAGTTATGGGAAAAATAAATATTCTTTAACCTTAAAACAAAAAAATTATTTCAGTCGAATATTACATAAGCATAGATGGCGTAGGCTTTAATTATAACGTTTCGTTATAAATATTACATTAAAAGTATTTTTTTATTGTTCTTATTTAATTTAGGGACTTTTATCACTTTTCACGAATTTGATAATGTCAGTTCGTCTATATCCCATCGTATGTAATACATACAATTTACTCCCAAAAGTAATTTGAAAAGGGCTTTACCGTCACTCAAATCAGAAGACGATTGTGCAGTGCGATCCCTATATATTTGCTTTCTGTTTAAAATACTTGAATATACGATATAAAAAAATATATAAAAAATAATGCAGTAAAAAATACGATGTTTGTGTTACTTAGGACATAATACAATCATTACTTTAGATTATCTTTTCACAAAACACTTATAAAAAAACTTCACATTTTCGCAAGATAAAATCGGTAAAGCATTCTTACTGGCTGAGAGTTTCCTGTTGTGTACACCGGTTTTTACGACCTCTGAAGGAAATGAATCGTAACACCGTTCCTTATAAAAAAATATCGTAAAATACCATGAATTACGTATATTTTCTTTCGGCTTTTATCATTAAGTCAGAAATTGCTGGTTGGTGTTAGACCGAGTAGCTGTATTCGAAATGAATTACATTTTTCATGTTTTAATCTCGAAAGTAGGGAAACGCTTGTATTGGCCACAAAAGTGAAATTATTTGATGCATTCATATAAAATATGATGCAGCTTAGGACTGCCGCCTCCAAGGTTGTCGATGTACTTTTAAAGTAAAATTTCTTTGGTGAAAATTTCATATGATTTTCACCATAATATCATACTGTTATATTAGAGATGAGTCTAATCAGCAAGCAATCAAACCGTAGCAAATGAATCCTACATTGTGCGTGACCCAACACGCACTTGACCGTTTTTTATTTATTAATACCTTACGTAATATTATTATGAACTTGTCTTGTGAATGAGTTACCATTTAATATTTTCATATTACGGCTTACGGTTGGAAGCCATCTTTTTCGTTGTTATCGGTAAATTAAACTGTCATGACTCCGCGGTTTACCTTTAACGTTACCCTTCGTTTATTTTAGTTATGAAGTGCAAGCTTTATTATAGTTTATCTTAAAATTTCATAAAATGGAAAAAAAACGGGGTGTAACTAATATTATTATAACTTTTTTGTACCATGGGGACCTGAAATACAAGTTTTATTTAAGTAGTTTAGGCATAAGTCTCCCACAGTTCAAAACTAATGCACCTGCAATGTATTCTTTATGGAAGAAAATGGAAGAAAGTTTCTTTTGTTTTGTGGAAGTTTTTTTTTTTAAAATGTTATTTTGACGGCCCGGTGTGGTTCGATTCTTACTCAGGCAAACATTTTATGTGATGGCATTTTGTGTTTGTTCTCGTGTATAGGTTTTTTTATGCCACAAAGTTGGCAAACAAGCATACGGCCCGCCTGATGGTAAGCATCACCGTAGCCTATAGACGCTTGCAATACCGGGGGTATCACTTACGCGTTGCCAACCCACCCAACCCCCCCAAGAGGAACTCTGGAGACCTTATTCACCGTAGGAATACAACATGGCCGAGACCAATGCTATTTGGCCACGATCTTCTGTAAGGTGGAGGTCCTTCCCCAGACGGGCTGCTCCGATTTGAGCGGATTATCCGCTGTGCCCTACCTCTCTTAATAAGTTTTTTTTTTTTTTTATGTTATACGGCAGACAAACAGGCAAGCGGGCCACCTGATGGAAAGTGGTCACCGCCGCCTATGGACATCAGCAACACCAGAGGCACTACCAATGCGTTGCCTACCTCTGACGAGACCTCTAATATACCTCTTAAACAGTCCCATGTCATAGTCCGAAGGAAACACAGAGGCTGGGAGCTCATTCCACAACCGTATAGTGCGAGCAAGAAACGTTCTTTCGAACCTTCGCGTGGACACCAAGAGAGGGTCAACGTAGTGGGGATGAGCACCCAGCCCACGGCGGGTGGTGCGGTTGCGGCAGCAAAAGCCGCTGTTCTGGGTGAAGTACCGTTTGCACCGGTTAAGTATACCGAGCTTTTTCGAGGCAAGTTTGGCCTTGCCTTCCACGTGACTCCGAAACCGCAAGCTGTCTGAAATGTCGACACCGAGGATCCCAATACTGTTTGAGATGGAGAGGGGTGTTCCTTGGAACTGCGGAGCTATGACGAAGGGATTCTTTTTGGCTGAAAATGCGCAGACTTGTGTTTTTGATGGGTTGAAGTTGACCAAATTAAGTCTGCCCCACTGAGCAACTAGCTCCAAGGAGTGTTCAATATCTGACAGAAGTCTAGATCGGCTTTCCGACACATCGGAACGAGAGGCATTTGCTCGGCCAGTATAATAAGCATCTCCCGTACTATCGTCCGCATAACAATGAATACTGGGGATGCTCAGCATGTCATTGATATGCAGAAGAAACAGCGTGGGAAATAGCACTGAACCTTGGGGTACTCCAGCATTGATGGCCTTGGTATCGGAGCAGCATCCATCAACGACGACTTGGATGCTCCGTCCAGACAAAAAGCTGGAAACCCATTTGCACAGCCCCTCGGGGATACCGTAATTCGGAAGTTTTGATAGCAGAGCCCTGTGCCAGACCCGATCAAATGCCTTAGCTATGTCAAGACTGACAGCCAATGCCTCGCCCTTGCTCTCGATGGCCACTGCCCACCGGTGTGTTAGGTACACAAGAAGGTCACCAGCTGAGCGACCATGACGAAAGCCATATTGACGGTCGCTAATCAGCTGGTGATCCTCGAGGTAACCAAGGAGCTGGGTATTGATAACCCGCTCCATCACCTTGGAGAGCAAAGAAGTTACAGCAATCGGTCTGTAATTTGATGGGTCTGAATTATCACCCTTCTTGGGAATCGGATGCACATGGGCTAGCTTCCACGAAGACGGCACCATTCCAGATGTGTAGGAAAGCTCGAACAAGCGCATTAACACAGGAGACAGCTCGGGAGCACATTTTTTCAAAATGATTGCCGGAATGCCATCAGGCCCACTGGACTTCCGGATGTCTAGGGAGAGAAGTACACGCCTTATAGCTTTTTGAGAGAAACTAATTTCAGGCATAGTACCATCACACTGAGAGATGGATGGCGGTGCAGCTCCCCCATCATCCAGAGTTGAATTATAGGCAAAGAGGTTACCCAGAAGATCGGCTTTCTCCTTTGCCGTGTGGGCTAATAGGTCATTCGGCTTGCGCAAAGGTGGAAAGGTGGTTCGACAAAAATTCCCCTCGACAGCCTTGGAGAGAGACCAAAAAGCACGACTCCCAGAAGGGTAACTAATTAGCCTCTCCCCAATTCCGCCGATGAATTTGAATTTTGCTCTGGCCAAAGTCTTAATTGTGTTTTCTTCATATTATAAGTATGAATGTTTACAATAATTATATATCCATTGTCTGGCACCCGTCACACGAGCAGGTTAATCTTATTTTGGGTCTAGGTGTTTCTGTTTGAATTGGGTAGAAATTATTATTATTTATTACAGGTAATAACCTTCTTCAAAACCATTCTACCTATTGGAGAAAATCCCTTAACAATTGGTTTAGGTGTTTTATAATATGTAAGGATATAAATAAGAAAATATTCATACTTAGGTACTACAATTACATTATTTTTTCATAAATATTGACAATTCTATGTCAGTTTCACAATTGCATAATAATATAATATCTGTTCTGACACGAGTATTATTTTAATATTTATATTTTAACTAGAGAAACCCGCGCAACTTCCTGTGCGTTTATCCTTTCCCGTGGGAATTTCAAAAAATCCTTTCATATCTTTTGCCTACATCATACACCACACTTTTCAGAACACACCCAAAAAATTGTCATAAGTCTAGATATATTTTTTTCTATTTATATACTTCTCATTACAATCTTTGGAGTGGGCGTTTATGAAATAGGCTAGCCCGACCGGTGAAGAGCCACCTTTTTACAGAATTCTGACGTGAAGCAGCAATGCGTTTCGTTCGGGGAGTGAAATATCCGAAATTCTTGTTTGTCATCTTTGTGGTATAAAAAAAATCTAACTCATTCCTTATACTATTTCTCGCTATATCCTGTTTTTTCCTGTTATAGGTCGGCAATGGGTTAGGGACCCTAGAATCTATGTGCTCCATAGTCGACGGTAATCACCTAATATCAAATGATCCATATTCCCTGAGCTTATTTTCCAACCACTTCCGTAAAAAGAATGTATAAGTATATCGGTAATTCAATACCTACAACCTCATAGCCTACAACAACACTACGAAATAATAGAGCGAGTCGACGTAATGAGATTTCCTATAAGTGAGAAAGAGACAATATCAATATGTATGTCATTTAACCACCCTGTCAAATATTATAAAATTTAATATTTAATTACTTACTATTTATTATCGATGAATATGATTCAGTCCGCTTTATACATAGTTAGAATTTTAGCTGTTTTTCCGATATCACAAACAGATAAATAGACGACATTATGATTGAATATTCACAATTTATAATTACATGACAGATGATACTTCACTTCACGGATGTGTCAAAATGAAATGTAATTGAAATCAAAAGGACTAAGGAGTATGAGTATTGATATCAACTCGAAGAAAATTACCCACAAATTACATTTTTTTCAAGAATTTAAATAAAATAAGAATCACATCTTCCATCAATTCTCTTAAACAATTTTTATGCAAAATTTGAAGTAGATTGGACCAAGGAATCAAGTTGTCCCATAGTAACTTTACCCCCCTTTTTTACCCCTTTAGAGTTCGAATTTCGAAAAATCCTTTCTTAACGGACGCCTACGTCTTATAATAGTTCCACCTGCTAAGTTTCAGATTTTTACCATGAGCGGTTTAGGCTGTGCGTTGATTCTCAGTCAGTTAGTCAGTCAGTCAGTCAGGACAAAGCATTTTATATATACAGGGTGTAAAAAAAGACCGAAATAATATTGAAGGATGTGCATGGGTATCCTGTAAATAGTCAGTTATGAAAATGTTGGATTCGTAAACGCAACTTTTACCTTCCATACAAAAATATAAAATTAATTTTATGTATAAATATTTGAAAACCCTATACGGACTCACCCCCGCACGCCGCCCCCCGACCCGTCGTAGTACTACGAGACGGGTGGGACGCGCGGGGCGAAGCGGCGGTGGTGCAGCGCGGCGCGAGCGCGGGGAGGCGCGGCGCGGGTGGGGGTAAAGGGCGGCGCGGCAAGCACACAGCACAGTGAGCACAGCACAACACAACCAGCCATCATCGGCGCCAGCCAGTCCAGCCAGCGACCTACCCTAGCTACATTCAGTCCAAATACATAGTGATACTAACCAACTCGTACTAGGAGGTGGGAATTAACTCCACCGGCACCGGATAGACAGGACGCCCCACTTCTGTGATCGGGATTATTCACGTCACGTAATCGTGATCCAGATTCAGCGTTTCATTCTAAGTTAAAAAGTATGAATATCAGCTGACCTATAGCGAAACCTATTCTCTACAGGCTGGTACATTCTGTTTCTTACTGTTGACTGACCTAACCACACGACACGCACGACTAACTACTGCGATCGTTATTCGAAAGAATTGAATAAATCCAGACTTCATCCAAATAATAAAATTAGTTAGGTACATAAGTATCTATCTTTAGTTAAAATGTTTAGATGTAGGTAAATAAGTGGACTACATTTTTTTAAAAATCACGTTTAATACATACCTAAATCAATCATTACATAAGGTTAGTAGGTACGAATAACCAAATATCGAAGGACGATTAAGTACTAACACTTCACTTCACGTCACGGTCAGAGGTCGCCTTCGAATGTTACGTTTCACAAATTCCTTGTTCAGACACAGTTCCTTTACCACGCGGCACGCACTAAACTCCGTCCCCAGGAAATCCGTCGAGGTCAATCCTTGAAACTTGAAAAGCCGTAGGCCGCCGCCGCCGTGCCGCTGCTGCCCCGGGCTCCGACGACACGGAGGCCTGCCATCAATGAAACGCTGTCGGTACTGTCAACGGTAGACCCAGCGCACTTATTGCCATTACCAACACACAATATCATACGTAGCGTAATACATACTCATTGTTCGAGACACGAACACATGGACGGGACGAGACACAGCACAACATGACTGAACTATGGAACGGACACAGTCCGACTGACAAAAAAAAGCGTTGGCCGTTGAATGAAAATAAAAAAAAATCCCTGATTTGTTTTAGGGTTCAATTTTTTTTGTTATAAAAAGCCTTCAAATAAAAATTCTATTGAAAACGTTGAATTAATCTAGGAATATGGTTTATTTTAAGTATTCGTTACGTATGTACTAATTAACATATTAAAAAATAACTAGTTATGTTATCTAACAAAACAATTATTTTATTGAGTAACAAGTTATTTTGATGCTTTTTTTCTTCTCATTCCTATTTTTATTTGGCAAGAATAGTATGTTCTTTTAACAAATAGTACCTAGGCAGGCAATAATAGGCTAATAATCTAAGATCTTATGAAAAAGAATTTATTTACAATTAAAACAAAAAGAAAGTTATTACGGAACCATTTTTAATTATTGGAAAAGGGGTGATGGGCGGAGCTAATTTCCACTGATTTGCCACAGCCAATAAGATGCGCTCGCGCGTGTCTCATTCATTTTTAATTCGCAGTCCACGTGGACTATAAATGTAAAGGTAAAATTACGAACAGAAGTGACAATAGGTAGAATTCGTCACTGATGTTTGTACGTGGTGTTTTGCACAATAAAATATGGACTGGGAATACGTGGAGGTTACGAAATTGTTACAAAAATCTTTCGAAACTAGCTTATTTCTTTGTTTTTCGGTGTTCGTAAATATTTTATACCCCCTCGGAATACGTTCATACTCCCTTAAAAATTACGGAGAAGGAACGAGATTACGGAGAATCATTCCTTTTTCGATTTTCGATTTTCGCTGCTGGCAAGAACTCAAGTCCATTGTTGCGTGAGTTAAAACTGAATGATCACGCAGATTAAACAATGATCACCCCACCCAGTTAGTATTTGGATGGGTTTAGAAAAGACCACTCTCCTGTCCATAGCCTTGCTGCCTGATTTAAAATCATGTAAATAAGGCAGCGATGTATTTATCACAGTGATAGGTAAAAAATGTAAAAATCAATGTCCGTTCTGTATCGTAATTAATCACATTAGAAGGATGTCATTCACCTTGCCATATGATTTCTAGGGCTGAGTTAGTCAATTTTTGCTGTCGAATTGAACATCGTTTTTCTCCGAAACTGTTGGCTTCATCAGGTTTTTATCTCTACAAAGTCACAGTACATAAGGTACTCTATAGCTCCTATAAATTTTATTTCGGTCTTTTTTTACACACTGTATAGATAGATGAAACAAATATTGAAATTGAATCATATTGACCTGAAGTTATTCAATGTAAAGTTCATTAATACAAATAGAAAGTAGGTTCTGTTTGTCTATAACCGAATTGTGAATGTATGTTTGCGCAGTATATTTGGCGGATATGAAGGACTGAGGGTCCAACAAACATTATTAAGTTGGCCAGAGATAATAAAGGCGCTGCTGAAAATTTCTACAAATCTTTTCTCATATTTTGAAAGTATTTTTGTTTCATCTTATTATTTGTTATCAAAATATATGTATATATTGACATTCGGTAGAAAAATTAGCTAGCGGGCCTGATGGAACGTGGTCACCGTCTTGATCAAGACTCAAAAGAATCAAGAATCAATTCGAGTACATTGCAGGCTTTCGAATCGTCACATTTATTTTCCCCCACCATTTCAGATGGCAGATTGGTGCTAAGAAGAACTGGTATGAAACTTTGCACTTGCTCTTTTAAACTGGTAGACTAGTGAGCGCTGATGGTTGGATTTTATTCTATTTATACTTAGTTTACTGCTCAAGACTCATCGACGATTCTTAAAATCAGCTATTTTCCGAATCTTATCTATCCGAAGCATTCGAGATTTTAAGGTATGATCACTGGCTCTTCCAATCGTAAAATATTTATATTTTAAATCATATTATTAAATATGAATTACTTAACAGTGACAGGCATAATTTAATTTGTTATACAAACTCTGAAAACATAATTAACAATGCAATAAATATGGTATTATAATAAGGGAATGTATATTTTAAATATTAATGTAGTTTGTAGAGTAAAATATTATAAACTCGATTTTTTGGCCGCGACTGCGTCCGCGTGACGTTCCGGACCTGTTCCCGTGGGAACCACATTGAATTTACAGCTATAGCCTATGTCACTCCCTGATAATGAAGCTTTCTACTGGTGAAAGAATTTTCAAAATCGGTCCAGTAGTTTCGGAGCCTATTCAATTCAAACAAACAATCAAATCTTTCCTCTTTATAATATTAGTATAAATAATGCTATATTATAGTCTAATATGAATTGAATACTTACTCCTTTTTACATTGTCAGTAATATATTATGTAACACACATTCGTTACTCTGTTAAACTCTGGCAAATACAAATATTAAACGCTTCATAAACTGAGCCGATGTTTTAGTATCTCTTTCATATTATTTCTGAAATTGTTTTCAGCCGCCGAGCGATATTGTGATATATTGGAAAATTGAGCCGATATTATGTTTGCTACATTTACTGCTATCATAAAACGGGGTGGAGATATGTTTTGTTTTTGTTTTATGGCACTTAGGATGGGAACGCTATCAGATTCTTATGATGTTTTTAACAAACTAAAATTAGTTATTTAAAAAAATTAAAAAAATTAAAAAAGTTATTTAAAAACATCATAAGAATCTGATAAATAAAAGCAACTACTGAACTACTTGTGTATATAAATTTATTCACTCACTACATATTTTAACGTAACGTCGTCGTGTACTAATCACACTGTGTCCTCTCATTTACACACACGATTACTGGTCAATCCGCAATGTTGATCCGTTATCCGTGTAACGTGTAGGACGTTAGATGGATCAAGATTACGAATTTCTAAACTAGATTGACCGTGTAATTGCTGTTTTAGAGAAGGCCTGTACCTTGCTATGCCTTATACCTTGCTATGGATGATAAGCTGATGATGATGACAATTCATCCATGAGTAACTTAAAATACTAACAAAGTCCCAGAACAGATATTCCATGTAAAAGTAAGATTAATGTACAAACAATGTTTAATAACATGAATATAATCAAGTTTAATGCATCAACTATTTAAATGAAGACAATATTCCGGCGTTTCGTTACATAAATTAAACGATTTGGAAGCAACCGACCCTGGAATGTTGCCAACGTTGGCGGTTAATTTTTGCATCACTATATATTACTTTATTAAACGTGAAAGAAGTAATTGTAAAATATAACGTAGCATAAATTTAATATTTCCAAATTAGTATCACGTATACAGTAAGCCAATGGTTTTGGTGTCGAGTATAAAGTTTATGAAGGCTTTTTACATAAATTTTAATGTTGAGAATAGTTCTTTATGGGGAAGTCCCCCCCCCCTCCCCCCTTCTAACCGACTACCTGGTCAAGTGAAAACAATCTTAACTTAGCAGTAAACCTAACCAACTTATGAATTTTGCTAAATTTAAGAGCTGCGTTATTGTCAGTATAGCAGTCCTCCATTTTCCTCTGTCTTGTGCCAGCTCTTTCACCTCATAAATTACCTACTACTACTACCTACTACTAAAAAACTATGGTTAACGTGATCACAAAACAAATAGACTTTAGTAACTCGATAAAGACGATTATAAAACAAGGCTAGGTTGGGATTGATTACATCTTAAAAACCACCGACTGATAAAGACCAAAATTTGAAATAGTGCGTGAAATTGGAAAATAGATTCGGTTATGAATTGGAGCTGTGTCCCTGTATCATAGACGTTATTACTTATTACCTGAGGTAGAATGGACACTCTCCGCCCCCCACCGAATCGCGTACCTCAACCCCATACGGGCACCGAGGCGGTCACAGTCGCAAAGGCGTGCGTTTAGTGAACGAATGTGTATCGAACGTGTGCGCATATGTGTGCGCGTGTACAGACGACATTGGCCTATGTTGTAATAATAGGTGATTATTTCACGCGCGTTGTATGGAGTGTCCGGGCTGTGCCTGTATCATATAAGTATAAGGTTGTCAAAGCTAATTGAAGAATCATTACATTCTTGGCACGAATATTACTCCCACGCATATCATCTTTTATCCAATCTATTCGTTTCCGCGCCTCTCCTGTATCCACCCACACTAATTTATCACTTTTTCTGTCATGACTTTAATTTGATGTTATTTGTCAACGGCTATTGTCACTAATATTTTGTGTATTTTTTCGCAATCTTCATTAATCAATTCGTTAAGTCTCATATCGTCTTAATGGGAAATTGCCCCATAAAAACCTGAATGAATATTAATCGTTTTACTTATAGCCATTATTCTGAGAATCCATCGGGGTCAGACAGTTAAGCGTAGGTTACATTGTTAAGGGCCAAGAATTGGAACTAACTCTATAGAAAATGTGTAAAGATTTAGGCTGCAAGTCTATACAGTAAGTAAACGATATTATGAATCTTAAATCGTTTCATATTTTAGATTTTATTTATATGTCTTGGTTGACCAACTGAAATATTATCTTAGTTCAAAAACTGCATTCATGAGAGAGATCATGATAATATTTTTTTTTAAGAGTTTTTTTATTATTATCCGTTGTGTGATTTGATTTGACTAACAGTTAAAATTATTTTAAAAAATTACAACCCCAACAATCTTGCATGCCAATGCAGGTGCCCAAAGATGAATATGACATCAGCATTGAAAGAATATAATTATCTGCGTTTATAATCAAGTACTGTAAAATAGGATTCAAAAACCATGTTTTTTTTATTTTTTATTTTATACAGTAGACAAACAAGCAAGCAGGCCATGAGTGATAGAAAGCGGTCACCGCCGCCTATGGACATCAGTAACACCAGGGGCGCTACCAATGCGTTGTCCTCCAAGGAGGTTGAAGTAAAGGAAGGAAGGAGGGGGAAAGAGGATAGGGAAGGGGTCGGGCTTCCGGATCTCTCTCTCACGAACGAAACGCATTCCTGCTTCACATCGATATTCTATGAGAGGGTGGCCCCGGTCGAGCTGGCCCATTTCATAATAATTGCTCTACCACTCCACAAATGATCAACAAAACTGCAGACAGCAACATAATATTTCGTCACTTACGCTCAAATAGCAGACAGTGAGACAGCAGCGAGGCATGAATGTCACATTGAGCATTACAAACCTGAAAATCCGACTGCCGAGGCGGCGCGGCGTTATGACGTTTTTCTGTATTCAGATTTCGCAATGAACGACTGGCTAGTTGGAATTACAGAGAAATGTGAGGACTTGGAATGTTGACCTATATCTAAGTGTTATCCTGTTTGCCATTTTTTTGTTGTTTTTGTTGTAGTTGCTGACATTTAAGATTATAGCGGGAGAGCGGATATGTGGAAATTTCAGCTACCTCACGGCTCACGGAGCAAACATTGACTTACTTATAGACTGCCTACGTCTTGAAATGCAATGAAATGTTCTTTCACATCTCATTAATTTGGTAAAGTGGATACATTATGTACAGGTGCTCAGAATGCACCGCGTGGAAGCGCGCACCTGTATGTATATAGCATTATATCGGGTTAGCTCTAGTAATAATTTTTTTATAATTTTAATCTACTCTACAACCTATTAAAATTTTATTATAATCGAATATGTACCTATGGCCTATTTATGTGTCTGAAATAACTGATATATCAATTTATTTATAAGGATAAGACAGTCATTTATAAACTCGAGGCACAGATTACTTAATAGTTATTTCGTAACTCGAGGGCTCGCCGGCCGTGTTTTGCCGACCGTTGCACTAGTGTGTTAGCAACAAGGCGGCCTTATTGCTAAGAGCAATACGCGGTTTTGTTTACATTATGATCCTGGTAACACTTAAAACATTGTGTTTTTGAACAGGCCAGAGTGTATCTACGCTTTATCAATAAAATTAATGCAAATGAATTTGTATTGATGTGTTTACAGTGAATCTAAAATGAAAATGACGGATTTCAAAGCCCTTCACTTTGAGGGAAGCCAATAATTTTGTATATATTAAAGATGTTAATTGAAGGGGATTAAATAATTCCACAGGGGAATCGATTTTTAGTGAAACGTCTGAAGATTTTAATTTAAGATTAACATTTAACTGTCTAACAATAAATTAAGAGCTAAATTAAGCACAAGATATATATCTGAACGTTAATTCAAAGATTTAAAACGTGGTTTAATTTAAAGAAATGTTTTGTTTTACTTGCAAACTTAATTGTGCGTGTAAGCTTTACAACCATTAGACTTTATTCCCTTAACAACTTAAAATAATAGTATTAATGTAATAAATTAAACTATAAATAAGGATTTGAATTATAAAGCAAAGAAAATGCGAAAAATGCATTTTTTTATTGTTTTTTTTTTAATTAAGAATAAATACATGACCAGATTTTGTAGCATACCATTGCCCTCCGAAACGCGAAGCTCATTTTTTTTAAACCTAACCAAATATTGACTAGGGTTTTCATTGCTTAACTCGCATGATCGTTCACTTTGACACGCACGAGGCCATCGAGATCCACATAATTGAAATACAGATATTTGCTTCCTATATGATATGATATTTTATATCCGTGTTTGCTAATCGTTTTTATAAATAAATGCCTACTGTTAAAAATATTTTGTGATTTGTTTCTAGTGATTAAATGGCGTGATCTGAGCTGTGCGCTCAATAAATTCAGTGACAGCGAATTATTTATTTTCACATTAAGTAAACATTTTGATTAAGTTCTTATGAGAAATAAATTTCTTAAACCATACTATTATCTACTGTACTAACGAATAACTGTAAACACATTTGCTCCATCTGTTCTACTCTAGTGGGGTTAGTTTCCCTAACAAGGCCATCTGCCCTCGCCTCTTTTTGTGTTTTCCCATTTTCTTGCTCAATATACATTACAGATGTTTCTTTTACTTTGTATTCGGTAATGAAGACCTTATTTAGTTCATTTAATTAATAATATACCTAGTGGTTATAATAAAACCTCAATATTTCTTCAAGAACTTCATTCATGTATATAGTAATTGAGAACGGATGGCTATCTGACGGAAGACGAATGACTATTTTAGCGAAAGGATCGCGGGTTCGAATCCTGCATAAAACTAATATTGTATGTCAGTAACAACTCTTTGTCTTGGCATGTTATCTCTCTCTGGTAAGTCCTTCATGTTTGAAGATCGTGGCCATTGTGGGATTCCATTCGGGAATGGATAAATTGTCTCCATCGACCTCCGTCGGCAATTTTAGCGGTTTGATAGAAAATGATGGGTTTTGATTTGAGCATCTTTCAGTTGGTCAGTTCATTAAATCGGAGAGCGGCCTCTTGGTCTAGAATATTATACCAAGACAAAAAATAACATAAATTGTATGATTTTAATATTAAATGGCATTTCCAAACCAAATATAAAACATTAAAATGTCGAGCGATTTAAAAATCACGCCACGGCGCGCGGCGGGGCACAAAAACTCATTTACGGTCGGGTGTCTTTCGAATTAAAAGCAATTTTTGTCCTCCTAAAAAAACCGCCTTGCATTTGACTTGTCTACCATCCGGCCTTTAGTGAACGAGTAAAAAGAACTGTCAGAGCTTTGGATAAGATTATTCGAGTAAAAAGGTTTTTTATATTAGGCGGGAATCCGTAAATCCCAAATTATTGTTGATCAACATGTTAAAAGATCTACAAAAGTAGCAGTTAAATTTAAATTATTTATATTGAAATTGGAATGAAAACAACGCAGAAGCCCCCATCTATTCACGATTGATTTAAACTTTTGACACACCTATAAAACACCTAAATCTACACAGTCTAAAAATCAGCTTGCCTGGAATTAAATACAAGAAAAAAAAATGACTGGAGTATTAGATGTGCTCGTAGTTTCTCCTACATAATGTAAAAATGTGTATGGTTTTTATTCTTTTACATCGAAAGTTTGACACTGTTGAATGGATATGATTTTTATGGATATTGTTACAAAGGTCTAGACTAGGGAGTGGTATTATTCGCTATGTGCAAATACATGGTGGGGGTATAGTAAAGCGATCGCAGCGCTTGTCGTGGCAGAAATACGCAACAATCCGGGAAAGTAAAGTCAATTTGCACGGAGTTCGTAATAAAAAAATAAAAAAATGCCTAATAATATATGGATGTTGTTGTGTTGTGAACTGCAAAAATAACGGCACAAATAGTCGGTGTAAATTCTATATACAGGGAGGAAAAAGGCGACGAACACAGCCGAAAGTTTGATGATATGTACCTTACAGACATGCGTTTTATATAGGTTTCATTTAAAAATAGTTTATTTAAAAAAAAGGCACAGATTTGAAAATTTCCTACGTGCCGATAACCCTAATTCCAGAACAACAGTGCATTTGATAAGATAACTACACGGACGGGTACTACTACGCTACGGACAGGCTGTAGGTACCTAGCTTAGCCCTTGCCTAGCCCACGATACACACATACCTACCTATTAATAGTAATTCTGATTATCATTTAAAAAATCTAGCAAACATGAAGTAGGTACGCCAGGAACTTACCTACAACACACGATGCTCGATGTATCTGAGCGCATCTCTCTCATGCGACTCATGCGACACAACACTCAAAACCACTAAACAACATTTAAAACACTAAACATCACTTAAAACACCAATACCATTTAATAAATAATAGAAACTTTCACAATTTACTTCTAGCATGTACCTATTGACAATAGGATATTTTTGTATCACTATGGTAACCGTGACAATTACCATGTACCAAAGGCAAATAAACTTTCATTCATTCATCCGTTCATTCAATTAATTCAGGGCTGGATTCGGTAAGTCTGATTATTGGCGTATTTGTTTTAACATAGGTACTCTCTTCGCTAAAAAGAATAAGTAATTACGAATAGTTTTTATTAGGCTTTTTTTTTATTATCACTAAGGAATGATAGTATGAGTTGCTAGCGGTACAATTAACAAAAAACACGTGTTTTATTCCAATCACTACGGCATAAAGGAATGAAAAGCCTTAAAGGTCGTTATTAGGCTACGCTACCAACATCTAAGATTAAAAAGTTATGAAATCAATGTTATGGTTATGTTTACTTATGGTTAAAAATAATCGTGGTCAGGTCAATGACCGATTTAAAAAAACGACCTTAATACATCCCCGTTGCTGCGTTCACAGCTGATTTTAGGGATGAAATCACACAGTTTTACAACTAATGTTTGTTAGTCAATTACTCCGAAACTATCATACTTAGACAAAAGATCTTTCACCAGCATAAAGCAGATGTATAAACCTCTTAAGAAATTTCGGGAGTGTCGGTCGCCCTCAGGGCACCCTGTATTACCTAAACTTAAATCAAAGAAATAAATGGATAGATGCCATAAAAAGAAATAAGTAAAACCTTAAATTATGATCAATTTTATTTGCGCTATATTTTATGTGATACTAGCTGACCCGGCAAACTTTGTTCCGCCTTAGAGGCACTACCCTACCCCTACCCCACCCCTAACTTACCCCTACCCTACCCCTACCCTACCTTAACGGGATAAAAAGTATCCTATGAGCTGCTCTTGGTTCTAGGCTACCTCTCCACGAAGTTCAGCCAAATCGCTACAACCGTTCTTGAGTTATAAATGGTGTAATAAACTAATATCGAGTTTTCATTGTTTTTAAGATGTATTCTGCTATTCGGGACGGAAACAAATCCAACAAATCAAAAACCATGGCAATCGGTCCAGCCGTTCTCGAGTTATAAGTGTTGTAACAAACACGACTTTCTTTTACTTATATATATAGATTTACGAAGTCTTATGTGGGCTCGTAATAAATAACTATTGCCGTTCTTTCGTAGCTCTTCAACATTTCTTACATGTTGTGCTAAAACTAATTTTTCTCCTACCAACACGGTTTGAGGTTGGAAACGAATATTGTGTTTTACACTTTCAAAACCAGTTTTTATAATGATGTTCATTATTTTATGCACTGTTTTAACAAATTCCTTTAAAAATACCACTTGTCGTCTTTTTATTTATCTTTAATTTACTAGAAAGCAATAAAATACTGATGTCATTATTTGGCATAATCCCGGAAAGTTGCGCATTCTAGGTGGCGCTACTGTCGTGCACATAGCCAATAGGCTAATTTATCGTATTAGCTTCTATCTCACGGAATAAAAAGTATATGATGAGAAAAATATACATAATTCTATTGTCTATATTGTGAAGCCAATGGTAGCGGCTAAACAATAAAATCATATTACCTTTGATTAATTATCAAAATGTACCAAGATCCGTGTCATTGTAAATGAAAACAAAGTCACTTTTCCATTTAAATTGTTCGTAAATAATATTATTAAGATAACCTTCAGTAATTTTTATTAATATCTTTGTTCTATAGAACTATAGTATTAAGTTTAAGCTACTGTTTTGTTTAAAACAAGACAAATTATGAAACATAACGGGTTGCAGAATACCCTTTCGCGTGCTAAGATCGTTTACCGCAACACGACGATAGAAAACATTCCAGTTTTTAATAATGTTATATTTTAAAGTAAGTAGAATAATATTTTATTACGACATAAATTATATTCTCTTATTTTTATGTATAATGTTATAATTAAAAGTATAAAAATAATAAATAAATAAAATAAATAAATATATAGGGACAATTCATACAGATTGAGCTAGCCCCAAAGTAAGTTCGAAACTTGTGTTATGGGATATTAACTCAACGATATTATATTTTATAACAAATACATATATGGATAAACATCCAAGACCCGAGGCCAATCAGAAAAAGTTCGTTTTTCATCATGACCCGACCGGGGATCGAACCCGGGACCTCCTGGGTGGCGGTCTGGCGTGGTAACCATTACGCCACGGAGGTCGTTAAAGAATAAACCATGTTCTCGTATTTTTATAAATATAAAGTGCCAGTTTTACAATCTCCTGATATTTTCGAACCCTGCCAGTATAATTTCTTATCTGCCAGTATAATTGTGGTAAAATATTAAACTGTTTATCTACATGACATATCTGAGACCTCTCTAAGGACGAAGGAGGTGCCACAAAAAAGAGGAATGAAATACCGACAAGAACGCGGATCTTAAATTTAGACAGATAATTTTGTATGGGAATGGTAAAGCGCCGCCTAGTGGTCACTTGGCATTATCTTTCCCATACTAAACTCTAACTACACACTCAGTATTTAGGCAGGATAATAGAGAGAGGTAGGGCACAGCGGATAATCCGCTCAAATCGGAGCAGCCCGTCTGGGGAAGGACCTCCACCTTACAGAAGATCGTAGCCAAATAGCATTGGTCTCGGCCATGTTGTGTTCCTACGGTGAGTAAGGTCTCCAGAGCTCCACTTGGGGGGGTTGGGATGGTTGGCAACGCGTGAGTGATACCCCCGGTATTGCAAGCGTCTGTAGGCTACGGTGACGCTTACCATCAGGCGGGCTGTATGCTTGTTTGCCAACTTTGTAGTATAAAAAAAATAAAAAAAAGTTACTTATTCACAAGCTTTTAGCCACAAGTTTAGTACCGTTACATTTGTAGTAACAAACAAAAAACGAGTCTTGAGTAACCTAGATCTCATTCTGAATTCAACTCAAATTCCCTAATTACCGGAGCAGCTAACTTCCTTCTGTTTGAATTGAACGTGCAAACATCCGGATCTACACGACTACCATAGATAAATTCCCAAAGTCTATTCAAACATAATTATGTAACTTAGTTACAAGTTACATAAAATGTGACGAACTCCGTGGCGTAATGGTTACCACGCCAGACCGCCACCCAGGAGGTCCCGGGTTCGATCCCCGGTCGGGTCATGATGAAAAACGAACTTTTTCTGATTGGCCTCGGGTCTTGGATGTTTATCTATATATGTATTTGTTATAAAATATAATATCGTTAAGTTAGTATCCCATAACACAAGTTTCGAACTTACTTTGGGGCTAGCTCAATCTGTATGAATTGTCCCTATATATTTATTTATTGTTTATTTATAAAAATAAAAATAAATAAAATAAAAAAAAAAAATGTAATACACTTTTAATCAATAGAACAAAGTTGGTAACAGGAGAGGCCTATGTTCAGCAATGGACTTCTTGTGGCTGAGATGATGATGATGAAAACCGGGTCTGTTCGAACTTATAACCATAGTACGGCTAGACCGTTAAAAAAATTAAAAACAAAAGAAAAATTACAAAATAATAAACATTTTCTCTCGATTATCCCATACAAAATAAATAATAAATAAATATATAGGGACAAATCACACAGATTGAGCTAGCCCCAAAGTAGGTTCGTGACTTGTGTTGTGGGATACTAACTCAACGATACTATATTTCATAACATAATATAGATAAACATCCAAGACCCAAGCCAATCAGCATAAGTTCGTTTTTCAGCATGACCCGACCAGGATTCCAAATCGGGACCTCCTGGGTGGCGGTCCGGCGTGGTAACCATTACGCCACGGAGTCGTCAAAATGTTCAATTAAGGGAGAGAGGAGAAGGGAGAGAACACATTTTGGCCATGCCGACGATCCACGCGGAAGAAGTCGCGGGCACACCTAGTTTAACATAACAGAGCCAGTTTCACAGGTCGACAAACAAGCGGGCCATCTGATTAGAAGTGGTATCACACGTCACACACAGTCAGTCATCTTACTCTCTTTAAATGACTGAAGTGTCCGAAAATTGACCGAGTTGCCTACATCGAAATTTGAAAGTAGTAAACTTGGACATGGATCAGTTTTTTTTGTGTCCGAGTTGGCCCCTAAGTTGAAATGTAAACTTTACATAGAACCGCCCGACTTGCACCGCTCTCTCTCGCTCTGTGTGTGACTCGCGTTAGTTAATTAGTAAGCCTATGATCTCATTAGGCAACATGCTTTTCATATAATAATATAATAACAAAGTGTCTATTGTCATTACTGGTGTATGCTTCGAAAACTTATATTAATATGTAAAGAGCTTTGATTCTTAGCCTTATATGTATAGAGTTGAAGATTACAGTACAAGTAATAAACGAGAGTAAAATGATATTCGTAAGAGGATTAATTTAGCTGAAACAAATTGTTTTCATAGTCTTAACTAGGTCTTGTACATTTTTTTTTTAATATAGCGAATTCCACTTTTTCGCAGGAATCTCGGAAAATCCATTCCTGTTAAACTAAGAATACACCTTCCAGGTCTTAGGTCTCTACGATCGGCGGTTTAGGCTGTGCGTTGATATCCATGTCAGTCATTCAGGACAAAGCATTTTTCATCATCATCATCATCTCAGCCACAAGAAGTCCACTGCTGGACATAGGCATTTGGACCTGCTGGAAGCGGGTCGCATTTTGTATGTTAAGACTTAACATTTTGTTACACGCAGAAATGATTCGTTACATACACAAGGTTATGAACAAGCATTGAAAGAAGAAAAAAACAACAGTAGAACTAAATCTGAGACTACTTTCACTGTACAGTGAAAATTAAATGCCAGTTTAACTCGCAGATTATTTTAAACCATACTGATAGAAAACTGGTTATAAATCTACCGTTGCATATCTATATGTAAATTTGCATCGCCTTGCATCCGCCCCTACGTTATTGAATACGACAACACTTTGCATACGGTATACATAGAAATCACAGATATAAATCAATAGACATCGCTAGTAAGTTCAAGCTATTTCAGTTTTCATAGAAGATGCGTTGTTAAAGAAAGTGAAAAAATTATTAGCCAATTGTTAAAAAGACGTATCACTTTGTTTGTGTTTATAATTAACAAGACGTCGCGTCAACGAAACGGGAGCGTCGCGTTGACGCAGCAGAGTTCCAGTTTGACGACCTCCGTGGCGTAATGGTTACCACGCCAGACCGCCACCCAGGAGGTCCCGGGTTCGATCCCCGGTCGGGTCATGATGAAAAACGAACTTTTTCTGATTGGCCTCGGGTCTTGGATGTTTATCTATATATGTATTTGTTATAAAATATAATATCGTTGAGTTAGTATCCCATAACACAAGTTTCGAACTTACTTTGGGGCTAGCTCAATCTGTATGAATTGTCTCTATATATTTATTTATTTAGTTAAGGCTCATTTAGACCATGCCAGTTTATTGCCTGTGGCATGCAATAATGTCAAAGCAATAATTGACATGCATCAAACAATTTTTGAAAGACAAATTATTACTCCCACTAGATTGCATGCAATTATTGCTCTTGAATGTGCAAGAAACTGGCGTCGTCTAAATGACCCTTTATGCATACTTGTTGGTTTGGTCCATGAGGAAAACATGTTGGTTGCGCAGGTTGGCTTGGCATTGTTCAAAATAATTCATAAAAAATTTAATTATTTTTTGTCATGACCATTGCATCTAAAATAATTTTATTTCAAAAATAGTTCATTTATTTCCTAAAGCAGCCCACCACAAATCGATTATTATCATTTTAGATTTAGGTCTGTGGTTTACCACCATCTGTTCTGATTTTAAACGAAATCTGCATTTCTGTATCATAACAACGATTTTAAATTAATTTGAAATAAATGGCGAGATGCACAAGATCATTTTATAAATAATCGACATATTAAATTTTAAATCATTGTGAAAATAATGTAATATACTTAGAATAATAACTTAATAGAATACTTTTGACGACCTCTGTGGCGTAATGGTTACCACGCCAGACCGCCACCCAGGATGTCCCGGGTTCGATCCCCGGTCGGGTCATGATGAAAAACGATCTTTTTCTGATTGGCCTCGGGTCTTGGATGTTTATCTATTTATGTATTTGTTATAAAATATAATATCGTTGAGTTAGTATCTCATAACACAAGTTTCGAACTTACTTTGGGGCTAGCTCAATCTGTATGAATTGTCCCTATATAAAAAATAAATAAAAAAATAGAAGCAGTATCCATGCACTCGTTTTGATACAGCTCAACTGGTGCCAGAAATGGCACCAAACGCCGAAGTTTGCCGAACCGCTTTGTAGTTGTCGATGTCAAAGCGCGCCAAATGAGCGCTTCACTTTTGACAGAGCGCTTGTATTACTTCCACTCTTTCTTCTCACTCCTTCTAGAATAATATAATTACTTAATTTTGAATTAAGATTAAAATGCGTTTACGCAACTGACTGTAAGATTGCATTAGAAAAGCAAAGAAAAAGAAGAGAAAGAAGCGCAAAGCACAATAACCATTCATATTTTCATGAAGCAGTATCGAGAGGTAAAGTAGTAAAAAAAGGAATAAATCCGTAACCCGTAGTTTTAATATATAATAATAATGTAAAAGATACATTCAGCAGTGGATATCGTGAGACTGAGATGATGATGATCGAGAATAAAATCATTAGTCGCATGAAAAGGATTAGTACAAGAAATCAGACTTATTTTAAAACTAGTAACATATTAGAGTAGATATATTTAGCAGAAGTTAAAACTGGACACTACGCCATTGGTATGGTTGTTCTAAACAAATTCTAGGCATTCGTTTAAAATGCCATTTCCCTATAAATGTGTTTCGTCGGTTATCGCTTCAAGCGGAGTTTCCTTTTGAATTATGCATAAGTACATTTTCTAGTATTCTTAGAGAGAATCTGCTTTCTGCAGATTAAAATAAGTCGGCCGTTTTGATTTTCTTATGTTAATCAATGCTTAAACTCTTCACAACTGCTTCGTTATTACTAAGTTAAATGCAGAACTAATTTCGGAATGATCTGGTTTTCTTTCTGTATCTGTGTCTAGGTTACTGATTTTTACATACAGATAACATAGACACAAATAAATAAAGGAAACCATACCCTTCTTATATTAATTTTGTAATTAGCTTGGAAATATCGGGGTGCGTTGCGTTATACCAGAAAATTTGGTCTGTATGTAATATATTCTTTATAAAATCTTCAGATGTTACGGACCCCGTCAATGACCTATCTAAAAATTAGGAATTGGAGGTGATGCTAGGTTGAAGATAACCAAATTTATATCCATAATGTTGCAAGCTATTGATCTCTCACTGCAGCCCCATCAATATTCTTGGGGCTTTACTAAAACTGCATCTGCTGCATTCACAATTTCTTGGATAATTCCCAAAACTGTACCTAGATGGGAGTTGTGTCTAAAGTGAGGTAATTTTAATAGGTTACATTAATAACTGTGTTAAAAGCAGAACACCTTAATTTTATGACCTCAGCTTTTTTATATGCTATTATTGTTGTTGTTTTTTTTTTCATAAATAAATAAAATAAATTAAAAACAATCAGAATTAAAAAACCGCGTATTTAAGCTGTAAGACCGTAAATGCTTGCTGCGAATTTAATTCGACAGTCAAGCCAAACGACGACATACGTGGCGTAATGGTTACCATGCCGGACCGCCACCCAGAAGGTCCCGGGTTCGAATCCCGGCCAAAAAAAAACTGTGTCCTTGAGATTATTTCTCATTCCAATACTAGGATAGGTAATGGTGTAAGTAGTTAAAAATTAGGGGAACCAGATACGCTTTCATTCGCGCATTGTAATAGCGTGTGTAATAGAGACAATCCAAAGCAGTTAATAATGTATGTCAGTCAAGGATCAAATGTAAAATATCGTTCATTGATGAGTAAGTAGATGATTTATTTACCTGCTGGATAATGATTGAGGTTGAGGATCGTTTGCTAGGAAAGTTGAAAATTAGGGGGAATCCAGATCTCTATTACAGACATGTATCGAACTGATGAATGATGAACAGCTACAAAAAGGTAAAAATTAGGGGAATCCAGATGCGCGAATGAAAGCGTATCTGGTTCCGCTAAATTTTAACTACTGGTGTAATAGTGAATGGCGCTGAAACTTCGACGCTCACTCAGCAATTTATCCATTTATCCACAAACTCCAAGTCACCCAGAGAGCTATGGAGCGAGATATGTTAGGTGTTTCTATCCAAGGCAGGATCAGAAACACGGAAATTCGAAGGCGGACGAGACTCACCGACATAGCCAAGGTGATAGCACATAGAAAGTGGAGATGGGCGGGCCATATCTGCCGCACCAGAGATGAATGTTGGGGCAAATTAGTACAAGAATGGAGACCCTGATCTGGTCGCCGAAATGTTGTCAAACCACTAAAACGCTGGACCGACGACCTGGTCAAAATTGTCGGAAGGGGTTGGACGAGGAAAGCACAAGACCGAGAGGAATGACGTGCATTGTTAGAGGCCTACACTCAGCATTCGGTGGCGAAGGGCTGAAGAAGAAGATTAGGATTGGAAGTTATCGATATTAAATAATGTCAAAGGTAATTTCTGCGTAGGTACTCACATAATTTATAATAGACATTTCCATTTGAAATAATGCAATATTGACCAAATTGTCTAACCTAAATAGATTCAAAATTCAAGAGATGTTAAAGATAGTTTTCAGTTAAAGAATCACTTCAACGTATGAGTTATAAATAGTGATGTACGTATATTGATTCCGAATATTACCTCCTACATAGGTACTAACTCACAAATTCCTCCCACATTTATAAAACGTGCACAATGACTTTCAACCTTTAGCTAAACACTTAGGTAGGCAACAAAAATACCCAAAGAAAAAATATTACCTTCGTAATCTTTTTTCTCACTTTCGTTTGGCTGTTTACTATCACAGAAAAGGCCAGCCATTCCAACTAACTACATTACACCTCATATAAGTACCTGTAATACATCACACTCTCGCCTTACGGAAGTTTCTTACTAAGATCTTATTTTGCGATAGTAACTATATTATGGCTAGAAGTGAAGTTTTTTTTTACACCTAATGACATTTTCAAGGATTACTACGGGTCCTATTACTTTCATAGATTGCGTAATGGAAAATGTTTTTGAGTAGTTTTCTTATTGTATGTCAAAATAAGCCTTAGTTAGTTTAGCCACGGATTTTAGTCCACTAAGTAAGTGGTGTATGAGGCAAAAAAGAAGTAGAGATTGATCAGATGGCATGGACGGATGAGACTGAAATAGAACCAAGTAAAGTTGCGTAAGAAAAAGGAACGCTTATAGCCAGGAGTCCGTGCATGTGGATTGAAAATTTATAAAAAAACATTTTGATGAAAATATTTTTTACCATATCAAACTGTTTTTAAAGCTTCCCAAAAGTGTCTATAAAAGATTGTCCTTATATTAGTCATTCAAGCGTAATAGTTCAAAACACCAAATTTCGAATATTAGCTATGAGCATTCCAAGCAGAATATTCTGTGCTCCATCAGAAATGTTATGTTTTGGAAACAACGCGTCGAAGGCTTTACAAAGCTCGGTATTGTGGTACAAAAATGAAGCTGCAAATATTATTTTTTTACATTTAGGGTTTCCTTCACTACTTACAAATTAACCTATTTTTATAAATATAAAGATAAAATCTATCAAAATCATAATGAACTGTCAAAAAACCGACTATTTGTTTGACGAATAGCTTATATGCAAGTCGTCAACTTTATAAAATAGTAAATAAAATTTTAAATGCAATGTTGATGTTTTGTTAAAATTTCTTAGCGGATCATTAAGTTTAAAAAAAAATAAACTTATCCGCTCTCTCTTACGCCTTGGCACTTGTCAGCGGCTTAAGGGTTTTTTTCTCACGTTCTCTCTTTTTCTATGGATCACTCAAAAAGGCTTTATGTACGTTGCTCACGGCGAATTTTTTCCATAATTCTGCAAATCGCTCTGTCTATTCGACACGTGTCTGTCAAAAAGTATGAATATATATTTTTAGTTGACAGTAACATAAATACATAAATATTGTAAACACTTTTGTATTGAATATTTTAGACTATCGCGTTTTAAACGCATTGGACATACTCTTTATTCCTGTAACCATTATTAAGACATTATTAAAACATTTTTTTTTATCTGGAGACTTTTGTTTTTGTTTTGTCAATCAGCAGAATTTGGAACTACATTGGGACTTCGTACACTACACGCTCTGTACACGTTCGTATTCAAAGCACAATCCAATTGATGTAATTTTTTGGGACATTGTATAATATTCAAAGGTCAAGTTTAATGTAGTTTTATTTAAAAACTAGCTTCTGCCCGCGGCTTCGCCCGCGTGGCCTAGTAACAATTAGCATATTTTTCTTCAGAAACAAATTCCGGTCCTGCACAGCCCGGTACGGTACGGTTCCATCCGGTCCGGTCGGTCCGGTCAGTCCGGGCCGGTCCGGTCGGTCCGGTCCTGATATGGAACCTACATGCCATTTTTCTACAGAAAAAAAACCGGTCCGGTCTGGCACGGCCCGGTACGGTGCGGTTCCTTCCGGACCGATCAGGTCTGATCCGTTCCGGTCCGGTCCGGTCCTTATATGGACCCTACATGACAAATTTGGCATCTCTAGACCCAGCGGTTTGGGCTGTGCGTCCTCTCGCAACTACGTTTGCGCATATCTCGCTTTCCCGTGGGATTTTGAAAAATCCTTTCTTAGTACATCCCTAGACGTCGTAAGGAACCTACATACCAAATTTGATATAGCCTCGCAACCTCGTTTGCGTATATCTCGGTTTCCGTGGGAATTTCGAAAAATCCTTTCTTTGTACACCCCTAGACGTCGCCGTCGTAAGGAAGTCATTCCAAGTTTGGAATCGCTAGACCCACCGGTTTGGGCTGTGCGTTGATATATGTATAGTTAAGTCAGTCAGGACTTTGAATTTAATATTTATATATATATATATATATATATATATATATAGTCCGGTCCGATCAGGTCCAGTCGGTCCGCTCCGGTCCGGTCGGTCCGGTCCTGATAAGGTACCTACATACCAATTAACATATATTTCTTTAGAAAAAAAAACCGGTCCGATCCGGTTCGGTCCGGTCCGGCACGGACTCGGTACGGTGTGGTTCCTTCCGGACCGATCAGGTCTGATCCGTTCCGGTCCGGTCCGGTCCGGTCGGTCCGGACCTTATAATGACCCTACATGCCAAATTTGGCATCTCTAGTCTAGACCCAACGGGTTTGGGCTGTGCGTCTTCTCGCATCTTCGTTTGCGTATATCTCGCTTTCCCGTGGGAATTTTGAAAAATCCTTTCTTAGTACATCCCTAGACATCGTAAGGAATCTACATGCCAAATTTGGAATCTCTAGACCCAGCGGTTTGGGCTGTGCGTTGATATCCCCTTGCGACTTTGTTTGCGTATATCTCGGATTCCCGTGGGAATTTTGAAAAGAAACATACACTAAATGTTAAGTTGAGCAAATCGCCACATATTAGTGAAAACCGCATCCAAATCGGTTCAGCCGTTTCTGAGATTAGCGTGTGCAAACAAACATACAAACAGACGGACAAAAAAAAAACGGTCCGGTCCGGTTCGGTCCGGTCCGGCACGGACTCGGTACGGTGCGGTTCCTTCCGGACCGATCAGGTCTGATCCGTTCGGGTCCGGTCCGGTCCGATCCGGTCCGGTCCGGTCCGGTCCGGTTCGGTCCGGTCGGTCCGGACCATATATGAACCCTACATGCCCAATTTGGCATCTCTAGACCCAACGGTTTGGTCTGTGCGTCCTCTTGCAACTTCGTTTGCGTATATCTCGCTTTCCCGTGGGAATTTTGAAAAATCCTTTCTTAGTACATCCCTAGACATCGTAAGGAATCTACATGCCAAATTTGGAATCTCTAGACCCAGCGGTTTGGGCTGTGCGTTGATATCCCCTTGCAACTTCGTTTGCGTATATCTCGGATTCCCATGGGAATTTTGAAAAGAAACATACACTAAATGTTAAGTTGAGCAATTAGCCACATATTAGTGAAAACCGCATCCAAATCGGTTCAGCCGTTTCTGAGATTAGCGTGTACAAACATACATACAAACATCCAAACATACAAACATACATACATACAAACATACAAACAGACGAACAAAATTTTACGAAATTCTTGTTCTATTGCTTATTCTTCATCGCCCTAAACAATTTTTTTGGAAATATATTCAATGTACAGACAAACTTTTTTTACACTTTTATTATATTATAGATATTTTATTTAATTATTGTTGACCTTAGGACTTACTTTTAAAAGTGTGAACAATTGGTTATTCGTTAAAGGAATGAATGTTATTTTTTAAACGGACTTGCTAACTGGATTTTGTCGACATTGTTATTATTACTTAAAAATAATAAAGTATAACTTAATTACAAACAGTACTATTTGTTTTGTGATAATATAAATTTATAATAAAATATAGGATGGTAGGTCTTGAGTAACTTTTATAGACACCATTTTACTTAACAATAAAAAAGTCAGGTCGTTTATTTTCTACAAATCCTATCAATCGGGAAATATGAAATTCTATAAAACTTAAATTAAAAATTTAAAAAACCCCCGACTACCGCTAAAAAGTAAATAAATAATTATTATGTACTACCTATTCGACCTTTTAATTTTATGATATAATATTTATATTAGTTAATAGTAGTTAGTCATAATACTTCCAAAGCGTCATCCCGTCGGGGGACCGCTAAGTAAAAATGTATTACTAGCCGACAATTTGTAATCTACAGTCTATTAGTTAATACCTAGTACCTACCTACACAGTTATGTTTAAATGTCTATAGCGGTCCCCCGACGTGATGACGCTTTGGAAGTATTATGACTAACTACTATTAACTAATATAAATATTATATCATAAAATTAAAAGGTCGAATAGGTAGTACATAATAATTATTTATTTACTTTTTAGCGGTAGTCGGGGGTTTTTTAAATTTTTAATTTAAGTTTTATTTGAAGTTTTTTATAGTTCCGTTCTTATTTTATTCTAATCCCTATCCGTTTCATTTGTATTTTAGATATGTATGAGAGGTATTGCGAAACATGTATGAGAGCGAAATATGTACGAGAGGTATTGCGAAATGTGCATGAGAGGTATTGCGAAATATATAAAATGGTATTGCGAAATATGTTTGAGAGGTATTGCGAAATATGTGTGAGAGTTACTGCAAAATATGTATGAGAGGTATTGTGAAATATGTATGAATGGTATTACGAAATATGTATGAGAGGTATTGCGAAATATGTATGCGAGTTTTTGCGAAATACGGTATTGGGGTATTGCGAAATAGGTATGAGAGGTATTAAAAGTACTCGTCAAGAAAGATCAAACGAGCCCAAACTCAATGGAGTTATGTCGTTTAATTACTGGGTTCCTATGGCCTCCTTCCAGCTCCATCATCATACCCTGGTTACGATCTGGCACCAAAGTGCTATCAAGACGGATCAAACGAGCCCAAACTCAATGGGGTTATGTCGTATAATTACTGAGTACCCATGACCATCTTCCAGCTCCATCATTAGATCAGTTCCATAACTGTTTTAACAAATGTGTGTGACCAAGAGTAGGTCGAGCCTCGCTCGCTTCGCTCGCTCGGTTTTTGATGGTCACGAGCCTACCTAATCTAACCCAGCAATGGCGGAATATCATAAATAGTCATCCAGCTTCATCATCAAACCCTGGTTACCATCCTGCATCAAAGTAGTCGTCAATACGGATCAAACGAGCCCAAACTCGATGGGGTTATGTTGTGTAATTACTAAGTTCCCATGGCCACCTTCCAGCTCCATCATGAGACCCTGGTTACCATCTGGCACCAAAGTACTCGTCAAGACGGATCAAACGAGCCCAAAATCGATGGGGTTATGTCGTTTAATTACCGAGTTCCTATGGCCACCTTCCAGCTCCATCATCAGACCCTGGTTACCATCTAACACCAAAGTACACAGATACACACGCCAAACTTATAACACCCCTCTTTTTGGGTCGGGGATAAATATGCGACGCGATAGCAATAAACATTAAATATGACGAGCGAAGCCGCGAGCCCAGCTAGTGAATTAGACCTATAATTGAACTATTCAATGAGACCATTCCAATGAGCCCAAACACGATACATCTGCTGTAATTTGATGAGGAGTTGAGTATACTGCAGGTTCCAGATGATGCTGCAGCATCAGATCAAGTTTACCATATTCTTGCAATATCATGACAGTAACAGTATACCAAATTTCAAATCGATCTAACCAGTGGAAGTTGCTCATTTCCCTTCAACAAATAGAAAAAAGCTGGTAATCTTCAAACGGCTGAACAGATTTTCATGAATCATAGCTAAGAACACTCCCGCACCGGTCACCTTTCAAACAAAAAAAACTGCATCAAAATCGGACCATCCGTTTGGTTGCTACGATGCCACAGACAGATCCACAGATCCACAGATCCACAGATACACAAATACACAAATACACAAATACACACGTCAAACTTATAACACCCCTCTTTTTGGGTCGGGGGTTAATAAAACGACGCTTAAGATCCAAATAGCAAGAGTTTTTAATAAAAACAAGGAACATTCAACTGTTTCATAAAAGGTTCTGTACTATACACATTAAAATCACTCTGTCTTGGACGCTCACATAAACTTTATTGTTAAGTAAAATCGTGTCTATATTATTGTTTTTACACCCGACACGTTTCGACCATAGATAAATATTGTATATGGACTGTAGGACGTGTAAATAGACCGTACAGGGCGGTTAACTGATTCGTGGGCAGCATGTGGCGGCTCTGGTGCAATATTGAAAAGCTTTCTGTCTCCTGTATGTGCGGCGAAATCCAGCTAGGGCTGGTCAGCAAAGGCGGATTCATACCGGAAATGTATGTAATTCGGAAATGTATACAATTCCTAGGAAGTTTGTTATTATACATAGGGCCTACATGTCCGGATTACATACATTTCCGGTAACATATACACATACAATGAAGGCTTCGACAGTTGCATCTGCCGTGATCACGGGGAGACTGGAGTACTGCGGTGCACAGGTTGATGACGGTAGGAAGATGTTGAACTACCCGCTGTGTTAACAAAAATGTTTTTTAACTTTTATTAAAACCCATTGCATACGTAACTCTAAAATTAAAATCTGCATTTCTAATTGCCGAATGGCTAAAGCTATTAAAGTGATTGTAATAAAAAAATTAAAGCCCTTTTAATTAACAGCCACTTTCTGTCCCCAATAGGACAATGACCTCTTCCTTAATTTTTTTTTAACTTCTATACCTAGTGGATTATTGTTTTTTTTTATCCATTAAGATATTATGTATGTACTAAATATAAGTACATGGTTTTATCTAATAGGCTTAAGTGCTTGAGTGAGGGCTTGTGTTATTTTATTGCTCTCTTGAGTTATTTTACATGGTTAAAAAACCATATTAAAATTATTATTATTATTATAAATTTTATTTTTCCTGTTTGTGAGTAATCAATCTAAATTTGTTCCACTTTGCAATGTTCAATTATTGAGCTGATATTCGACGTACATTATGTAAATCGGAAGACAATAACAATACAAAAAAAAACAATATTTTTTTTACATGGTCACACCACACTAAGTGTAGGTATACAAATTACAATACAACAAAAAAAAGTTTTTTTTTCGTATTGTTTTGCTAAAATTTTACAATTTTTTTTAACACACTATTTTATACGAAGTCTTTATTCTATTATTACTTAATTTAAAGAATTTACTGAAATATAGAAAAGTGTTAATTTCTTCTAAAAGAAAACTCGGATTATGAAACATAATTTATGGCGGAGTATTTCAAACTGTTTCATTCACAGATATCAGAATACAAGAGATATGGTTTGTGGGCGGGGCACATGACGCCATTTTCTGCACAAATGTGCAGGAACTTGATTGTTCTAAGTCATTCACAAAACAACGCTTCCGCGAACACACGTCCGTGAATGTCAACAAAAATGCCGGCTTGTGCTTTAATTACGTGCAAAAATCGCAGTGATACGGTAAATTCAAGTAATAGTGGTGTTACTTATCATAGGTAAGTCATTTATTTAATATTTTTCTATATAAATGACAAATTAACGAAATATTTTTGAGGCATAGAAATTATTAAACAATATACGGCATAGTCGATACTTCCGTTACAAATATTGTCCATTGCTTGTTTTGGATACGCGCTTTTCAATGTTTTGCGGTATGCACGTACAATGGAATGCAAACGTAACGATAATTACAATGTTGTGAAAATATCGTGGTACCGCCGCTTGTAGCTTCCGCGATCTGTCAAAGTAATAATGGCCGTCGCACAAGCCATGTAGTGCTGCCAAAAGTAGAATATTTTAGTATCGATAATTTTGTATTTCTAATTTTTGAAAGTATAATAATTTGAAACTTTTACTACAGTGCATTCCTTGTACAGGGTGTCCCAGTCCCATAAGTATTGGATCAAACTCAAGGGGAAAGTAGCTCAACTAAAAACTCATTTGATTAGTTTTAAAAAAATCGCTTATTATTATGTACTAATTTTTTTAAGTTCTTTCTTTTAATTGGTTTGAAACTAAAAATTACTATTATAATCTTTTAATTGGTTTGAAACTAAAAATTACTATTATAATACTATTAATTACTCCAGACTTAAATACATGAATAGCTAACGAAAACATAAGTAATGCGTTGTACGTGCCTATCAAATTTAAGGAGTGCACTCGATTTACTTGGGATCCCATCATCAGATCCTGATTGGTGACAAGTTATGATGGTAAAAAAAAAAACAAATGGTCTAATCTAATACATACCTACAATACTTAAAGAATCATCCTCTAACTCCTATCCGTTTAGGAGTTGTACCTTCCATCATCACCTCATCAACATGGGATGATGACTTCCAGACGTAAAAACATGAATAGCTTACGAAAACATAAGTAACGCGTTGTACGTGCCTATAAAATCTGAGGGTTGCCCTCGATTTGCCTGGGATCCCATCATCAGATCCTGACTTGGTGACAATGGGACCAACCTGGGAGTATGCACTTTCATATAAATAAAAAAATTTGAAAATCGGTCAAGAATTGACGGAGTAATCGGCGGACATACAAAAAAATATATATATACAATGAAACATAGAACCTCCTCCTTTTTTGAAGTCGGTTAAAAATGGCGACATGCGCCCCGCCCACAAACCATATCTCGTTCATAGTTGTAGTGCGTAGTGCGTAATAATTGTTATTGTAAAATATCGAGAGGTAAAGTTATCGATAATGCTTGTCGCCCTTTTTCGTTAGGTGCCGTCACTATAATACACTTCTTACTTCTGTGTTCGTAATCGAACTGCAAATCACGGGCTTACGATTTGTGTGAGTGTGACTGTCGGAGATTATTCTATGAATGTGTTAAAATGTAATTGTGTGTGTAAGTGGCGACATCGGTTCCGGTACAAAAACTGTCTTATTACATTTCTCTTCTTTCTGTGTTCTGAGGTTTCATTAAAGGGGTCTCGTTGTTCACAGTATCTTTTATTAATATCAATTTAGCTCAAGAGTTTATACTATTTTCTTTTGTACAATTAAATTTATTTAAGACTTACTTGTTTAGTTAAGTTTAAAACAATAATTTGCACTGACAATTTCTTAATGGAAATTAAAATAAAATATTTAAAAGAAGATTACTCGATTTTAGATTTTATTTTATTTGAAAACTTTGTAGGAAATCTTTTACAAAGTACAAAATGTAATTTTAATAATATCATACCATACCAACCCATACCAACCCATTATCATCCTACTGTAGGGATACAAGTATCACTTCAATCGAAGGGGATTAGAGCATACTCTGCCACGCTGCTATAATGCGGATTGGCATTCGATTAAAAATATCACTTGTATTATAAATGTAGTTAACAAAACTGGTACGTATTAAAGAGCATTAAATCAAAATAGATTGATTTTATTTTATTGTATGCATCTTAAATCGTACCTACTTTCTGACATTCTATACTAAAATAATTAAGAATAATGATATATTTTAATAAAATAATGTATTTTAAAATATAAATATATAGGGGCAATTTACACAATTGAGCTAGCCCCAAAGTAAATTCGAAACTTGTGTTATGGGATACTAACTCAACAATACCATATTTTTATAACAAATACGTATATATATAAACATCCAAGATCCGAAGTCAATCAGAAAAAGTTCTTTTTCCATCATGACCCGACCGCGATTCGAACCCGGGACCTCCTGGGTGGCGGTCTGGCGTGGTAACCATTACGCCACGGAGGTCGTGTTTTATGAGAAGGCCGTAACCGGGTTTCTTTCGCCATTTCTTTTACCGGTGGCCATTTTGCTTGTGTCCGAAATGGTGGTAGTATATGACGTAGTTTATTTTCTTTATACATTTATACAAATTGTAAATGACAAGAAAAAGTGCCTGTGAAGGTCTAATTTCTGAAATAAACGATTTCATTTCATTTCATTTCGAAGAGATAAATTAAATGTGTATAGGTATGGAATGGACATTTCGTATTGTAAATAAAAAGCAAAAAATGTTCATACTTATAATTTTATTATAAAAAATCTTATTTTATCACAATATTGTACATTTAAAATTATAATTATTTATTTTTATACATTTTATAATTAATGCTAAATTAACAGTCAACAAAAGCACCGATATGTTTATAATTATATTTTTATTATTAAAGTATCTATTACTCTTAATTTAAAAATAATTAAATTCTTTTAAAAGCATTTAAGTAAATCCATAAATATTAATATAAAATGGAAAAAATGCGATTTTGTTTTATATCAATCTGAAAATTAACAAATGAGGGAGTTATTTTCAAAGGAATACTTTTTTTATATTTAATAAATACTTTAATATAAACTTTTTTGGTAATTAAATATTATGTTTAATTGATAATATTAAATGTTACGGTTATTCAACGTAACAGGTTTACAGTTATATCTAACAGTATGTTACATACATTATATAATAATATACTAATCTAAAACATTTTTGTATGTAATCTGAGTGCCCATTCTCATAATAAAAATAATCTCAATCAATCACGCTATCTCTTTTTTTTATACCACAAAGTTGGCAAAGAAGCATACGGCCCGCCTGATGGTAAGCATCACCGTAGCCTATAGACGTTTGCAATACCGTGGGTATCACTCACGCGTTGCCAACCCAACCCGTGTAGTGGAGCTCTGGAGACCTTACTCACCGTAGGGACACAACATGGCCGAGACCAATGCTATTTGGCTACGATCTTCTGTAAGGTGGAGGTCCTTCCCCATACGGGCTGCTCCGATTTGAGCGGATTATCCGCTGTGCCGAACCTCTCATAACCCTACCTTATCTCGCTCGTTTCACATTATTATGAGCAAGATGGCGTGTATTATGCCAACATAAATATTGACTTTTTTTTGAATTTTATTTAAGATGATTATAAGCCCGCTAGTGTAATTTCAAACACAACAAAAATATTTGAAGTATATAAAATGTTTATTATAAAGTATATTATATGTATGTATGTTATGTAACATTTACAGTTTACATACAAATCTTTAGAAATTAATCAATTCCGATTATTTTTGTTATGGAAAATATTCAAGATTTTTTATAATAATATAATTATTTATCATTATACTTCTTCAATGTAATAAAAAATTAACACAAATGTTTTCATATACTAAAATATTTAAAAGAATTAAATTATGTATAAAATAATATATAGTAGGTAATTATAGGTTAAGAATTCATAGTGCACATAGTGTGATAGTTATAAACTATTTATAATGTAATCATTATAGTATATACAAGTGAAGTGCGTTATATGAAAGATTTTAATAATATTTCTGTATAGTAATTTGTTCCACTACAACATGTAAGTTTGATATAATATTTATTGCTAAATAAATAATTACTTTTATGACTCTGTATTATTAATAAACAAAAAAAAAAACAAAAAAATGTATAAACATGTATCTAAAATTTTAAAGTTTAATTTTTACAACGCTTATAATTGATATGTAATCAAGAAATAAAAATGTTTAAAAATTGATATGAAGAATACGATATGTGGAGTTATGTGTGAATTTTAATAAATTTATTTAACGTCACAAAAATTGTGTAAACAAATAACTTATTTCTTAATTAAAATATATTATGTTGTACTACAAAAAATATTAAATTTGTAAATAATTACAAATAATATAGGTATTTTATACAATGAGCATGAATATAATATTAGGCTTTTTTTACAATAAAATTCAATAATATCAGATATTTTTTAAAAATATGACGATTATTTTGTTATTGTACTTACAAAAAGATATACCTAATTGCAAGTTAAATATTTTTTATTGTAAATCTAAATAAATAAAAAACTCTTTTTTTTTTGAATTTATTATCTCTGAATCCATTTCTTATTTGTATTACATACATTACTTACACTGTTTATGTACATTCTCACTAAATGGTCCGTTTACACAGGGATCCTTGGACGGTATTTTGGTATCATTTTTTGGATTCCAAGAAAACGTCCTTTTAAACTGGATTTATGACAAAATCAACAAGTTAGTGATGTGAAGTCAAATAACAAATTAAATTGTTATTAATTTTTGTTTGTAAAACGAACGTTAGGTTATTTCAAATCAAATCATTCATTTTCTCTCCAATCTCGATTGTACATCATATTAAAACGAAAAATAGTTATTTGTTATGCAAGGCTGCAAAGTTGTTTTTTGGCGCGAGTACTTATATTGAAACCTGAGCTAGCGAAGGATTCTAGGATTGAACCACGAGCGAAGCGAGTGGTTCAAATATAGAATCCTGAGCGTAGCGAGGGTTTCAAAGGTACGAGACGCAGAATAACTTTGCTGCCGAGCGAAACACAAAATTTTTCACCTCACAACAGCGAGGAAAATCCTAGGTGCAAGAAAAACGCAAATAATATATTAAATTAGTGTTTATTTTTTTCATGCGGTGTCGTGCTGGCCAGTTCGATTATTCTAAAAATAAGGTTGGCGCACTGGCATGAAATAAGTATTAATGCATTTTCAGAGGACTTGCGGTATAAAAAATTAAAGAATAGAAAGGTTCGAATTTTAAAAATATATGAATATATACTTTCCACGCTAGGGCACAAAATGCACTTTTGCGCTCAGATTTCGAATGACAAACAGATTCTTTCCGAGCTTGTGAGGTGAAAAATAAATTAAGATTGTGAGAGACTGGTGACTGTATTGTATTGTATCTCAGTACACCCAGTCTACCCCTAGGTGTTGTAGATGTGTATATGTACATCATAATTACACGATATAATTTACTGAATGCTTGTAAATTAACCAGTCACTCTTCAAAAAGTATTTAATATAAACATTCATTTTAATTTATGAAATTAATTAAATGTAAATATTTTACAAGTAGGTTACTGATTCAGGATTTGGAATGAGATATTAATAATCTCAGTAATTAAAAATCTCTAAGTGTTTTCATTATTAATAATAAAAGGTAAAAAACAGATTAATATCAGATTAATAATGTTATGATATAATAATTCAAATAAAAATATAAAAGATAACAACTATTGATCTCAGACCGTCAGAAAATTTATATTGTGCTGTTTGGAATAATATTTTCTTACATACATTTATTATTTACATTTTGTCTAGCTCTGGGTTAATTTTCAAATACTTCTACTAGCGTGAACACATTCAAACATGGATATTATTGTATATTTAAAACAATTATCTTGAAAATATTCATAATTTTCATTAAGTTTTTTATAAGTTACTGTTCAACTTATAAAATGTAGGTTTTAATATAACTTGTAACTTGTTATTACAAACTTGGTATTACATTGTAATATAACTTGTTGGTGTAATCCGACACGTGTAGCTTATTTTATAACAATCTAGAGACTGTTATGTGTGAATAATGCTATCAGATTATCCAAATTTTTTTGCCATTCATTAAAAACGTGCCTGAAGTTTTAATATAAATGTGATCAAACCAGTTTTACAATATTTAATTCTGATCACATACTTTTCAAAATGAAAAGGTATCCACGATTTTTTCTCAAATCTTTTAGCGTGGTGATGTGAATTGTAAATACATGAGAGTAATGTTCTGCGACTTACGCGGTCGCCCGAATTGCGAAAGAACGTGGGTTTGAAATAGTTGGAATCCCACTCGGGACGGGGAGGTGTAATTTTTCATAGTTTTTTTTTCAAAATTGAAAGTAATCAATTTTCTTTAACGACTGCGCCATTTAACTACGCCACTTAGAGTATACAGCCTTAGTTTATATCAATAGGTCATCTCACGTCACCGTATTCAGTACCAAAGACAACCAGCATGGACGCTAGCAGTAAGCTCATGTAGCTCGTTGTGGTCTTGACACCGCTTTGTAGCTCTGCTAGGCTTGAACCTGTGAAAGAAAACATGATTAGAAAAAAAAATTTACAATAATAGTAACATGCTGCCATTAGCTATCACGTCTGTAAAATTTACGGAGTAAGAAAGATGTGTAAGATAGGATAGTTAGGATTGGTAGTAACTCCAAGGAAAATCTACATGAAATTGATTACCACAACACAATTGCAAAAGTTACCCCGAGAAGACAAAAAAATTGTACTGAGTAGTTAAGGCGCTGCGCAAACGTGTTACTGATACCTACCGAACACTTTTTGATCGTCAAGAGTATACGTTAAGTGGAATAACTGGACACAAAAAATGTTTACGTATGCGCATCAAGTACACGATTTCATACTGGTACTAAAGAAATATTCATCGGTAGCTTGTATCTGACAGAAGACACAAAAATTGTCCACGTTCTCGCCGCTAAGGGACTAAGTTCCAGTCAAGGCTCACAACTAAATTATATTAATAAAGGTAATTGAGTAAAAAAAATATATAAAGTAATCCAATACTGTATTAAATCAGTTGACGTAAAGCCAAATTAGGATCGGCAACGTAAGCTGATTGAAATACTCAGAATACCGAACCAACTCGTGTTTATTTCGTGAATTATTACAGAGCTGTGAAGATTTACACCCGGTCACATTAAATTCACTCATTCGTGTTATGAGGGAAGGCAATACACAGTGCTAGTCTCAAACTAAGCATTATTATTTAGACTTCTTTCATGCCCTTTTCTTTCAATAGAAGCAATACAGTAATAGGTAGGTACATAGATTATAAACTTTAATTAATAAAATATATGCTCTTTAGAATGTTATAAAACTGTTGCCTTCTAATATGCAACAGTTTCATGTAGTCAGTCATCAGTACTAAAATTTTATCTTGTAGTTTAGATACAAAAGTATTTATATGTAACCAACCTAAAAACCAAAATAATTTTCTTAAAACTTCAAAAGGTTTTAAGATGATTATTTGTCTGTAATCTATTTTATTTTTGTTTTTCCTTAATATTTCTACATGTATGTGCTTGTGTTTTGTGATGAATGAATGAAATATTTTATAATATTAACGTTACTCTTTATATTTGCATTTATAATAATAATAAACTTTATTAGCAAAAAATATTATCTTATTTAAGCACAACAAAATTGTGTGTTTGTTTTTTGATGTGCATTGCTTGCTTGTGTTTAGTGAAACATGAAATATTGAATACAAAGTTAACGTATTTATATTTCATTAATGTTTAATGTTGCACGGAATGACCGTGTGTGTTGATTTACCCCAGCGATGTTATGTATGAACGTAAATTTCAACCTCACCACAGAATTATTGTTTATGTATTATATATAAATCTATTTTCATACATGATTCAATAAATTTTTAATATGAGATCAGTGTGTTTGATTTGAGAGTTAAAACAAAGAAAAATAAGAAAAAATTGTTTAAATTTGTTGAAAGTGTAATTTTTTTCATCATCTTATACTACTATTACAATTTTATAGATAAATTACAAATTAAGACGTGCTCTGAGAATTTTCGACGATCCCCAGCTAACAAGCGGTATCGAGCCCCACAGTCTTCGGAGAGACTTCGCCTTCGTGAGTGTTCTACCGCTTGTATATGGGGTTTGTTCCGAAGAATTGTTTGCCTTAATACCTACGTCTACTTTCTACCATCAAACTGTTCGTCACCGGCGGGGACTCCAACCTCACACGCTTGAAACCAAATGGTCGCGTACTGCGCGGTTTCAGAGGAGTTTCCTCCCGCGAACGCTGAGGCTGTGGAATGAGATCCCTGCCGAGATCTTTCCTTTAGATTATGGGGTTTTTCAAAAGGGGCTTTAAAAGATTTTTCCAGGGTCGGCAACGCGCGAGTGATACTCCCGGGAGTATTTGCAACACCGGTGTTGCAGGCGTCCATAGGATACGGTAACCGCTCACTATCAGGCGGACCTTAGTGGTATTAAAAAAAAGACAAAAACATAAGTTTTGAAACTGACCATGTAATGTTATCAAAATTAAATGAGTTTGAGAAATTTCATTCAATCGGTTGAATAAAATTCTATAAGATTATCGAGTAAGTCTTGCAAACTACAAAAACCTACATACAAACTTGTAAATTATTACTAATATTGTCTTATCAAATAATTCTGTCTGGTTGTTGAACTTCTTAAGTCTATGGCGAATACAAACGCGTTGATTGGCCTCGTCCTATCACGCGATATTTTCCTCAATTGACAGCGCTGAAATCCTGTAACTGTCTTCATTATAGCTTGGCAGTCGTGATGAATGAGAAATCAAATCTTATGACATCGATTTTCTTTGTTGATTTGTGACTTTTGAATTTTCGGTCGGTACAAGTATATTTATCGATAATTATAATAACAAATCTAATTATAATATACAAGCAAAACTCGCTCAACTTCATTTTTTGACGGCCTCCGTGGCGTAATGGTTACCACGCCAGACCGCCACCCAGGAGGTCCCGGGTTCGATCCCTGGTCGGGTCATGATGAAAAACAAACTTTTTCTGATTGGCCTCGGGTCTTGGATGTTTATCTATATATGTATTTGTTATAAAATATAATATCGTTGAGTTAGTATCCCATAACACAAGTTTCGAACTTACTTTGGGGCTAGCTCAATCTGTATGAATTGTCCATAATAATATATTTATTTTTATTTATTTATTTTCGGGTTAATTTAATAGCCTTATACACACACACAAATATCGTGGCTTTCTATTGCTAAAATGTATCTAGTTATTATATTTACCTTTTACAGGCCAGGCCAGTATAATACATTAAATAATCGCTCATATCATAATTTGGCTACAGTCTATAAGAAAATATAATAAAACAGTAGACCCCGATATGTCTGTACTTTGAACATATTTGGCAAAAACGGAGAGGGAACAGTTAGAGAAAGGTAATAAAATCGATCAATTTTTTTGAATTTATTGCCTGTCTGTCTGTCTGTTTGTTTGAACGCGCACATCTTCTAAGTTACTGAACGGATTTCACAGGGAGATAGAGCTCGGCTTGAAGCAGTAGGCTTTGTTTCTTTTAAATCGCATGACAGGAAGAAAAGTTATCCTTATTTGAACATTTCACGCGGACAAAGTCGCGGGTAACAGCTCGTTTTTTATAAGAAACAAGTATCGAAAATTTTGCTCAATGGCAAAGGAGTCAAAATTTTCGATGGACCAATGTCTATATTCGTATAATAATTGCTATTGGTAGCGTTGTGATCACGTGAGTTGCCATTGGTTGATTCAATGACCCCCCTCTGTCAGCATCGGAAATATGCAACGGACATCTGAACTCATTAAATAAACAGACTGTAGTAAATTAATATGACCTATTCATTATTTTAGGCTTACGAGCGTCAACAAACAAAATTATATATTGAGACAACCCCTAAATATGAATATATTAATGTTCCTGTGTAGATTAATATAGCTTATAACAATTAATTTCTCCAAACTAAACAACAGTGTCACACATGATTGATTACGCCATTAAAAGTTGCAAAACCGTGTAAGTAACACGAAGACAATACAAACGACTTAAAGTCAAAGTTATTTACTCCAAAACCACTTTGAAAATTTCGTCGACTTTCTTACAATAAAACAGATGCTGGTTATTATTGTCTCATTCTGCACAAAGTGACTAGCTCCAGAAATTCAAGTTCCGAATTTATTTCCTAGCCTTCAACATTTCCACTTAAGGGATGTTTCAGATGTACATTAACGAACAAAGTGTAGATAGAATTTCTGTACAAAGTTTTCTGCATTAGTCACACCATATATTTGCGTTTTTGCGCTTCTTTTCATGTCACCTACCAATCATATTTCCTAATTAATTTAGTTTAAAAGTTAATTAAAGCCATTGATATTTCACTGAAGCGGTTCTGAGGGCTCAGATCTTATCCCTAGGAAATAGTAAACAGTACTTTTAAAAAATGATTTTTAGACTAAAATTTAGACTAAAATATTAACAGAAAGATTCTGCAATCGGTTGGCTTTTGTAAGTGCCTACAGATATGGGATTGATTTCTTGTTTTGCTCGGCAGAAGATAATTTTTAGATTATTTTATATACCACTAAGATGACAAACAAGCATACGATCTGCCTGATGGTAAGCACCGTAGACTATGGACGCTTGCAATACCGGGGGTACCACTCACGCGTTGCCGACCCTGTAATAAGTGGAGACCCTGTAATAAGTGATGCTATGATGCTATTTGGCTACGATCTGATGCAGCAATCAAGTGCTAATACGTACAACGTTTGTATGTTTGTCAAATTTAATAATATTTTCCAAGATAAAAGAATTATAATTAAAAACGAGGTGTAGACGATTGTCTAAACAGGGTACTATACAAATAGAAAGACTTGTTATACCAGAGGTACAATTTACAAAGCTCAGAGTTCTTAAGGCTTTATTCATCTTGTGAGTTGTGAGCTCAAGGGGTTAGGTAACAGTTTATTACGGAGGGCCGTACCCTTTGTGTAACATTACTGTACATGAATGTGGTAAACGAAATGGCTAGTTTTTTTCCAATGAAAGAGGTAACCAGGATAGCCAAAAAAAAATGCTAATAATGTAAGCTTCGTTATAAAACTTTGTAATTTACATAGTACAATATGAACACTACTATTGATAAGTATAAATACATAAATCCGTACGCAATATTCAGAAATATTGAATCCCATTTACGGCTTTGCTCATCTCTTTCATTAGCTGATTGTACATACGTGGCTAAACGAATGGAACTTAAAATAACACCAACCTTGCAAAACATGAACCCTGGCGACGGCTCTCATCTGCATAGGAGCTTCTAAGGCACACGTATAGTTGCCTGCATCTTCAACGTATAAACGAGCCACCTGTTGAAAAAAATCTGTATCAAATTCAAATCTTTATTAACTAAAACCACCGACATAAAAGTAATACTTAAACATCTATGACTAAAACACATGAAACATTTGGGCATTTATAGAGCAAAAAAAACAATTTGTTAAAGAGGACATTATTTAGATCAGATGTTATGACCTTACGAATTAATTAATAATCATCATCATATACCACTAGCACCACTAGGGAGGAGCTCGATGGCGTCGCTGTGTGTCGCGCTCTAATATGAACACGCAAGTTAAGCGACGTCGACCCTAGCCAGCGTTTGGATGGGTTTCGTTATCTCGAGCTTCTCCGTGCTTCGTGCACGTTAAGCCGTCGGTCCCGGCTGTTGTCGATCGATGACAGTCGTTAAGCCAAGTCGGTGGCCTTAGGGCGGTTTGAAAACACCGGCCTCTGCCAATCCGCATTAGAGCAGCGTGGCAGAGTACGCTCTAATCACCTTCGATTGAAGGGAGACCCGTATCCCAGCAGTGGGATGATTATGGGTTGATATGATGATGATATACCACTATGGCATAACTTTGGTCTTTAAGGTTTTCGAGACGTAGGTAATAAGGAGAAAGATAGGTAGAGGTATCATAGAGTAAAAATGATGAAAATATTTAAAGATTTTCTGGTCAAAACTAACATTGCTTTTGGTAATCGTAGCATAAAATACTTTGTTGAGGTTGGTATAAAATATAATAAAGTTTAAAATAATATTTTTGTATTTTTATATGCAATAACTAACATATTACCTACATTATACATAAATCTACAAAGTCATAAGCTTCTTTCAAAATCAAGTTGATGTTATCTGGGCTACGTAATAACCATTCTTCGCTGTTACGAAAAATATCTGAATTAGGGATGCTGAATGTTTACAAAGTCGATATCGATAATTATATCGATCTTTGAATTCGAGATACGATACGATAGTGTCATGCGCGACTTTTATTAGACTATTTCTCAAATGTGTATTGATCTTTTTTTATAGTTCACGAATTGAAAAATAATAAATTAAATAGTTACTTTTTGTTCGTACACAGCTAACTTAACAATCCAGGCACAAATGAAGTATACACTTGCTATGTAACATTGGTCCCATGTTTTTCTTTTGTGCTTCTCTTGTGTAAGGATACCATTTCTGGAACCATTTCTATATACCATAAGTATACAAAAAGTTACGTCCTTTATTATCTACAACACACAACACAAGCAGGTTTCTTAAGAACCTGGTGGCGCTGTGTGTTTTTTTTTTCCAATTTTAAAAAGTATCGATATGCTAGATTACAACATCGATATCAGGTAGGCAACACATCGTTGCAACCCTAAATCACAATTTAAGGTGTATTTTGTTTCTTTGTATATATTCGGCAACTCGTATATTAGGCTTATCCTACCGTAAGATATGAATACAAACAAGCAGTTTTGTATCGGGAATACGACAATTATTATGTTTCTTTTATGTTTTTATATGAAACGCTATCTTGGTTACATCAATTTTGTCTTTTTTTACTTGAACTGTATTAAATTACACGATGGAGTGATATGGTTCGTTTATTTTTAGATACTTATTGGAAAAATAAACTCTTCTTATTCGAACCGTGAAAATTTTACGTAACTTGATTTCATTAGTATAAAATCGTCGGCCATTGCCCGCCCTTGATTTTTTCGATTGATCGAGTCATATCGAACTGAGACGTATCGGAATCTTCGCTATTAAATTCTAATGCTAAAATTACATTGCAACTGTGCTCAATGTCGCATAGTTGTGGATTAGCACTATAAGCGCGTATTTCACTCCGCTGGGTTTCCGCTCATCTCTGAGATTCTGGTACATGACAGTGAGTGACTACCTCCCGAAACGACCTCCTGCATGATTTCAATAGCCCAGTTCTGCCGCGTGCATGTGGACCGCGTTGGATCGTTTGGTGTGGATCCAGCTAATGGGTATTCAGAAAGTAACACAAACTTTTACTATCGTCTGTCTTGTAAAACATCTCAACCTCAATTTCTGTTGAAAACGTTAGCGTGTTCCTAAGATTGTTTGTTTTATGTGGATAAACACTTTGGCTATAAGTGGTGGGAATATTTAAGTCGCCACTTACACTTTTGTTGGATATATTACGGCAATTTAGACGAGCCGAGGTAAAATTACTGGGCCTCGAGGGTGGCGGTGGGGTTTGGTGCGAATGTTGGCGGTATTTTTTAAAACATTTCAAAGTCAAATATTATTCAATCAAATGAATATTTGACTTTGAAATGTTTGAACACTTATTTTTGAAACATTTATTTTTTAACTCTTAATTTCAGTTGCCAATGTTCAATAAATAGTGAAGGACATTGGCAACTAAATTGTTTCGTATACAAATTTTCAAAATGATCGGCTGCATAGTCAAGGCGTGAAAAAAAAAAACAAAATATATTGACTTTCACATTTATAATATTCGTGAGAATACTACCTACCTACTTTAAAATTTATTTTATTAATAAAAACTAAACTTATATTAAAGATTAAACTACAACTATTATTAAAAATACAAGGTCCTTGTGCTATGGCAGCGTACCACACGCTGAAAAGCGTTTTTTTTTTTACAAAAACAACCTTTGTCCATTTTTTTCGAAAATGATGTTTTGATGTCAGACAACACTATGAAACTTTCTCTATCTTTTACGGCAATTCACTGAGTTAAACTACTTTTGGAATATAACTTTCATACCAATAGAAATGCGTTGAGCAAAGTAACTTCCAGCCTTTGGGTCACCTGTAGTTCGATGCATGCTTTTGGCTTGAAAAAAGAACAATGCACTGGACCCCACGGATACTTAATTCATTTTTTAATACGCTTTAAATGAAGCTCCACCTTTTTGCCAGTTAACCCATGGCTATCACACGGTAAATATCATACGCTTTGTTATCACGCCGACTATGAGGGCAACGTAATTGCGCCTTAGAACAAACGAGCAAATTTCAATGTCTTGATTATGTCATTAGGTAAAGTTAATTCACTATTATCTTACTCTTATTATGTCAGGCTGTATTACGGTGTTGCACAAAAACATTTTAAAGTTTATAACTTATGATTATCACTGTCAAACTAAAGAAGAATTGATAGCTTGAGACTTAACGTGAAATTAAAGTTAAAATGCTAAAAATGAAAGGATGGAAACAGAAAACGGCCTTTTACTGAAATTCCCAGGAATTGGTCGCTGTTCGTGTGTTATAACACCGCCGTAGCTGGCTGGTGTTTGAACTGTATACTGTAGGGCGAGTAGTAGTAAGGTTTAAATTAAACTACACCCTTGATCTGTTGAGCTGGCTATTTTTTTTTTTTTTAAATTTTTTTTTTTTAATTTTTTTTTTTTTTTGAGTGGACTAATCAGTTTGGGTGTACTGACACCCTTTACTGAGACACCGGACTGTTGCGGGAGCGTAGGGCTCTCACCGCCTAAAATTTACAGTGTCTGCCTAGGGGCGCCCCAGAGGGGGGCTCGAACCTCGGCCTATGGCGACACTGGGGGAAGGCGAACGGATTGGAGAGAAGCGGCCGGGCACGTGCCGGTACCGCGAAAACCGAGTCCCTACAGGGTGGCGCGACGCGCGGCCCCGCCGGCGGGGCCGATATGACGGACGTGTGTGTCTACTTTGTGTCGCGGAATCTAATTGTTTGTACGCCTCGATGGCGACTGTAATGGCGTCGTCCGGGTCGTTGAGGACGTGCCGCGGACGACGTTTGGACCTAGTGGTGTCAGCCGGAGCGGGATAATCCCCTGCGGCTTTCACCAATGGATTGGGGTGATGGTCGAGAGAGTCGAAAAATCTGACTGAGCATTGCTTTAGGTGGTGCGAGATGGTCGGCACACCTAAGTCAATGTGGAGGTTTTTGTTCCGAATGAACCAAAGCCCACCGATGGCTTTGCGCAAAAACCTATTCTGGATAGTTTGCAGCCTGTGGATATGAGAGGGCGCGGCGTGGGCGAAAACTGGACTCGCGTAAGTCATTATCGGCCTAATGCACGTTGTGTAAATTCTCACCTTATTTCTAAGAGAGAGTTTACTGCGCCCATTGAGCAGATAATATAGTCGGTCTAGCGCGAAAGCGGCGCGGTTGCGGACAATCTTAATATGATCGCGGAAGGTGAGTCCCCTATCGAGTGTGACGCCTAGGTAGCGGACTTTCCTTTCCCAAGGGATCGGTTGTCCGAACATTTCGACTCTGGAGGAGGGATTTGGGGTGCTACCTCTAGCAAAGAGGATAGCGGCGCTTTTTTGAGGATTGACTTCGATGCGCCATTTTCTAAACCAGTCGCCAAGAGTATTGGCGGCAGTTTGGAGTGAGTCTATAATTGGGGGAATACTACGGGCTGAACAGTAGATGGCAGTATCATCTGCAAAGAGAGCGGTATGGGTCGCTAGTGGACTGGGTCTGAATTCGGGGAAGTCGCTTGTGTAAAGCGTGTAAAGGAGAGGCGAGAGCACGGACCCTTGTGGTACTCCGGCTCTAATGGTGTGAGGGGGGGATAGTGCCCCATCCACCCTATAGCGGAAAGAGCGGTTCGACAAGTAGTCTTGAATGATGAGCACAAGACGATTTGGCGTATTGAGTTTGTAGAGCTTATAAATAAGCCCGTTGTGCCAAACTTTGTCGAACGCCTTTGCCACGTCAAAGAAGAGAGCACCCGTTTTATGCGGGCGGGATCTGTTCGCTCTCCGGTCCAACACGTGTTCGACTATGCGATGCACTTGTTGGACACAAGAGTGTTTGGCTCTAAAACCAAACTGCGCGTTAGGCAAGAGATTGTTGGCAAGGGAAAAATCTTTGAGACGTGCGAGAACTATGCGCTCATAGATTTTTCCTATTGAACTAAGAAGACTGATAGGGCGATAGCTCGAGGGCTGATCCTTGGGCTTGCCGGGTTTTGGAATGCCGATGACGGTGGCTTCCTTCCAAGTTTGGGGGAAAATGCTATTTTTGAGGGCTGCGTTAAAGATAGCAGTCAGGAGTAGTATAAGGTGGGCGGGAAAGAGCTTGATGACTCTGTTAGAAATCCCGTCAGGCCCCGGGGCCTTCCTATTATGTAGGTCTTTGATAAGGGACTCTACCTCATCAGGGGTTACCGGCTCTAACGGGGGGTCGGCATCTGTAAGTGGGGCTATTTATTTTGTCAAATACGAAAGGTTATATACATTGAGAAAAACGAAACCATAGCGCGATTCAGGAATGGTCAAATCCTGAACCGCGCCATCTCTGAACTAAAAAACAAACAAATTAATACAACATTTTATGTACTTTGGTCTTAAACATCGTGCGTCGACAGTACGTAGTCGACGCACAAACTGCGACGAATTCTATCAAACGTGTTGTTTACCAAAAACTGTCGACGCACGACCAGCGACCAATTCATTCCCAGCCGTGGGATGCTATAGGTTGATGATGATAATGTCGATAAGAATACTGTACTGTGTTTATTAAAATAGGATACAGCAGAGGTAAAGTTCCAACCATCAATATTGTTTACAGCAATTCACCAAAAAATATCACCTATAATATTGAGATTGCCAAATGAGATATTTTTTTAACTATTTGGATTAAAAAGAACAAGGAAAAGTTCTCTCTTTAGTTTTTATATTGTGTTCATATCATTAAGTTATTGCTTATATCTAACTTGGCTTAACGACTCATCACTAGATCATCAGGTACCATGACATCAATTAGGAAGCACATAAATTGCGGTAAAGAAATAAAAGTTCTCTAAAAAAAAGTTGTACGGAGAAAGTTTTGAGGCGTTGCCCGCTCGTAATAAGCAGAAAAATAGATTTCTTTAAAATAACTATCTTGCACCACCTACCCATTTACTTTGTCAGCATTATATCAGTATCTAAGGTTGCCTGGAAGAAATTTCATAGTGGTAGGGCCGTCTATTGTACTTCTAAACTAATTATACTAATTTATAGGTATATAGTTTTTGTTTGGTATTATATCATAACGCTGAAAACCGCAACTGCGGAGACATATCGTCATGAAACCACGACTACTCTGTCAAGAGTGAACGACTAAGGAGTGGAGGATTGTATTGTATGTATGTTACTTTATGTCACATATATTCATTTTATTGCACATAAATATATAACTAAATAACATGAAATAAAATAAAATTAATAAAAACTAAACTAACAATAAAAATTAAAAACGAAATAAAAATAAACTAACAATAAAAACTAAAATTAAGCATTAAAAAGACATGGTCCCTGTGGCAGGGTGCCCAAAATGCTAGCAGCGTTACCTCGCTGAACGGCGATAGATATCCGTTGAGCGAAGTAACTGCCAGCCTTTGGGTCACCAGTGGTTTGTCGCAGCCTTTTTGCGATGTCCCTAGAAACGGACAACGCACTGGAACCCCACGGGCCTTATGTTTCTACACCAAAAGCCGCAAAATCGTAGGAGCCAGTCAGCTGCTGATATTTTGTGGCTTTTAGTTTCGCGGCGGACTCCGCCGCCGCTTCCGCACTCCTACTCATACCGTGAAGATGTGACGGGGAAATGTATATATGTTACCTGTAAATGACTCGTTAAAGTCAGATGATCCGTTTCAACTAAAACACCTCCCCTGATCTCGTCGAGTGACGTGGTACTATTAGCTCTGTACCAATGCATTTCCGGCACAATCTCGCCTGGGTGTAGATGTAATATAGCGCATTTCAGTGACAACGTCTCGCCACTTTCAAGAAATGCTTCTTTGCTCATCCTTATTTCCGGTGCTGTGAGCAATATAGTTTTATTAGTAAAAATAAAAACACTTTTATTGTGCACTTTGATGGTGAGAATGTTAACGACTTCAATAATAGCCACTCTTAAACTATTTATTTTACATAGTTTATTATAATAAAATTCAATACCTGCTTAATTGGTTATAGGTTGTGTAAAAGCGTTATAATTAAGGTCACAGTAAGCAATAATGTCTAACATTTAATTATTTATTGTTATACAATAATTTATTATCCCTAATCTTCTGGGCTAATAAAACTCCCGTTTTTCGTGGTCCTAGTTTTTTATTATTAGAAGAACCACGAGGAAGAACTGTTTCTTGTGGTCCTACTACGTCAGCCTCTCGATCAAAATTAATTATAAATGGGACACTCGAAGTGTTCGTCTAAAACAGTTAATATTTGAATAGGCTATTTGACACTATTAAAAATATGCTACGAAATGTGGTCATCCTATTAGATAATAACATAAATAAACATATTTATCTCTGTTATATCCCAAAATATTTATAGATTTTTCAAAATAAACAAAATAAATCCAAATTATTTTTTAAATTTCTTCAGCCACAAGAACGCTTGTGATTGGCTATGCCTCGCGTGACGTCACACGCAAGTCAACATTATTCATTGTTACGACATTTTGTGTGATTTTATCATTTTATCTATTACTATTCGAATCAAATATTACTGGCATACTTACATCAAAGTGATCTTCACACATAAAAACATTTGTATGAGATAAAATGCTGTTTGGGTCTCTTCGAGCTAACACAGAAACAAACAGTTTTTGTGGAGTTTTTATAGAAGTATTTGTACATTGTGGCACAATTACACCATTTATAAACCATTTTTTCCAGTAAAATAACAGAAAAAATATTCTAAACACGCTGAATGTACACTTTGGTACAATTTTACTTGCCTGTGACGTCACGGCGTCCGCTATTTAAACCGATATTTTACGGAAAATACTGCAAATTTCGCAGAAATATACATGTGGTGTATTAATCATATACCAACGAATAATTTAAAACAGTTTTTCAAAATCAGTCAAATAGCCTATTTAATATCTTACGATTCATCTCAAATTAATATGACTGATAGGGATCAGTCGGATAAAAGGACACATCCATTATTTACATCACACAAATTTTTGGTCATCCCCACTTGTCACATTTGGCAATTCATTTCAATTTGGTAAGTCAGTTTGCAATTTTTAAAAGATGATTTTGTAAATACTTTGTATGTACAATAAAACTTGGGACAGGTTTCTCCCCCTTGTAGAACCTTCCCCCCCCCCCCCCATCTATGTGTGATATAGTTAATGAATGAGCCCAAAGAAGTATTTTAAAATGGCAAAAAGCACTCACGATGTACAATTAATTTAAATCTTCTCAGCATAGGCGGATGTGTTGAGACATGACAACAATAAATACCAGAATCTTGTAATTTAGCGTCTGATAACGCTAATCTCCAATTTTCTCCAGCTAAATCCATTTTATACCTGTAAATAAATCTAATTTATAACCAAATAAACACACGGTAACATACTCGACGGTACGTTGATGAACAAAATAAATAAGCGACTAATATGGTGGACAGTTAGCATTTAGCAAAGTCAAAGCAAACTTTGAAGGGTATTTAGACAAAATAAATTTTAATATAGCTGCTTTCAGAAAAACATCAAGACAAATAATAGCAATGCAAATGTTTGCCTTATTTAGCTATTTATCATTGCATTTTTTAATTTCTTAGTCTTATTTGGTTGTGAAACCGCTAACTGAAAATTTGGTTATTATTTATAGACAAATTCAATAAATAATCAAACAAATCCAAAACATGTCGATTTTAGAAGTCATATATTTTGGAAGTGCCTAATTTATGTAATTCTGATCAGAATCACATGCCATTTATAGATTTAACTATTTTTTATGCTACTATATTTTTAAATATATGTATGTCTCTATACCTATGCTTTAAAAACACTATCACCAGCAAATTCATTTAGAAGTTTCCCACTTCCGTAGAAAATCACATTTGTATCAAACTTTTAATTGAAGCCATTCTTAGTTTCCCCACCGCAGTTTTAAAGTTAAACAAATTGTGTTTATTGTAACTTTGTATTTTTTACCTTGCGTCCGCTGTGTGTGTGTCTAAATCTACTGTAATTAACTCCAGATTATCATCTTCAGATACCCTTATCCATGATACCTGCAAGAGAAAATGGCATTGTTAAACTTCTATCGAACCCAAACAGCCGTATTTGTAAAAGCAGAGTTGGCTTAAATAAAATCTGACCCTTTTACAATTTACTTCACTTTTGTGTTACTGAGATGATTGATTCATCTCAATAATTTACAATGATAAAACAGATTTTAGTTTGTTTTAGTAACATTATTATATTTGCTAAGAAAATATTTAGGGAAATGTTTTTTCGTAATAAAAATTATTTGTGTATGTATATGACAATGGCTTTATCCTAGACGTCTTTTTCTTATGAATCTGTAATAGCCATGGATGATGGAAGATTGTGTCCTACAATTTTTACCGAGGTAAAAATTGTAGGACACAATCTTTACCTCGGTAAAAATTGTAGGACAATTCGTGTATGGAATTATTTCGTGTATGGAATTATTTATACTGTTCATTCCGATGAAATACCGAAAATGGTTCTAGTTACACACCTCTTTCACACAGCAAACATTAGGTCATAAATTGTGTGAAGTGTTCAATGTTAGGTCGCTTTGCAAAAGACAGACAAATTGATACAAATTATTTAGTTCCGTACCACCATTGGCTACTGCAGCAATGCAGATGTAAACTGCAGTGTAGAATTTATAGTTACCTCCTGGCCAATTAGCAGTGACAACATTCATCATTATTATTAGAATCAAGCCAGGTATTATTTGTTGTTGTAGTGTTAGTCAGTTATCAACACAAATAGTAATAAATGTTTTGTGCGATGGAGTCAAGGAATATTGAAGAGGAAAGCTATTTGTTGTCTAAGAATTTCAAACGTTTCTGATAAGGTCTAATTTATCATACAGATTTGCAACATGGAAACTTATCAGGAACGATCCAGGAAGAAAACGGCTCTGATTTAAATAAACATCAGCGAGCGAAGAACTCTTCCGGTGCTATAAAGTATAATTGCGTTTGAGTATATAAGAACAGCTGTCATCATCATCATCTATCATCTCAGCCACAAGAAGTCCACTGATGGTCATAGGGTCATAGGTCTCTCCAAGAGCAGCTGTTATTGCTTATTATTAGACTCTTTGCTATCTGATATAAAACATATATTTTAAATTACCGTCTTGTCTCTAAGTGCCGTAACACGACAGTCAAACATGACAGTTGCACCAGTATCCGCATCGATTATTGTGTCCTGTGAAATGGTATCACCTTCAAAAGATGGTGGTCGAAATCTGAAATAAAAAGAATTCGTTTAAATCTCACTGATAAGTTGTGTTTTTGTGAAGTTTTAAATGGTGTTTGTTGTAATGGTGTTATGTTGCATGTTATAACTAAAATTAAATAATATGAAAAAATAACCCCGAGGCATATCTACTTAATTAATTTTTTTGTAGAAAAAGTTTCGATAGAAATGTAACAGAAGTTACTGAACGGTCATAAGTCTGAAAAAAAATATCAATGTTGAGGCGGCTTAAACTTTCTTTGAGTTTTTCAAGTAATAAAGTATAGGAGTGAATTGACACAATTTAATTGAACTGTGTTTGAAGGGATTTGTACTATAACTTAAATAATATACTTCTAAATAAAATATGTGATAATGATTTTGTGATGATAATAAACGTATATTGCAAGTAGATTTATAGAAAATACTTTTACATGTCAATTTTTTTTTATCCTACTAGCATTTTCGACGTGAATTGCCTGTTGAGAAGTGCCGCAAGAAACTCAACAGTTCTCTAGTGGAAAACCACAGGTAACAACTAGTTGAAGAGAAGTATAAAGCCGAAGAGCAATATCTAGTTAATAGTAATCATATCGGATGAAGCAGAAATTTCCCAGACCACAGAAATATATGAGGTGCGAGCCAAGAATCGACATTTGCGAAGGATCGTTAGGAATGAAGATATTTCAAATATTCCCGACCTCGATGAAAGATATGGGAGATTAAATTGGTGAAAATATTCTCATTGGTGAAAATATTTAATGCTTTACAAAATTTTGCCTCTTGCAGATGAAGTCCACTTGGATGTGTCTCCTTTTGTGATTTCTAAAGATCTGTGAGTGAGAGAGCTCAAAGCTTATTTTTTTCCTCTTTTTTCAGGTTTTCCCTTTTCTTTGTTCAAAACAAGGTATCGAGTGTTCTGTCAGTTAGTTAATAAGCAGAAAATAATCCAAAAAATACTGCGAGACACTATGTCTGTTAATAACAGTCATTCAGAAAAGAACCTTTATTTCTGTTATGCTATAAGCCTTCAGAATGGTAAGTCATTTAAAGAATTCATGTGAATTACATCATATTTCATAGAACGAGTAATTAACTTGCCATGTTGATAAATTACACCAATTTATATCAAGCACATTCTTAGAAATCGTTACTGTATTACGTCCCTTAGGCACTGAATTGATTACTAGGCAGAACTTTCCCCAGTACTCCGAGCCCTCAATTATTGCTCCATAGAATTTGCCTTGGCATTTGGAAGTTTGTAACTTTGAAGTAATTTTATTTCATTCGTACACTTGGCACGCACTGATCCCTTTCCGAGAGGGTTTTCGAGTATTTTGATTGTCAACCTACACACAATGATTGAAATGATTCTATTGGAGACTTGAAGGGATGCTAGGCTTAATTTATAAAGTAGACCAACTAATCAAACAGTATTTTTTTAGTCATAGGAAGTCGACTTATGTAACTAAAACAGAATTATTTAATGCATATGATCATTTGATGCACATCTAGCGAAATTCAGAGTCAACTAAAGGCCCATGAACCCAAAATCATTACAGAACTTCTGTGCACTGGTACTTTAAATTTCAAGTGCTTTATTATTTATCTAGGTTTTTATCAAACTTTTTTATGAGAGGTCCTATTATGTTGATTATCTACTGAAGTTGTAAAAGCTAATGTTATAGAAAAATGTAACAAAACAGGCGCAAAAAAAAATCAAATCTTTCAGAAAATGGTGCTCAGTAATGAAGTAACGCTATATAAGAAGTAAATTAGCATGATAACACTTATTTTGATGCCTTCAAGTTTATGGACACTAGGAGCTTTAAAAGCCTCCACCACCTTGCATAGCAACTCCCATTGTAAATTTTTACGATTCATCTTGTACCGTACACAAACATTTTATTTAAAATTATAATGGATGTTGATTAAATATTACAATAACCGTTAATCTTGAAGGTTAAAGGAAAAAAATACATTTTTACAGCTCAACGGAGTATGAAAGCTGAGAAAACTGTTATGAAAAATCTATTTTTTCTTATAAAAGTTACGCTGCCTACACTGATTTCTAGGTGGGATGTGCTCATTGAACCAGTATAAGTTGATACTTTCTTCTAAATAAAGTCGTGATAAGGAGAGCTCAACTTATCTACTGAGATATTTTATACCGATCACCCGCATAAAATAGCTTTATGTGGCAACTAGGAAGGAGGACCTGAATGAGGCTTTTGACTATGCCGTAGTAGGCGCAAAATTTTGATTCAAATATATTTTGGTAGTCATTGTTATCTACAACGAATTTTTAGATGTTCGAAAAGATCCGAAGACACTTAGAGGCAAAATATGACATGCACAACTCTTACATTATTTAACTTCATATTACGATTGATGTTTTTATTTGCAAGTGAATGGTATAAGTAACCCGATATTGAATGTACACGAGTAATAATCATACACTAAACGTAGTGATATCTACTAGCAAGAAAATCGAAAAGAAAAATCTGGAGATGAAACAAAGTTTAAGTTGGTAGGATTGAGAATGTTTTTTTATTAATTTTGGTAGAACGTGCTACGTGAAAACGACTGCATACTAAAAGACTTACCGCAAAGCAAATAAAACGTTTCCTCTAAACATACTGGAACAGCAAAACGTTTCAGCTAAGATAAGAAAAAAAGTACCGCCTTTGCAACGGAGACAAACTACAAGGTACCAACAGCAATTTACTCTAACGACATGTTAGCACACAGTTTCCCCCATTTTGTTTAAGACCAGCTCATGGAACTAGGACATCGGACGGGATAAATCTTGAACGAATTAATGGAGTAAGATAAAAGGGGATTTTAGACAATGATAATTACATTGTGGGACATGTTTGTGGGTCGGTACTAATAAAAAAGTAACATAGCAACAATGTTAGTGAAACAGAAAATGACTGATAGAAAAGGGCATATCAGACTGTTGCATGTTTTCATTCATCACAATTTCTTGTCTGTGACAAAAAAAAGGTGTATGAAAACGAAAATGAGGGCGGTATCATAAATTATAATCTAACTACATTATTATGTCTGATTGTTGTCAAGATTTCATGTCGTAACTATAAAATTCTGTAAAATTACTATGTACAGAATCTTTACATAAACTGTGATGTGTTTCCATTCGCTTATTCTTATCAAATTTCTTCATTTATTGTGTAGTAAAAAAGGTATTTGATGCTTTATTTGCATTAGCAGTAAACTAATTTGGGTTAATATCAGCCAACGTTACCTATCTCATTTACTGGTCTAATGAACATCTTCATTGAGTTTAATACAAAGTTGTGTAACAAACCATTTTGTTATATTTTAGAAAATTATGGCAATGTTTTAGTGCTACCAATAATATTTCTGATCGATCATCATCGAGTAACGTAAGATCGTATTTTTTTATGCCACAAAGTTGGCAAACAAACCCACGGCTCGCCTGATGGTAAGCATCACCGTAGCCTATAGACGCTTGCAATACTGGGGGTATAACCACTCACGCGTTGCCAACCCTCCCAACTCCTGAGTGGAGCACTGGAGACCTTACTCACGTATTTATTGAAATATTTAAATTAAAAATTATACTCCATGAAAGAGCATTTAGGTCTAGTACATTGCCAATTTTTATACGTCATTGCAGCTATTCGTTTGACAGATAGACTACTTCTTCTTCTTCTTTCTTAATTAATGGCTTTCTTTTGTGTCTTAACGACACATAGACAATTTCGCCAATGTCGAGTATTTTAAATGAACACTTTTTAACAAAAAAGTACACTTTAAAAGGGCAACGTGGTACGGTGAGGATCCGAGGTCGCCATCTTGACGACCTTCGTTGACAAGGCGGCGATCTCGAATCTTAGATAGACTATCTGGAACATATCATATCTTATATTTAAGTCTATTTGAAAGAAAATATCTGTTAAAACATTACATTTCTGTATGTTCAAATTTATATTTACCTACTAAATCTTTATTTTGTATTCGTACCAGGTAACATATTAGCATTTTTCCAAATTGTAATGTTACATAACGGTGTAACAGTAGCCCTGTTTAATTTGTACTGAAGGCACGTTTATACAAACTCCCAGTTTGAATAAAAAGCTTCTGTGGGCCCCACATTTTCTTTTGTGATAAAACTCTGAATTTCTTAACATGTACGATATGTTTTTTGTGGGGGAACCTGCAGTGCCGTAACTTTATATCAGCCTATGAATCTTTATAGTTTCTTTGTACCCTAACCCTTTACAATACTTGTATACTTGCGATCGTATTTTTTGCATGGAAATATATTCGCGTAAAAAAAAATCTCACGTACCATTTATTGAAATAGTTTATTGTAGACTAGTAAATCCCTCGCAACTTCGTTTGCGTATATCTCGTTTTTCCGTGGGAATTTGATAAAATCCTTTCTTAATGCACCCCTACGTTATTAAAGGAACCCCTGTGCAAATTTTCAAGTTACTAACCCTAATAGTTTGCCTAAAACCCTGCGTTGATATGTCAGTCAGTCAGCTTCTTCTTTTATAAACATATATAAATTTGTTTTTTTTTCAATGTCAACATGCCTGTAATATTTTGGAAACAGTAAAAAAAAAGTATTTCTCCTTTTTTATTACGTACTCAAATCTGTATGTTAAACAGCGCCCACAGTTTGCTATGACGAGGACATAAGTTTTTTCCTAGTTTACAACTGTATTTGTCATCTTCATCAATATAAAGTTAATACTTTTGTGATTAAAAATTAAAAGTCTATATTCGAAATAGGAGCTACTGTGTATGGAATTAGTGGAATATCAAACAGAACGTCTACTTTTTTATTTTTTATTTTATTGTCTACAAATTGACTTACTTGTCGTGAAAATGTTTGTTGCTCGTTGCATACGAGTCGAAAATATAATTTAACATTGGGGAGTCCCCTTTCTGTTTAATCTGCTGCCTCCTCGGCTTACTCGTGACCCTCATGCTGCGGAAGACTGTTGGCGGGGGCGTGGTGCTCGATGTCATGGGACTGGTTTGCTCAGTACCTTGAGGTTCTGAAAAATAAACTAATTATAACGACTAGCCCGTCCCGGCTTCCCAAGGGATTTAATAAGGATCCCCTTTTTTAAATATAAAATAGCCTTAGCCTATGTCAACTGAAGATAGTATAGCTTCCCAACGGTGAAATATATATATTTTTTTTATACCACACAGGTGGCAAACAAGCATACGGTCGGCCTGATGGTAAGCCGTCACCGTAGCCTATAGACGTAAGCAATACCGGGTGTATCACTCACGCGTTGCCAACCCTCCCAACCCCCCCAAGTGGAGCTCTGGAGACCTTACTCACCGTAGGAACACAACATGGCCGAGACCAATGCTATTTGGCTACGATCTTCTGTAAGGTGGAGGTCCTTCCCCAGACGGGCTGCTCCGATTTAAGCGGATTATCCGCTATGCCCTACCTCTCTTAAATCAGTCTAGTAGTTTCGCAGCCTATCTTTTTACCTGTTATGTTTTGCGGGGCGATCGCCCTCGTGAGCACCGCCATGAGCAGCACGATGCGGTTCATGCCGCCGCATCCTACCCGCTGAGCAGGCTCTGAAACAAACAAACATATTCAATTATTAATATGATAAGCAAATATAGGTTGGCAGACCTCCGCGGGGTGTGACGGTGTGCCGGCTCGCTGATCAGACGATATTGTGCGGGTAACGGGACTGTTGAGATTGACACAGAATTGAGTAAAGTGGCGCGAGAAAAGGGAGACCTACAACCAACCAACCAACCAACCAACCAACCCAACAGTTAGTGAACATGGTGTGAAAAATAATAAGTAAATGTAATGATGTTCCATCCCCATTAACTTATTTGTCTATACTAATATAATCATCATCATCATTACATATTTATTCTTCCTGCAATTCATGTAAATTGTCGATCATCTGGTATTAAGATATTCAAATTATATTTTCGGTCATTTAATTAGATGTAGCCAGCAGGTCGCATTGGAGGCGTTTGTCCAGCAGTGGACTTCTTGTGGCTGAGATGATGATGATGATGATGAATTAGATGTAGGTATATCTACTGGTTTACCTGGCGCCACGATCAGTAACCTGAAAATTATCGCTTTAGTTTATAACATCCGAAGAGTTTAAATACCGTAATATCAAGAGCCGAAATCGTATTTTATATTTTACAGTCCAATTAGTAAGTAAGGTAATATGGCTATTTAACATCACGCAACCCTTACAGTCCGTCATTCAAAGTTGTTTTTTTTTGTACCAATTGTGTCTTTATAATGACACTAGCGAAATCCGCAACTTTGTTTGCGTGTATTTATGTATAGCAGCGACATCTAGTTTATAAAGTGTTAACTATCAGACTTTTGACCAAATCCTATGGGAATCGCTTACTTTTCGGAATAAAAAGTACCTAATACAAGGTATCAGCTACCTCGGGGGGAGCGTTCCGGGGTGAGCAGGGCAGTTTATCTTTGGCCGGACGGCCCTTGCGGGGTCGCGGATGTATCAGCTCCCGTAGGCGAGTGACATCCCGTCAGTCTTTTAATGGTAAGTCCCACGGTCCCCACAGCTTATACCCCGGGCGGTGAGGCTGCTGCAAAACATTTTTCTGACGCGAATAAAAAAAAGGTATCAGCTACCTACACAGCTGCACCAAATGTCATAAAAATCGGCCCAGCCACATAAACATAAACAAACTTTCACCTTTATTATACCTATTAGTGGAATTGCACTAAATTTTGCACCTAAAAATCAAATCGGGTCGCTACATTTGTCTATCAGAACAAAAAGTAATAATTATTTTACTTACAAAAATCATCACATTATTTCTGGTGTTACCTGTTTTATGGAGTTTATTTAGCTGTTCATAATGATGCCAGTAAGTTTTTAAAAGTCTTACTGGTATCATCAGTAACCCTGATTTGAAGATGTCTCTACTGCCAATTTGCTTGCCTGTTAGTCAATGACAGTCAGATAATTTGAAAATACTTACACCAGCTTACACGCAATTGATACCAGTTGTAGGAGACACGAAAGTTTTTAAGGTGGGTCTACGCTAAACAAGCCGAGCACGAGTCGAGCCAAAATTCGTGTAGTGTGGACTGACTTACGAGCCTCGAACCATACTTGTCACCGCAAGCAGAGCGGCTGACCCACCTTTAGGTCTTACGGTTGAGGCTGTTGATTGCATGTCAGCCAGTCACGGGAAATGCGGTTCTGTCTTGTACATTATAATCTAATAAATACGTTACATTTGAATAATTCCACATTATATTAACATAATACCCATTATTTGCATAAACGGGTCAGGAGTCAGTGTACAAATGTTTGTATATATAATAAAATAAATATTTATTATGGGAACCGCATAAGACTCGTTGGTTGTAAGCTAAACGGTTAGCCACTAGGGATGAAATATTCATAACGTCATAATTAAACAGTGGAATCATACTTGGATCTACTTCTATATTTTACATTTCCTAATTTATAGAGGTAGGGTTTGTTGGCTTTGCAAATACACTCGTAGACGCCCGCGGCTTGATGCTCAATCGCGCTTTACTGATAATAATATGGGTATTAGTATCTGCGTCAATGCCATAGATGTAGATAACTGATCCTGCAAATTCGAATTAATTAGGAATTGAAATAATGCTAGGAGTCGAGTGTGGTTACAATGTCGCAATTTTGCGTCTACGAATACGAAAATTGAAGTCTACGTCCTAAAAGGAACCTTTCGGAAAAATTTGAAAGTCTTGGTTCAAGGTGTTAAACTGGGCTTTGATCAGTTAGTCCATCTGGCAGACAGGACTTCTTTTTAGAATTTCGTACCTAAACTTCTTAACCAACGCAATCAAAAAAAATGAGCGTTTACCTTCCGTTTTTCATACAAATAGCAAGGCACCAAACACCTAGGGCAGTTTCCATTTATCTATAAATTTGAAATTTTCCACGAAGCAAGATCATGTGGCACAAGCAAAATGTGGTAAAAGTGATGTATAAGATCATGTGGTAAAAGAAAAAAATCCGAAAACAGTTTTGTAATACGTGTGTGGTCTTCTATTGAATTCTATGAACAGATGTTGAATCAGATGTATAATAATAATATTAGGCATCTTTACATTATAGACGAAGTGTGTGACGAGCTTTATTGAAGTAATTTTGTGACTTATATAAATGACCTCATTGAAGTTTTGAAGCACTACCAAAACTTTCTGAGAATCTGACCTCAAACTAAACCTAACACGAAAATTGTAGGGAAACCTCTGAGAAACTGAAGTGGCTAACAAGGGGGCGTAACAAACGTCTTTCAACTGCCCTGTAATAAGTGAGTCTTGTCATGTTCAGTGAAATGTTAAGGCATACGATATTGATTTTAGACGAAGAGCCTAGAGAAATCTATATAATACATACAAAATCTCCAAATAATCGTCTGTTTTAAAATATAAATCGGTAAGAAAATTGAATGTTTATTGTTAACATGAATGTGTGATAAAGCCATCAAGTACGTATCTCTTTGATAAAGCACACAACATTATGTTACCACAAAAAGCTATAACAAGGTAATTCAAACACAATCGTTGAATTTTAAACCTATTCTGCATTTCAATAATGCTAGTAAAATATTAGTTAACTAGCTTTTACCCGCGGCTCCGCCCGCGTGGTCAAGGGAAAATGTCAATATTTTTCCCGTGGGAAAAAAGCAGCCTATGTCACTCTGCAGACTTTAAACTATCCCCAATAAAAAAAATACATATCAATCCGTTCATTACTTTCGACGTGAAGGGAGGACAAAAACAAACAAACATACTTTCACGTTTATTATATTAGTATTGATTTGATATTACAAACACAGACACAAAAGTTATTTTTTGTTACGAGTGTAAAGATTTCGATCTGTGATTGGTCTCTCAAGAGATATCTATTTGTCTGGATAGTCTAGAACAAAAACTAAGACAAAAGTTTTCTTAGCTTTCCAGCAAACCGTTTGGGACTGTGACACCTGCATTGTACCTAAGACTGCAGGTGTAAGCAAAAAGCTTGATTAACTTAGGTGTCTTAGGATTTTGCTATCGTGGCTAAAACTAATGATTGTATTAGGCTCTTGACATTATCTTTTTGTTTTATTTCTGTTTGAAAAGAAGAAGAATTCTACCATTTTTGTGAAGTGGTAGAGCAATTATTACGAAATGGGCTAGCTCGACCGAGGAAGTACCACCCTCTCACAGAATATCGACGTGAAGCAGCAATGCGTTTCGTTCGGTGAGTAAGAAATCCGGAAGCCCAATTCCCTATCCCCTCTTTTCCCCTCTTCTTTTCCTTCCCTTCCTCCTTTCTTTCCTCCAACTTCCTTGGTGGACAACGCATTGGTAGCGCCCACTGGTGTTACTGATGTCCATAGGCGGCGGTGACCGCTTTCCATCAGGTGGTCCGCTTGCTTATTTATCTACTGTATGACATAAAATAAAAAATATTGTTTTGTAACTCATTAAATAAAAAATAAAAAACTTCGGAAAACTAACAGTAATCAATTCTACACAATTCATATTGCGCTAAGTGGTCCCAGAGTAAGGCCTGCATGTAACCTGCATGTGTGTACCAGATTACGAAATTACAATTTTAAATATCTAGGCTTATAATACAATGAAAACACTGAAACAAAGTTTTCAAAATAAATATAAGAAGATAAAAAAAATATTAACTAATAAATGAAGAAAATTATAATAAACAAAATAAGCCAAGTTCTTTTTTAACTGTAATAAGTATTTCTTGAAAATAAAAAAGCATTTTTACTAAAAATGATACAACAATTATAATGTATTGGTATTATAATGGAATGTAAAATTGCACACGTTATTCATGAGATTTAAATTTATTTCAATCTTTCATAAAATCTTGAACACACCCTCATTTAAATTTATCTTATTCAGAACATTATACACCAGAGATAGATTTATATAGTTTAGGGACTCCTAAACTTTGTACAATTTGCAAAAGTTAAAGGGATCTTCGATTACCATTACATTAAAGTTTCTTAACTTGCATCATAGTTCCGCCCGGGGCCTATCTACCGCTTAAATCTCACTCGATTTAAATGTACAAAATGGCCAAGTCTGTTCACAGTAAATATTTGAAAAAAAAAAAACACTTAACTTTTTTATTCATACCACGATGATGGCAAACAAGAATACGAACTACCTGGTAATAGATCATCTTAACCTACTCTTGCAACCAGAGATAAAATGTCTTGAGTTACTGCCATATGCCAGTTCGTGAAAACCTGCGGACCATAATCTCATTCGTAGAACTACTCCGATTCTCACAACAATTACATTTTGTTCTAACGATTCGATAAAGGGGGCCAGTCTAAGATCATAAAACCGACCAACCTGACACCGATAGTAAAAATTATGTGAAAGATCGTAAATCGTGAAACCATGCGGGCCTATCATTGTAATATTTTCAAAGAACCGTTTTTATGTGTAATACGAGAACGTATTATTACTTGATTTCTACCAATCTTGATTTCCGAGTGTTAAATACGATAATTGGACTATCAAATCTATAAAAAAAAACTCGAAGAGGTAGCTCCATAATAGCGCTTTAAAAAAAATCTGTCATAAAAGTGTTCAAGTTTGACCACCCAAAAAACCTTATGACTTTGTCGGATATTTTTATTTGTGTTGATTTTATAAAGTTAAGTGAATATTTTCAGTAAACTTGGCTCGAACACTACCTTTTGCTTACATAACTTTACAAATGGTAACTTAGTTTGATGTTCATTTGTGTGTAAATCATATTATTCTACGTATGCTATGGTTTTGATTACTCCCAACATTATTGCGTTCATTGTAGAACGTTGTTGGTTTGTGGTTATAAGCCTATAGAATTATTTTAGTCAAATATTTTAATAATGTTACGTTGAGTTACTACAATTTGTAATATGTTTTTTTTAAATCGTTGTTTGGAACTTTCGTGCCAAGTATAACGTAGTATTAATAAAACGGAATATAGAAAAGGAGCGTCGTTGGTGTTGTCGCAATTCGCAATATGCTCAAAACAGAACATTGTTCTTTGTTTTCGAATGTTTTTCGCAATCGCCAGTTGGTTTTTAGGGTGGTAAAGTTTTATGAAACAGACTAGCTCGTCTCGGGGAGGTTCTTTACTTACTTCCAGTAATTAATTTCATACAGTTCTGATGATAATATCAGAGCAAGATGAGCCGGGTACAGACGGAATATAATAGAATTCCTATAGTGACTACGCCTTACGTGAACCGTGCACACTACGCGCGCGGCATTATACATATGTATGGGAAATTCTTTCTTTGTGTGTTACATAACATGTTACGTTACAGTATGTTATGTACCCGGCATAATGTGCCGACAGTATGGATAAAAAGAACAATGAAACAAAGAAAAAAAAATGTTACCATAAATTGTAACATTTCCGAGATATTCGTAGTGTGCCCATGTGCGATCATTTCATTGCTTATTTATCATGTTCTTATCGTTTTGATAAATAGCGGTAACAAAAAGCCTATTCAATGAAAGATTAGTAGTAATTTCTATATACAATCCAAGATATTTCCTTTATTTTCGGCAATACATCATCCCGCCATTCCGAGTGTAGATTACACGACAAACAAATACTGTATGAGGATAAAGACATTAATATTAATAGATACTGCTATTCTCTCCACTTTATGTCATTAATATAATGTCTCTTTCAGACTTGTCCTTTTTTCAAATAAAACATAAGGGTAAGGAAAGGGAGAATATGCTTTATCGTACTGATACTAAGAGATACGTTAGTACTATTATGCACGTACAAAATCTCTAATACTATTGGATTTAAAATACAGAAAATATAATTTCACAGAAATCACAGGAATTAAATTTTAAACTAGGTACTCTTCTAGGACAGATTTTTACGTGGAGCGACTGCCATCAAACCTCCACAACCCAAAAGGAAAAGCAGCTCTATCTCAGGTTCCTTGAATTTTATTGAACAAACTGCCCGACTCACGATATTTTCTTTATCACCGCAGCACATAATTAGAAATACGTATCTTACACATAGATCCGAAATAATAAATTTAATGGTGCACCAGGATTCGAACCAGGCGCTTCTGGTTGAAAAGCTGGTTCCTTATCCACAGGGCTGTTACCGCTCTTCCACCCATGGAATCTACTTATATTTATATCTTGCACAAACAAATACTGTACGAAGAGGCCTAATCTCCCAAAGCCTCACCCGACGTTTGTGGAATGCGAGATGACTGTAATATATGATATTTTACAAAATTATAATATAAAAGGCAAATAAATTTTCATGTTAGTCCCAAAATGAAGGAACATGAACTTAAGCAGATTTTTTTACATCGAATATTTTCACAATATTCTGGAATCTACTGCACGTTTAAGAGAGTTTTGCAGGAGATTCTACAATCTAGACCTTAATGTCAGTGGTTTACTGTGTCGTTTATTTTTGTAATTAGACAGGCCCGGTGATCGAGATCGAGGCAAACATTTTGTATGTCTAGTAAAAGAAATAGTGAAACCAAATGCTTAGTTGCTTTTTGTATTTCTTAATGCTAGCTCTACAGTCTAGGGAAGTTGAGCGAAGTCCTACTTCGTTTTCAGTCTTCCTTTGTCTAACTGCATGCTTAACTTCGTCAAGAGTGTAGAGAATGGTTGTTTTTTCAACCTCTTTCAAAAGAAAATCATCTGCTCTTCTTTTTCCGACATTTAACTAATGATTTGGCATAACAGACCTTTATATCCAACAGGAGAAACCAAATTATTATTGAATTTGTATACGTAGCTGATGTGGCTTTATTTGTATAAAAAATCGTAATCACTTTATTTAAGTCAAGGACTTTAATATAATATTTTCTCTATCATTTCACTTCAAAAAGTTGAAGTTTTCTTAGCAGAACGCTTAATTATAATGTAAAACTCTTTACTTTACACTAAATGTATTAAAATCCATTATTATCAACGTCAGCCTTCATTGCTGGGCATCGGTATCCCTCGTTAGAATAAATCATCTACCCACTGCTGGATATAGACCTATATCAATGCTTTCCACCAAATGCGTTCCGTCTTTTGCATCTATCCGACTCCAGCCGGTTTTTGGGGTCGTCTGATTTTTATAATTTATTATAATTTTTTATAAATAGAGATATGTAAATAAAGAAAAAAATATATTTTACGAATTTTGGTAACGAGGCCAATGGGTCCGTGACACGAATAATGGACCACATTTCCCCTTTTGTATATCTTTTTGTTTCAACGCAATATGTTTGCAGATATGGGCGACACGCTAACACATGCCATATGTCATAGTTAATATAGAAAATAATATTACTCTTGCAAAGTAGGTTACCATAACCAACAGTGCTTAAATTTAGACGCAAACAATGTTTATTATGAGGTGTACATAATATATTTTATTTTTCATATGTTATGTAACAAAGGCCAAAAGGAAGACCAAGAAACTGATGGACTGACGAAGTGACGGAATTTGATAGCAAATGGGAGGAAAAAACCTCCTTAAAAGAGAAGCTACGTCTGTATTACCAAATTACGAAAACTAGAACCTAACAATGAATATAGACAAACTAAATATTAATATAACGGAAATAGAATAATATTATAATAATAGAAAATTCACAAACTATTGCAGTCTTTAAAAGAGAATATTTCTTCACATTACAAATCAAAAGTAATTTATTCACTGGAAACTAACATATACAACATTCACAAGCTTTGCGAGATTCTTGAAAACTTACTCGCTCCAGTAGGCACTTGAATTGATTCCGTTTACGGTAATGTCTGATCTTCTTATATTTCAAGTTTTTCCTTAAACTTATCTTCCAAGCAATTTACTGCAAATAAATCTTATGAATGAACTTTTCCATCATTGTTCATTGTTGTACAAAATATTTTTATACACTTCATAAAGCCATAAGATATTATATTTGTAATGCGGCGATTGCTGATTAATGTTCAAAGTTATGTATAAAATATGCACACAAGTGTTAATCCCCTTCTATTGTAAATGAAGGGCGCGCGACTGCACATAGATAAGTTCAGTTCTGAGACGCATTTTTCAAGTTAATGAACCATTAAATACAGTTATCACCGTCAAACTAAAGAAAACAAAAAGAGTACTTTGAGACTAAATGTAGACCTAAGATTAAAATGAATTTCAGAAACTGTTTGTTAACGTCTTCTAAAGATCTAATGGACACAGAAGTAGGGGAATCTAAAGAAACGGTCAGAATATTAATAAAAATGATGGGCAGACAGAGTGTTCCAGTCGAGATGATTGATAAGGTAAAGTAAAAGACACTTACATGTTGTATCGACCACGCAGTGGGATAAGGGCTGGAAGACGATGATGAATAGTGGTAATGAGAGGTCAAATGTTTTGCTTGAGGATAACTCTATTAGAATGGCAGTCACTTCATCTGTATCTTCGCGAAATATATAAAATTAGGTAGCAAAAGCTGATAATAATAGATTTTAAAATATGTCATCGAATGAAAAAGAGTATACTTTGACTGGTTTCCGTCTATGTTGTTGTTAGCCGAATTAACAAATGTTTGAACTTCATCAACATCATCTCAGCCAAAAGAAGTCCACTGTTGGACATAGGCATTACCCAAACGCTTTCAATATGACCGGTTGGCAGCGGTATTTAAAATAACAACAACACTTTTTCCCACAAATTTTACCCATGACACTATAAATAACGCTTAGGAATCCTAGGCACTATAGATATCGAATTTCAAACAAACTACTTTTTCATGACTTATATCTCTGCTCTGAAATACTATCTATTATTGAAAAGATACCGTTCGAATATAATTCAATAAAGAGCGAATTCAAAGCATTTTCGAAATAGTTATAATTTTGTCAAACCAATTTCGAATTTACAAATTCATTTGGTAATTTTACGAACGCTAAAGAACTTTGCACTTGTGTTTGCATATGAAAGGTAAAGTATAAAGTTTGAAGCTTTTAATGTTCAGACTCATTTGGCATTCACATACGGCACTAATGTACGAAATTACGGTCCGTTTGCATGTTCTAATGTGCCGTTTAGTTTAATTCTATGAGTTCTAGTGCACGCAGATCAGACTTTACAGCCACGAAGCTCAACTGAACGATGATGACGATGATGGTTCACCATATTACTAATCATAGCTACTTGTCAGGTCCTCAATCATGTCAACCCATACCCGTCCAACTGCAGAGATACGGTTTTTTTTTATGTACCACAAAGTTGGCAAACAAGCATACGGCCCGCCTGATGGCAACCATCACTGTAGCCTATAGACGCTTGCAATACCGGGGGTATCATCACGCGTTGTCAACCCCCCCCCCCCCTGTTTTCTGAGTTCTGTATAGACCCTACTCACCGTAGGAACACAACATGGCCAATGCTATTTGGCTACGATCTTCTGTAAAGTGGAGGCCAGTGTTTTCAAACCGCAAGAAGGCCACCAACTTGGCTTAATTACTGTTATCTATCGACAACAGCCGAGACCAACGGCTTAACCCCTCCGAAGCACGGAGGAGTTCGAGATAACGAAACCCATCCAAACACTGGCTAGGGTCGACGCAACCTGCGTGTTCGTTTTAGAGTGCGACATTCAGCGACGCCATCAAGCATCTCAATGATCGTTAATATTCCACATGTCGATTTTGACCGAAATACTTTCCACTACTGTGTCCCAAATACACAGAATTCAGAACGGACGCTCATAGATTGATGCCGTGATTCTTATTGACGTCCTGGGGGAAAAACTACAACAGTCATGGTGCTCAGAATTTTCATGGAAATATATTTCTCAGTAGGAAAGATTGAAACTATTTTTTTTTGCAATTTGAAGTGTAAGTAGTCTATTTTATTTACTTAGTGTTACATAGCGCGTAGTAACATTGTTACAGAAGACAGTTTACATTATATAATTTTAGCCTTACTAAATGTATGAAACTGATATTATCTGTCGTTCATCACTTTACCTTAACTGGTATTACTCTAGTCTCTAGCATTATACATTGTTGCAACTAATTCCTAAGAATTAATGAGTTAGTACAGTCAGCCAATTGATGAGGCAAGCAAGGCCCTAAATATGATACAAGTTATCTAAATATTTCGTGAAAGGAAGGATTCACTCGTTTTTTTAAATCAATAGTAATCATCATCATCATCTTAGCCACAAGAAGTCCACTGCTGGACATAACAGGTCACATCGACGTTGTTGAGGCACAGACCTGGCACTCCATACAACGTGCGTAAAAAAAATAACCTATTTCTACTACTTAAGCCAATGTCGTCTGTACACGCGCACACGTATACACATTCGTTCACTGAACGCACACCTTGCGACTGAGGGCTTCTCGATGGGCTCCCGGGGTGCGGTAACTCGGTCCGGTGCGGAGCGGAGTGTGTCCATTCTAGCTCGGGTTATTACTTATTCTATGGTTGAGGGGAAACAACGTCTCCAATGCGACCTGTTTGGCAGCGGCCTGCATCCAGTAGTAGTAATGAAATAGTATTCATTCATATCGTAGTTATTACAAAGTTTCATACCGATGCTTAGATTTGTTAATGCAAAAATCTTTGTTCTTATCTTTCTAATATGGTTAGTTCTTCCACTGGTTGACTCAACAAACAAACCAGTAAAAACACCCATACTTTTCCTATATATAATGAAACTACCAGAAACGCCAATGTTTGTAAATTTCGAATTCATTGGAAGTCCAATTTCGGCATAATTGTTGGTCACATTCTGAACTCCGCAGTCACGAACGAACGTGGGTGTGCCAATCCCAGTGGTCATTAGTCTAATGTTTTGTCTTTTTTATGTGTATGGCTGCGAACAGGCCAAGTTCTACAAACACATATCGCTTATACAACAATACACCGCAAGTAAATTTTTACAAGTTTTCCGGAGAGACAAAATACTGTTTATATTTTATTCATCCTGAAAATTTGAAAAATAAACACTATTGGCGGTATTGTTGTATAAGCGACGAAATGCAAGTTTTTATGTTACTTACTAATAGTTTCTTTCAATTATTGTAATTTGATCTTTCTATAGTTGGTTGGTATCAGACGACGAATATTGATTATTATAAATAAATACTTAACACATAAAAAACACAGACTCGAGACAAACACAATTGCCATCACATAGATTGCTCGTTTGCCACCTTGTTATATAAAAATATTCAGCTTTAACTATGGATCTTGAAATAAAAATAGATGTTATCTTTTAATACATAACAAAAGTTACTTAAAAATCTTACAAAAGGAAATATCTAAGCTTACAGAATTTAAATTTAAATAAAATAAAAAATTTAAAACTTCTTTGATTTTTTACGCACAAAGCTTTTTCGTTGTTTCCCTTTTCGGCTTTCACTTCATTAGTTTGTTTACATTCGGTATACTTAATGAAAATTGAATTCTGTTTAAAGCTTCCAATGTATTATGAACCGTGGCGTAATGGTTACCACGCCAGACCGCCACCCAGGAGGTCCCGGGTTCGATCCCCGGTCGGGTCATGATGAAAAACGAACTTTTTCTGATTGGCCTCGGGTCTTGGATGTTTATCTATATAAGTATTTGTTATAAAATATAATATCGTTGAGTTAGTATCCCAAAACACAAGTTTCGAACTTACTTTGGGGCTACCTCAATCTGTATGAATTGTCCCTTTATATTTAATATTTTAATATTTTAAATATCAATTTTACTTTTTTTTTTAAATAGAATCTTACATTATTATACTATTAGTAAAAAGAATGAAGAGCTCGATGGCGTCGTTCTGTGTCGCAATCTAGAACTAACACGCAAGTTAAGTAACGTAAACTCTAACCAATATTTGGATGGGTTTCGTTAATTCGAGCTTCTTGGGAAGGTACGTTAAGCCGTCGATCCCGGCTGTTATCGATAGGTGACAGTCGTTAAGCCAAGTCGGTGGCCTTCAGGCGGCTTGAAAACACTGGTCTGCGCATTGGAGCAGCGTGGCAGAGTACGCTCTAATCCCCTTCTATTGAAGCGAGACCCGTATCTATTGCGATGATAATTGGTTGATATAATTAAAAATAATACACAGAGGAAACACATCTCGATTTAGTACAAGTAAACATAGACAATGAATCAAATTGTATGTCTTTACATAAAATCCCGAACTTTGTATTTCCAATTAATTATTAATAGGCCAATTTGAAAGTGCCGTAGCGTTATTAATAAATCAGTATACACAAACGGAGGGTCCATTTAGTAGGGCCTATTTCCCTTATTGTGACAGTCTGAATACTTTAATACCGGTATTTTTAGAAATCGACATTTTCTTCTTTATTTATGTATTGGAGTAAATGGTTTACGTTAAGGTTGAGAATTACTGCAGACCTTGACATTAAAAATATTTCGTACATAAAAAAACATTTTGAGAACTTAAGAGATTTTTTTCGGCAACGCGCAAGTGACTGCTTACCATCAGGCGGGCCGTATACTTGTTTGCTACCTTAATGGTATAATAAAAAAAAACATTGATCAAAAAATGTTGTTGATCAAAGATTTTTTAATGGTTGTTTTATTATAGAATTAACCTTGAATTAAAAAAGTCCTATTTATAGCTGCCATGGCATTTTTCTAATATATAAAAAGGTCTTTCTAGTACTTTGACAGGAAAATATATTTGATTAAAAATGTTGGTAACGAATGATTTTTAGACGACTCTTTTATCATCAAAATTACTCAATTAATCTTAAAAAGTCGTAAATAGTAGATGATAGACGAAATTAATATTAGCTTTGGAATTTTATCGTCAAGAAAATAATAATATGAAAATAGATGAAAATGTTGGTGATCAATGTTTTGGTGTTTTTTTTTTTTTGGATTGAGGTTATTTTATTAATTTAATAATATATTCAACATTTATTTCTAATTAAACTTTTAATAGAATCGACTATCAAAATACGACTAATTCTACAAGCCACGGAATAAATTTGAAAAGTAAGATGTTACATTTAATTAACATCAATGCTTTCAGAAGTGACGGGCTGTCTCACTGTCCATCATAAAAAAACGTTTTTTTTCTCTTGTATATTTCTTATAAGTACCTACCTACAGTAAATTCAAATAATCTTTAATTTAATAAGCCTTTGATCTTCTAATAAACACCATCTCAGGAGGTCCCGGATTCGAATCTCGGTCGGGTCATGATGAAAAACAAACTTTTTCTGATTGGCCTGGGTCTTAGATGTTTATCTATATATATATTATTATGTATTTGTTATAAAATATAATATAGTTTAGTTAGTATCCCATAACACACGTCTGGAACTTACTTTACTTATAAGTAGGATGTGTATGTGCCATTAACTTTAAAATGTATTTCTGAAACCGGCTGTATATGTACATATATATTTGACGACCTCCGTGGCGTAATGGTTACCATGCCAGACCGCCACCCTGGAGGTCCCGGGTTCGAATCCCGGTCGGGTCATGATGAAAAACGAACTTTTTCTGATTGGTCTTGGGTCTTGGATGTTTATCTATATATGTATTTGTCATAAAATATAATATCGTTGAGTTAGTATCCCATAACACAAGTTTTGAACTTACTTTGCGGCTAGCTCAATCTGTGTAAATTGTCCCTATATCAGAGCTGTGTCAAGGATCCGAGGCCGGTCACTGGTTGCATGCCTACCCATGTGTCAATGTGGGCACCCTCCTTGACTCCGAGACCCTCCGAGTCGCGATAGGCCTTCGTCTTGGTGCCCAGGTTTGTATTCCACATAGATGTCCTTGTGGCACAATGGTGAACGCGTTGGTACACCACGGGCTTTCTTGTACCAGAAGCGCCGGCCGCCTGTCGTTTCACGCTTCTATCAACGACATAATCCGTCGGTCTCTCGTCACTGTCAACGTGCCTGCCATTTTTGAGCCGAACGGCATCGCACGTGACGATGGTAAGAGGCCAGACGGAATGTCCCTCGTACCGTGGAGTATGGGACGGGCCTTGGTGTGGGACGCGACATGCGTTGACACACTTGCCCACCTTCACGCACTAGCACATCTTCACGGAACGAGTAGGAGTGCGGGAGCGGCGGCGGAGTCCGCCGAGAAACTAAAAGCCACAAAATATCAGCAGCTGACTGGTTCCTACGATTTTGTGGCTTTTGGTGTAGAAACATTAGGCCCGTGGGGTACCAGTGCGTTGTCCTTTTTTAGGGACATCGCAAAAAGGCTGCGACAAACCACTGATGACCCAAAGGCTGGCAGTTACTTCTCTCAACGGATATCTATCGCCGTTCACCGAGGTAACGCTGCTAGCATTTTGGGCACCCTGCCACAGGGACCATGTCTTTTTAATGCTTAGTTTTAGTTTTTATTGTAGTTTTTAATTTTTATTGTTAGTTTATTTTTAATTAATTTTATTGAATTTCATGTTATTTAATTATGTATTTTACCAATAGTACCTATATATATATAATTACCATTTCGTAAAACACGCAATGCCGTAGTCTGTCCTTACTCTATTCGGGTCGTATCCTCTCTTGAGACATTCCGAATATGTACTGAATAAATCAATACAATAAGTTACTTATCTGTGTCTTATAAAAAAACCATTGACGATACGCAATGTCGTTTGAAAACAAACACAAAATAATTAAATAAATAAAAATCATAATAGCGAAACTTTTTATTTCATAATATTATTATGCATAACAGTGGATGGCAGAAACTTTATTACACAGATATTTTGGCATGCACTCATTTGTCATGTCATACATTCAAAATCCTGAATTTTGCTAGTCAGAATCATCTTTAGGCATATATTTCATTACCCATAATAATTTAAAAGCAGAGCTATCTTTTATTAGTAGGTATCTAGTATTCTCAATTTCTTATTTATTAGTATTCTAAATTAATAAAATAAATAAATACAAGGTCGACTGCGCGGGGTTTCTAGGTTTGGGGTCGCACGCAAGGGAAACCTAACGAACCTACTGTCACACACTCCATCTTGTTGAAGTTTCGTTTTTATTGTAAAAGAAAATATGCAATTAATCTCTCTTGTAAATAACTGCCAAAAGTGATTATGATTACTGAAATTCTGCAATCTTATGCTGAGTTTACACCCGTGCCACGTAGCCCGGCAGGCGACCCGGCAATCAGCCCGGCACGTAGCCCGTCGACGGGCGGCGGGCCAAGCAAGATGTTTACACGCATACACGCCAGTATCTCCAAGCACTGCAAGCATCCCATATTATAGGTTCTGTCTGATAGTATTCTAGGAACAAAAGTATTTGGTCGTTTGACCAGTCCGACATCTTTACATTGTTTTTGCCTGCACCGCACAGAATACTTCCGGACCTTCCGGTCGCTGCGATACTTCACGGGATACTAAATCGAACGTGCGCGTGTGAACAGGCGCACGGGCGCAAGCACATTCATCCTTTGAACTGTGCCAAAAAACCGACAGTAGTCCGGATCGGCGGCAAGCACGGACACAAACACGAGCGCATGCACATTCAAACTGTTTACATGTTCGTGCCCATGCTTGTGCTCGTTGAATGTCACTTTGAACGCGAGCGTGGAAATGCGGCATTAAAAGTATTAGATTGTAAATTCTGTTAAATGATGATTATGCTTAATATTTTGTTATGCCTTATGAACATTCGATTAAAGGAGATTCTGCCAAGTGTGTTCTGCCAAATGAAATTCGGAACATCAAGATTCTGCCAGATAGAGAGAACCTAAAAAGAATATTTTTATTTATACATAAATTGAATAACATAGCAGTACTCATTAGTGTCCCTATATTCCCTAGATTATTATATAAACTAAACGTCTAGGTTAGGCAGACTTTCTATCAAACTGTTATTTAAGTAGAATTTAGTTTCTCGACCGCAGGAGTTCCCTAAAGACCTTTAGGTCAAGGATATACTAAAACAAATCAGCACAGCCTCCGAATTTTTAGTAGAAATGTAAATTTTCAAAGAGATTACGTAAATAACTCCGAAATTCAATAATAAGAATGTTTGGCTTTCTTTTTAGGTTTCAGGATTGAAATTTTGATAGCGGTTTTTTATCTTTTCACTTACTTTTAAGGGCAAGAGCACTGCCAGTGGCAGCGGGTTGGGAGTTGGGAGTGGCGCGAGAGCATTAGTATTTCATACCTTTGTGTGAATGACATCACAACAAACGCGGCGCAGGACACTGGCGGCGACGCGGTTGTTATTGCGACAAATTTTTGTGTTGGAGTAGGTAGAGCATTTATGAAATGGGCTTAACCAGGAAATAACTCTTTTACAGAATATCGGCATAAATTAGCCATACGTTTCGTTCGGTGAGTGACGATCCGGAAGTCCAACTCCATTACCTTCTCCATCCTTATCCGTTCTTTACTAATTCCTTCCCACAAATGAGTTACCTGCTACAATTAAAGACTTGTATACTACAGTATTACTACTGATAACCGATGTCCTGTGGCTGTAACCTCTTTTCCATCAAGTAGTCCAACACAAGTACAAGTAGTACAATTTACATCCTCCTCCTTGCGTCGTTATCCTCAGTTTTGAGGGTCGTGACCTCATAGCCTCACTTTGGCACGGATGAAGCTCCGCCACCTGTTCCTGTCTTCTGCGGCGTGGACTGCATCATGGAAGCTGGTATCGAGAGCAGTGCGGATTTGGTCGGACCAACGTATCGGACTTTGGCCCCGCGGTCTTTTGCCGTCCACCTTGCCGTGCAAAGAGTCTCTCCAGGTTGTCACCGCGTTTCCGGGCAATGTGGTCGAAGACTCCAGGGTCCTTCGGAGACAGATGGTGGAGAGTCTTCTTGTAATTTTAAGCTTAAACAATTTACATCATGTTTGGTTAAAAAAAAGTCCAGGAACCGAAATTGATACATCGACACAATCGTTACACATCAGCGAACATTTAATTTAGATAACGTTCAAGGCGACCAACGCCTTTCGAACCCCACGGGATCAACCCGACCCTTTTAACTTTATCAGAAATGAAACGGCCGACCGCTGGGAAAACGTACCGTTTTGCATGACAGATACGTTTTTTTTAACCGAAGGTGCTACAGTTGACAAGATATAAAGCAAACTTTGTCAAACTTCAATAGATGTTAAGTTTATTGATGTGAAGTTTAAGCATTAGAGTAAATGGTTCAGAGCAGACGCAAGAAAGAGTGCACGTTTAAAATTTAAAAAAATAATTAGGGTAGGGCACTAGTCGTGGTACACTTAAGGTGGTTCGCGAAATTCAAATGTTTATGGTTTTTATTAAATTGCAGCTCAATCTTTCATTAATATGTAGAATTGTAAAACCCTCGCAACATTGTTTGCGTATATCTCGCTTTCCCGTAGGAATTTTGATCCTTTCTTAGTACACCCCTAGACGTCGTAAGGAACCTACATTTCAAATTTGGAATCTCTTGACCCAGCGGTTTGGGCTGTGCGTTGATATATACTTAGTTAAATCAGTCAGTCAGGACTTTGAATTTTATATATTTAGATAACTAGCTTTTTTGCCCGCGACTTCGTCCGCGTCAAGTCCCGGACCCGTTCCCGTGGGAAACACATTGAATTTCGGAAAAGCTGTAACCTATGTCACTCCCTGATAATGTAGCTTTCTACTGGTGCAAAAAATTTTGAAATCGGTCCAGTAGTTTCGGAGCCTATTCAATTCAAACAAACAAACCAACAAACAAACAATCAAATCTTTCCTCTTTATAATATTAATATAGAGTATAGATATAGATTAATAATAAAGCCTTAGTTTTATATGATCGTCCTACCTCTGATACAAACACTTTAGCTAACATTTCAATCACTATTCCGGATATAGGGATAGGCAGTTCAACCCATTTGCTAAATGCCAGGTTGGCATTGAAGCCCGGCCATTCGCTCATCAAGGTCAAGCACCTTTTAGTGAACTAAGACATGATTTATTATCCACAAAGATGACCCATTTATAATGACAATAATTTTCTTGTTACACGAATTACATAACTCTATCTAGTGGTTTTGAAAAGGTGAGTCAACATTACCAGTCCATGAATTTTGTCCATGGATTTGATGAAAAAAGGTGAATGAAATATATTTGAATTTATGGTTTC